>SJYW01018353.1:47036-79927 GCA_006410735.1 Raphicerus campestris | reverse complement strand
AGGTATTGGTGGGGGGATGGGGGTGGAGTGGGGGCCTTGAAAAGCTCCCCAGGTTATTTTAATGTGTAGCCAGAGGTTGAGAACCACTGCTTTAGGATCTTGAAATTGAACTGGTTTTCTTGATTCCACCTGGCTTCCTGATGGGAATTAATAGTCAATTGTAATAAGCAAGGATATGGGAAAAAAGCAATTTCCATTCAGCACAGTTTTTTTAGTGATATTACGAGATGGGAAAGTACGTTTTAGAACCATTATAATTATATATATTCAATCTAATTCTTCCAAGAAAATCAATCCACTTGGAAGGGATCCCAATATAGGGTTTCATGGCATAATGAATTTTGTTTTACAGTGGGAATATCTTATAGTGAGACTGTATTTTTAAAAATCATGCCAAAGAAGATGGTTATTTCAGTATATAGTTATAGATAAATATAAAATCATCTATATTCAATTATAGACTACTTATCATATTCCTAGGCAGAAAACCATTAGGTTATGAAATGTTGAATATTTGCTCTTAAATACAGAATTTAACCACTATAGAAAAATATTTGATCAGCCAAAACCCACACGCCTTCAAGTCATGAAAATAATCAGTGTGAACAGATAAGCATCTTAACTAGGAATAAATTGAAGAAAGGCAGATAAGTTCAGCTAACTTTTTTGTGTGTGCATTCTTTTAAGTTGACTTGCTAAATGTTTTTAGAATAAATGTAAAATAATTTTATAAAAAATTCAATAAGCCCATACAAATATGAACCACTGAGTTTTTCAAAAGTCCAAAATCAATTCAATTGAGGGAAATAGTCTTTTTTAACAAACAATGCTAGAACAACTGGACCTCCATAGGCTAAAAACTAACCTTGACCCAAAGCACACATCTTATTTTAAAAGATTAACTCAAAAGGGATCAGAAACTTAAATGTAAAACATGAGACTGTAATACTTTTAGGGAAAAAAATAAAACATAGGAGAAAATCCTAGGGATCTAGTTCCAGGCAAAAAGCATCATCTGTAAGAGGAAAAACTGATAAATTATGCTTCTTCAAAATTAAAAGCTTTAGAGACTGAGAAGATAAGCTACAGATTGGGAGCAAGTATTTGCAAATCACAGATCCAAAAAAGAGTTAGTATTTAGATGTATGAAGGTCACTGACTAAAGATGGTTCGAGTTACAATTTTTGGACTTTATGGTGGCATGAAAGTGGTACTCATTCAGTAGAAATTGTAGTTCGAATTTTGATCTTTTCCTGAAAGTGAAAGTAATGTCGCTCGGTCGTGTCTGATTCTTTGCAACCCCATGGGTAGCCTATCAGGCTCCTCTGTCCATGGGATTTTCCAGGCAAGAGTGCTGAAGTGGATTGCCATTTTCTTCTCCAGGAGATCTTCCCAACCCAGAAATCAAACCCAGGTCTTCCGCATTGCAGGCAGATGCTTTACCGTCTGAACCACCAGGGGAAACTTCCCTTCCACCAGGAAGATCTTTTCCTAAGTTAGTGATACGTAGTACCTGTCTCTTGAGATACTGGGCAGTGGCAGGAAGCCACAGTTCCCAGCACATTTAAGGTGAGTTAGACAAAGTACTGAAGAACTGATGCTTTCGAATTGTGGTGCTAGAGAAGACTCTTGAGAGTCCCTTGGACTACAGAAAGATCAAACCAGTCAATCCTAAAGGAAACCAACCCTGAATATTGAAAGGACTGATGTTGAAGCTGAAGCTCCTAAACTTTGGATACCTGAGGCAAAAAGCTGACTCATTGGAAAGATCCTGATGCTGAGAAAGACTGAAGGCAAAAGGAGAAGGGGCAGCAGAGGATGAGATGATTAGATTGCATCTCCGACTCAAAGAACATGCTGCTGCTAAGTCACTTCAGTCGTGTCCGACTCTATGCAACCCCACAGATGGCAGCCCACCAGGCTCCCCCGTCCCTGGGATTCTCCAGGCAAGAACACTGGAGTGGGTTGCCATTTCCTTCTCCAATGCATGAAAGTGAAAAGCAAAAGTGAAGTCGCTCAGTTGTATCTGACTCTTCGTGCCCCCATGGACTGAAGCCTACCAGGCTCCTCTGTCCACGGAATTTTCCAGGCAACAGTAGTGGAGTGGGTTGCAAAGAACATGAATTTGAGCAAATTCCCAGAAATAGTGGAGCCTGGTGTGCTACAGACCATGGGGTCGCAATGAGTCGGACACAACTTAGCAACTGAACAACAAGATAAAACTACGTTCTAAAGTTTAAGTGTATTAAATGAATTTTGACTTATGATGTTTTCAACTTACCATGGGTTTATTGGGATGTAACTTCATTGTGAGTTGAGGAAGATTTTGTATAAGGAATTATCAAATCTCAACACACACACAAAAAAAATCCAGCTAGAAAATGGGCAAAAGAATTGAAGAGACATTTCACCTAAAAGCATATACACCTGGTAAATAAGTAAATTAAAAAATGTACAACTTGGAGAAAGCAAATTAAAACCGCAATGGATATTATCATTCAACTGTGAGGATAGCTGAAATAAAAAATAGCAACATCAAATGCTGGTAAGGATGCAGAAAGCTAGAGAACTCACACATAGCTGGTGAGAATGTAAAATGTTCCAGCTTCTGTGGAAAACATGGACCCAGCAACTGCACTTTGGACCTTTACAGACTTAGGTTAACACCAAAACCTGTGCGTGTTTATAGAAGCCCCAAAGGAAAACAAGCCAGATGTCCTTTAACATATTCAATGGTTAAATCAACTGTGGTATGTCTCTACACCATGAAATGCTGCCCAATAGTAAAAAGAAACGAACTCCCCAGACACGCAGCAATCTGGACAAATATCCGGAGAATTATGCTGAAAGAAAACCACCAGTCCCAATGAAATTACCTTCCAAAAGGTTATATACTCTTTGACTCCATTGTATGACAGTCTTGACATGCAAAATTGTAAAAGTGAAGAAGAGACTAGGGGTAGCCGAGGGTTAGAGAAGGGTAGTGGGGAGGACAGAGTGGGTATGGCCATAAATACTGCAACAAAAGGTCTGCTTGTGGGTTGGGAATGTTCTGTACCTTGACTGTATTGATGTCAATATCCTGAGTGATGTGTACTACAGTTTTATAAGATGTTACCATGGGGGGAACTGGGTGAAAGGTATATATGCTCTCTCTGTACTATTTCTTGCAACTGCTGCATGTCTACAATTAACTTAAAACTTTTAATTAAAAAAATTATAAAATATATATTCTCGAATGGGCTAAAATAAAGGTCCAAGATACCTGTTTCCTGTTTTTATTTAATTTGCAGTTTCCTTAACTTTCCAGCCCCTTTGAAATGCCCTGTAAAATAAAAATTAAGACAAATTAGATGTCAGTTCAGTGTTAGTACAGAAATTGCCTGCAATGCAGGAGACATGGGTTTGATTGATCCCTAGGTCGGGAAGTTCCCCTGAAGAGAATGGCAACCCACTCCAGTATTCTTGCCTGGAGAATTCCATGGACACAGTAGCTACAGTCCACGGGGCTGCAAAGAGTCAGGCACAACTGAGCGACTAACCCAGGGTGTTAGTAGGTTGGTATTTTGTTTTGCTTCTAAAGCTTNTGGTGTGCTACAGACCATGGGGTCGCAATGAGTCGGACACAACTTAGCAACTGAACAACAAGATAAAACTACGTTCTAAAGTTTAAGTGTATTAAATGAATTTTGACTTATGATGTTTTCAACTTACCATGGGTTTATTGGGATGTAACTTCATTGTGAGTTGAGGAAGATTTTGTATAAGGAATTATCAAATCTCAACACACACACAAAAAAAATCCAGCTAGAAAATGGGCAAAAGAATTGAAGAGACATTTCACCTAAAAGCATATACACCTGGTAAATAAGTAAATTAAAAAATGTACAACTTGGAGAAAGCAAATTAAAACCGCAATGGATATTATCATTCAACTGTGAGGATAGCTGAAATAAAAAATAGCAACATCAAATGCTGGTAAGGATGCAGAAAGCTAGAGAACTCACACATAGCTGGTGAGAATGTAAAATGTTCCAGCTTCTGTGGAAAACATGGACCCAGCAACTGCACTTTGGACCTTTACAGACTTAGGTTAACACCAAAACCTGTGCGTGTTTATAGAAGCCCCAAAGGAAAACAAGCCAGATGTCCTTTAACATATTCAATGGTTAAATCAACTGTGGTACGTCTCTACACCATGAAATGCTGCCCAATAGTAAAAAGAAACGAACTCCCCAGACGTGCAGCAATCTGGACAAATATCCGGAGAATTATGCTGAAAGAAAACCACCAGTCCCAATGAAATTACCTTCCAAAAGGTTATATACTCTTTGACTCCATTGTATGACAGTCTTGACATGCAAAATTGTAAAAGTGAAGAAGAGACTAGGGGTAGCCGAGGGTTAGAGAAGGGTAGTGGGGAGGACAGAGTGGGTATGGCCATAAATACTGCAACAAAAGGTCTGCTTGTGGGTTGGGAATGTTCTGTACCTTGACTGTATTGATGTCAATATCCTGAGTGATGTGTACTACAGTTTTATAAGATGTTACCATGGGGGGAACTGGGTGAAAGATATATATGCTCTCTCTGTACTATTTCTTGCAACTGCTGCATGTCTACAATTAACTTAAAACTTTTAATTAAAAAAATTATAAAATATATATTCTCGAATGGGCTAAAATAAAGGTCCAAGATACCTGTTTCCTGTTTTTATTTAATTTGCAGTTTCCTTAACTTTCCAGCCCCTTTGAAATGCCCTGTAAAATAAAAACTAAGACAAATTAGATGTCAATTCAGTGTTAGTACAGAAATTGCCTGCAATGCAGGAGACATGGGTTTGATTGATCCCTAGGTCGGGAAGTTCCCCTGAAGAGAATGGCAACCCACTCCAGTATTCTTGCCTGGAGAATTCCATGGACACAATAGCTACAGTCCACGGGGTTGCAAAGAGTCAGGCACAACTGAGCGACTAACCCAGGGTGTTAGTAGGTTGGTATTTTGTTTTGCTTCTAAAGCTTGTTAACTCAGACAATCAGACTTGATATAACACAGAAAAAATAGATTTCCTGAGTGTGTCCTACTGTGTAAATACATTCTTTTAACTCCTTAGCTTCATCTGCCACTGAAATTGTAGATCCACCTAGAATTATCCTGGCCAATATCATTTCCAAATTATCCTGCTTGTGAAGGGCCTCACAGGAACCAACCAAACAAGAAATGAAGCAAGGGAGATGAGCTGAGAGGACCAGCTTAGTCTCAAGGATAGTTTCTGCAAAGGTCCCTCCATTTTCTGCTTCTCTCATCACCAGCATTTAGCATGGCCTTAGTGAGGGAAGTATGTATAGGAATCCAGCAATATTATATCAGATATCAGATAAAGAAAAAAGAGGAGAGGCGTTTGGGTTTTAAAATTCTGATTTCCTAGGGTAGGAAGGGTAAATTTAACTTGAACAAAATTGAACTTTATACGGTTTATAGTTTCTGGATTTAGAAAAATCCACACCCTTCTTTGGCCTGTATTTTAAAAATACTATTATACATTATATATTTGCTTTTGTATAAACATTTGCAACATGCAAGGCAATGCAACAAAACACTCCCTAAGATTAAGAAATTAATAACCCTTTATTGAGAATCATATCTTTTAAAAGCACCAGTAATGGTAAAGCTCTGAGCCAACACGTGACAGCCACAAATATTTGAAGCTGATTTCTTTAGCAGAGTAAGACTCAGACCCTTGCAGTGGAGCTAGACTTACCCCAGAAACGTCCAATTGAGACTTTTTTATTTCCCACATTTCATTGTATTCAAGTGAAATGGTTTCTGGACACTTTGGAGATATGCAAAGAAAAATCCCATCTTAACCTCTTTTCATAATAATGGTATGCCTACGTTTGGTGGTCAGAGAAGAGGTAAGAGGATTTTTAAAGATTTGAACAGTTTGAATAGCTCCTTTGCCAGTGTGGGAAGGAAGACACTGAACTTGCCCTATTCCTGCAAAGAAATAGCTCAAGGAGCTAATTTCCAGTTGGCCCTTGACTCCCAGGCTTCTTTGATTTCTGGGAGATGGGTTTGGTCTGAACAAATTAGCCACTGAGCTGAAGAATGATTGCTTTTATTAGATAATCCGTTACTGATTTTTCTCAGCGTAAGTTGCAAAACCAACTCCTTTTAACTGCATTATCAGATAAAAGCCAAAGCTAAGCAGATAGCTAAATGGGAGTCTCGTCCCTCCCACCCAAGCCACAGTGGAAGCGAAAGTGGGTGGAGCTGATAAAAATGTTTGGCCTTGGCCCTGAGTTCTGAGTTCTTTCCTAAACTGCAATTCCAGTTTATGTCCTGTCACTCCCTCTTTATAACTTTCTTTGGTCTGGTTCATAATTCACTGTAGAAACAGCTGTTCTGATTTGAAGTCCCTTATCTGTCCCCATCCTGCCCCACCCCCTGAGCTTCCCGCTCTGGTGTTCTCCAGAATTCCTCTGCCAGCCCAGGGAATCCAAGGACAAGGGAGGGACTTCACTGGGGGGAGACTTACCTAGGATTCCTCACTCTTCCTGGCACTTCCAGCAGCCTGAGCCAAGTGTCCTGGAACCCTAGACTCTGGAGAAACAAGCACAGTGAAGGGTCTCTTTGGAGGGGGTAAAGTGGGGAGCTTAGAGAGGAGAAGGGGCTGACCTGGGCCGGACCCAAGGATAATGAAATTATACTTTTGATAAATCTGACACATAAACTGGCACATCTGGTTTTTTCCTTGTGTGTGTGTGTGTGTGTTTTTGTTGNCTCTTTGGAGGGGGTAAAGTGGGGAGCTTAGAGAGGAGAAGGGGCTGACCTGGGCCGGACCCAAGGATAATGAAATTATACTTTTGATAAATCTGACACATAAACTGGCACATCTGGCTTTTTCCTTGTGTTTTTTTTGCTTGTTTGTTTGTTATTTTGTTTCAAGTGATTTATGGACTTCCCTAGTGGTCCAGTGGCTAAAACTCTAGGCTCCCCATACAGGGGGTCCAGGTTCGATCCCTGCTCAGGGAGCTAGATCCCGCATGCCACAGCTAAAAATCTAGCATGCTGCAACTAACACCAGGCACAACCAAATAAATACATAAATAAGCAGACATTTGAAAAATAAAAAATGAAAGTGACTTATTTCACCAACCATTGTAGGGTCAAAAACAGCTCTCTTGACTAAATGTAGGTGGCAATTTTGTTTGTGGAGCAGTAACAGACGAACAAGAACGAGATCAATTTTTTTCCAGAGGAAGCATTGACAGAAACAATAGTAATAAACAAACTGAAACTGCCCTTAAGACAAAGAGAATGAGAACTACTTGGAAAGTAATCATAAGGATATGATCATTAGAGCACCTTCATTTCAGATTCTCTCTTCCAAGTGAACCTTAGAGTCATAATTTCCCACAAACATGAAACTGTTTACCTCAAATTGGGACTTGAACCCAAACGGCTGGGACTCAGTTCAGTTCAGTCGCTCAGTCGTGTCCGACTCTTTGTGACCCCATGAGTTTGCAGCACACCAGGCCTCCCTGTCTATCACCAACTCCCAGAGTTCACTCAGACTGGCATCCATCGAGTCAGTGATGCCATCCAGCCATCCCTTCCTCTGTCGTCNGACTTCCTTTAGAATGGACTGGTTGGATCTCCTTGCAGTCCAAGGGACTCTCAAGAGTCTTCTCCAACACCATAGTTCAAAAGCATCAATTCTTCGGTGCTCAGCCTTCTTCACAGTCCAACTCTCACATCCATACATGACCACTGGAAGAACCATAGCCTTGACTAGATGGACCTTTAGGGGTATACTGCTGCAAATACAGAACTTCCTCAACCAGGGATCGAAACCATGGCCCCTGCAGTGGAAATGCGGAGTCGTAACCACTGGGCCACCAGAGAAGTCCTCCAATCTTAAATTTAAAGCTAGTTTCTCACCCCATGCACCCCTAGGCGCACCTGTCTTTATGCCATGACTCTCAAACATGCTTCAGAATTNGTGGAGTCGTAACCATTGGGCCACCAGAGAAGTCCTCCAATCTTAAAGTTAAAGCTAGTTTCTCACCCCATGCACCCCTAGGCGCACCTGTCTTTATGCCATGACTCTCAAACATGCTTCAGAATCGCCCAGAGAGCCTGTAACACCAAAGCTTGCTGAGTTCCAAACAGGATTTTCAATGGAATAAGTCTGGATCTTGAGGATTGCCGAGTCTAGCAATTTCTCAGGAACTACTCATGCTGATGGTCTGAGGAACACACCTTGAGGACTGTTTCTCTAGTCAAACTCAATCCCTTCATGTTTTTTTAGGAATTACTGTCATGCCATCACAACTTTCCTCATGCAGTTCTTCTTTCCCCAGAATATCCTTTAGGGACTTCCCTGGCGGTTCAGTGGTTAAGCCTTTGCCTTCCAATGCAGAGCACTGGATTTGATCCCTGGTTGGGGAGCTAAGACAGGAAGAGAAGGGGACAACAGAGGATGAGATGGTTGGATGGTATCACCAACTCGATGGACATGAGTTTGAGCAAGCTCTGGGAGTTGGTGATGGACAGGGAGGCCCTGCATGCTACATTCCATGGGGTTGCAAAGAGTCGGACACAACTAAGCAACTGAATTGAACTGAACTGGGGAGCTAAAATCCTACATGCCTCTGGGCCAAAAAACCCCCAAAACCCTGAAACATAAAACAGAAGCAATATTGTAACAAATTCAATAAAGACTTTTAAAAAAGGTCCACATCCTCTGTATCAACCTAGAAGGGTGGGATGGGGAGGGAGGTTCAAAAAGGAGGGGACATATGTATACCTATGGCTGATTCATGTTGAGGTTTGACAGAGAACAGCAAAATTCCGTAAAGCAATTATCCTTCAATAAAAAATAATTTTAGAAATGATCCACACCAAAAAATATTCTTATAAAAAGAATACTCTATCTACACACCTCTTCTGTGAACTTTCACTGAACCTTCAAGTTGGAAGGAAATTTCTCTCCTTTTGAGTTTCTAAGTCAGTTTATATTTATTTTGTTCCTTACCATCTTTTACACTTATTTGTGTACCATTCACATGCTTTACTAGCAGAACAAACTTTCTGATGTCAGTACTCATGTTTAATTTATCTTTGTATGGCCAAAGGGTGCCCAGCACAGTACTTCAGCAATACTGGACATGCAATGGATATTTGTTAAACGGATTAAAAAATAATAATAATAAGGAAATGCCCAGGAAATAGAAAGACAGCAACATTAAGGAAATAACAAAATTAAATTAAAAATATAGGAAAAGAGAGAGGAAATATGTAGTGGAGTAAAGTGAACTTAGGGAGGAGGAGTGGGGGAATTCTTTCCAAGAGGGAATTTTTGTTTTGCCAACTAAATGGAAAATAAAAATAGACCAGGTCTTTCCAGCTGTTCTGTTTGTCTCTCTCTCTCTCTTTTTTGCAGCTATGCTAAACTTCTTTCTTTTTTTTTTTTAATCAGGCTACAGTTGCTAATTACTATGCTAGTAGGGCGCCTGTGATTCAAAACCAAAAAAGAAAAGAAAAAGATTAATGACTTCAATTCCCAAACACTTAGGAGAATTAGAGTGTTCAGGCAACGTTCTGGAGTATTGACTAGAAATCTATATCGTATGTGCTTTTACCTCATGAAAGATCGAGTCACCTTTCCCCGAGGAGAATTAGATGCCAGTACAGCGTAAAAAACAAGTGTTAAGGGAACCTTATAGAAATCTCAAATTAATTCGCTCTGAATGAAATTTTCGGTGTTTATAAAATGACCCTATTTTATAACTTTTCATTACATTTATTGTCCCATTTCTATGGCAGGTTCAATTGCACCTATTTCCAATTTTTGCTTCTTAGTATGTTTTTTAGAAGAGTCTTCATTTTTTTTTTTTCGGCCATGCCACACAGCCTGTGGCATCTTAGTTTTCCAGCCAGGGGTTGAACCTGGGGCCACACCAGGGAACGTGCCGAGCCCTAACCACTGGCCTGCCAGGGAAGTCCCAGGATAGCCTTCATTTAAAACTCTGCGTGTGTGCGCTCTGCTCAGTCACATCCAACTGTTTGCAACCCCATGAACTGTAGCCCACAGGCTCCCTTGTCCATGGAATTTTCCAGGCAAGAATACTGGAGTGGGTTGCCATTTCTTCCTCCAGGGGATCTTCCTGACCCAGTAATTGAACCCACGTCTCTTGTGTCTCTTGTATTGGCAGGGGGATTCTTTACCAACTGTGGCACCTGGGAAGTGCCATTTAAAACTAGCAGTGTGCAATAGGATGCTTTCTCTGCCGTGCTGTGCCCTATGGGTAGGCAGAAGACCCTTGGGCCTGGGGATGCAGTCTATCACGAACACCATGAGTCAAGGAAAGAAGCAAACCACAGAGAGCTCAAGGGCTTCTGCTGGAGGTGTGCACTGAGCACCCTTTGGAAATTTCTGTGACCGTTTTGTCCCCGTGGCAGTGGCTTACTCTGGGTCGGGGCTACTCCCCTGGGATTGTGCGGTTCAGCTGGTTTCCATTTCTGCTTTTATTTGCTTGCTGTTTGGACACTTAGGCAGATCCTATTGTGTTATCCAGTCATTTCGGTCCCCAGGTGCACTACCAGAGCATTCTAACCTCTAGACATGTGTTACGCTTTAATAGTACATAGGAAATTGAGAGAATCTTGAGGGCTGACCTGAAAAATTTATTAGGTTCTCACTAATGCTTCATCTTTGAAAATCATTTCTCCATGGTGTGGTTGCACCTGGAAGAACTGGAAATCAACCACTCAATTATGAGCCTAAGATTGTATGAAATTAAACATGTCTGGAAATTAATCATTTTTTTCTTATTTCTTCTGTGAACATCTCAGGAGTCAAATCATCTCCTGCTACTAGGGGAATATTCAAGAGAAGAATTTGGAAACTCTTTCTAAAAGACTTTACATAAGACCTTAAAACACGTTATTGCATTTATATGCAAATTTCTTTTTAAAATTTTATCTGCATATTGTTGAGGGAGAAGATGAGGATACCTAGGTGTGTGTATATGGCAAACTGGGGGCCTGTTTTTCTTCTTGTTGGTGCTTTGGGGAAATTAAGGTGTGGGTACAGGGTTGAATGAAGTTTGATTCAAATGCTGAAAATCTTGGAGGAAATTGAATATAATATATGAACCTGTTCTATCATCAAACAAATGAATTATTTTGATATTCAACCAGGAGAGAACTAAAAGTCACCCTAAGGTGGATATCAGTCACCGCCTTTTTCTGCAAGGACTTCCAATACATAGTGACCATATTCAACCATGAACTGGACAGAGATGCTGAAATACATTCTAACAAAGACATGCCAGCAGTAAGGAACACGCCTGCCAGTGCAGGTGGGCATTAGAAATGCGGATTTGATCCCTGGGTCAGGAAGATTCCCTGGAGGAGGGCCTGGCAACCTTCTCCAGGATTCTTCCCATGGACTGAGGCGCCTGGCAGCCTGCAGTCTGTAGGGTCACACAAAGTTGGACATGACTGAAGTGACTTAGCACACACATGCTGAAATGCATTCTAATGGAGAGAGAGTAGAAATAAAATTGAGAAAGAAAGATGATTTTGAGCACCCTTGATTTTTTCTTTTCCTTTAAAAAGTTACTGTATTTTACCATTTTGGAAGATGAAAGCCAGAACTACACATTTAGAAGACATCTTCCCAGTACCAACCCTTATTCTTGGGAAGTGTATCTTCCATCACATCAAACCTGTGATGCCTGTGGGAGCAGCCATGCTCTTAAGGAACCTGGCCCCCTGCCTGTAGTTTCTTGAATGAAAGGTAACACCAATGATCCCCTTCCCTGGGATATTTGAAACTAATTCCAGGGATGATCGTAAGTATCCAAAACCAGGGCATGCTGGCTGAACAACAGCCCTGTTTGAGACTAGGGAAGATGGGGACTCCCTCTTCAGAGGCAGAAGTTGTTGAGCGTTACTTGGGGAGCCATGTTTTCTGCATGTAGACACAGCTAATTGTGGGGAATAGGAATGAGGCCAACAGAGGACCTAGGGATTGAAAGAGAGTCCTGAAGATGTTGAAACTTTCGGTCCCAGTTGTTCCAAGGGGCCAGCTGGATTCTTGTTCTTCTACAGCTCCATTGCTCAATCTCTCCTTGGGATCTGGGAGCAAATAAATTTCAGTTGTGGCCTAAGTTACCTCAAGTTCAGTTTTTTTCCCCCTTGTAAAAAAGGGTCCTAACTGATTTAACATTAAAAATTACATTCTCACTCACATATTGCCTCTCAACCTTGTCAACAAGTATCCATAATTTTTATACAGTTGTAACTAGCGGAGCTTTATATAATTTTTACCTTGCTTTCTCTTACTTAGGGCTTCCCTGATATCTGCTCATTTGGTAAAGAATCTGTCTGCAATGCAGGAGACCCTGGTTCAATTCCTGGGTGGGAAAGATCCACTGGAGAAGGGATAGGCTACCCACTCTAGTGTTCTTGGGCTTCCCTTATGGCTCAGCTGGTAAAGAATACACCTGCAATGTGAGAGACCTGGGTTCGATCCCTGGGTTGGGAAGACCCCATGGAGAAGGGAAAGGCTACTCACTCCAGTATTTAATAGTTATGAATTTTGATATGTTTTAAACTTAATATTATATTTGGTACATTAATATATTAAATACATTAAATATCATTAAATATTTAAATATCTTAAAATCATTAAATATCTTAATACAGTAACTAGTCATTAAAAATATAAAGGTATCCTGCTACACGGTATTCAGAGGAATCATTTTAGAAAAATTTTTTCTTGGGGTACAGTTGATTTACAATGCTGTGTTAGTTTCAGGTGTGCAACAGTGATAATATATGCAGTTATAAATATGCATATATCCACTTTTTTTTTTATTAGTAGATTCTTTTCCCTGATGGCTCAGATGGTAAAGCGTCTGTCTACAATGTGGGAGACCCAGGTTTGATCCCTGGGTTGGGAAGATCCCTTGGAGAAAGAAATGGCAATCCACTCCAGTACTATTGTTTGGGAAATTCCATGGACAGAGGAGCCTAGTAGGCTACAGTCCATGGGGTTGCAAAGAGTTGGACGCGACTGAGCGACTTCACATTTCCCATGTAGGTCATTACAGAGTATTGAGTCGAGTGCACTGTGCTATATAGAAGGTCCTTATTAGTTATCTATTTTATACAGAGCGATCATTAAAAAATAATTTTTTTTTAATTGGCAGTACTGGGTCTTCATTTTGGCACATGGACTTTTTTTCTCTAGTTGCGGCATGTGGGCTTCTCTTGTTGCAGAGTCCCAGGTCTAGAGCACATAGGTTCAGTAGTCGTGGCTCACTGTCTTAACTGCCCTGTGGCATGTGGGTTCTCCATTCCCTGACCAGGGATGGAACCCACACCCCCGGCATTGGAAGGCAGATTCTTAAGCACTGGACCACCAGGGAAGTCCCCAGAGTAATCATTTTCATACTTGAGAAATATTANGAAGAATATACACATGGACATCACCAGATGGTCAACACCGAAATCAGATTGATTATATTCTTTGCAGCTAAAGATGGAGAAGCTCTATACAGTCAGCAAAAACAAGACCAGGAGCTGACTGTGGCTCAGATCATGAACTCCTTATTGCCAAATTCAGACTTAAATTGAAGAAAATGGGGGAGACCACTATACCATTCAGGTATGACCTAAATCAAATAGCTGTGGCATAAATGAAACAGGAGTTTCCTTCTCTTTCGCGTGAAAGAGTGAAGGCTGGCCATCTGGAGTAGAGGCACCACTAGGAGAGCCAGACCTCTGCTTCTCCCCCCTTGTAGCTCTGCCACCAGTGACTTCCTCCCAAACCTGTTTCATGATGCCAGATGGCTGCTGAAGCACCTGCAGACAGGGNGGAGACCACTAGACCAGGTATGACCTAAATCAAATAGCTGTGGCATAAATCAAACAGGAGTTTCCTTCTCTTTCGCGTGAAAGAGTGAAGGCTGGCCGTCTGGAGTAGAGGCACCACTAGGAGAGCCAGACCTCTGCTTCTCCCCTCTTGTAGCTCTGCCACCAGTGACTTCCTCCCAAACCTGTTTCATGATGCCAGATGGCTGCTGAAGCACCTGCAGACAGGGAAGAGGAGAGGAGGTTGTTTCTCCCTTTAAGAATATCTGGCAGAAGTTGCACTTGTCATTTCTGCTTTCGTCCCATTGGACAGAATTTAGTCACACTAAGCTGCAAGAGAGACTGGGAAATGTAGTCTACATACTGAATCGCTGTAGTCCCAGCTAGTAGGGAGCAGAACTGTCTTAACAAGGAAGGGGAAATGGACTCTGAGGGGTAATTCCAGCCTCGGTCAGGTCCTCTGTCTTTTCTGTTCACTGGTTGTTCAGCCCAGTCCCACCCCTAGGTTGTTGTTTATTGCTTCATATTTGGGTTCCATTTCCCCAGATAGTTTGTGAGCTCTCCATGGGCTAAAGTTGTATTCAATTCTCTGGCTCCTAGGATTGAGCTTTTTATAGTATATCATGATGATCATCGGAGAAGGCAGTGGCACCCCACTCCAGTACTCTTGCCTGGAAAATTCCATGGACAGAGGAACCTGGTAGGCTGCAGTCCATGGAGTCATGAAGAGTCGAACACGACTGAGCAAATTCACTTTCACTTTTCACTCTCAGGCATTGGAGAAGGAAATGGCAACCCACTCCAGTGTTCTTGTCTGGAGAATCCCAGGGACAGGGGAATCTGGTGGACATCCGTCTATGGGGTCACACAGAGTCGGACACAACTGAAGCGACTTCGCAGCAGCAGCAGCAACAGCAGCAGCAGTATGATGATCATTCATAGATATATTGTAAGGAAAGAAAGATTTGTTAACAGGAAACAAAAAGCTAGGTGTTATACAGCTTAATTATTCCTCAAAGACATCACCCAGCAAGAAGTCAAGACTACAGTCTTGCCCAGGCTTTGAAATCAGACAGTTCAGTTTTAGAATCCTGGCTTTACTTCCTTTGAGCTGAAATTCATGGAAAAACAAGTAAAGGTCTCGGAGTCTTATTTTGCTTATTTATTAAAATAAGAATTGTGACACCTTCCCTTCAGTGTTGCAAGAATTCCAAGATGATTTATGTAAAATAGCCAGCACATTATGGGTTTCATTCACTCCTCTCTTTAATCTTCAGTAAGTGATAATGGCTTGGGGGTTGGTTACAGCTGGAGGCTATCCAGCTTTGTGTATGTCTAAGTCAGCAGCTCAAGATTACTCCCCGACAGGAGAAAAGTGCCTTTTCTTCCTCTGACTTCTGCATTTAAGACTCAATCTTTGTCCTTGAAGAGCACAACAAAGGAAGATTCAAAATATAATTACAATGTTAATATAAGAAGTATCTAGGCTTGCACACATCACTGAATAAATAGCATCATTTGGAAGATTTTCTCTGCAGTGACTTGCAAATAGCAACAGTAACTTAATTATTCAGAGAAGTTCCAGGCACAGCTCCTTTGCCTTTGTACCTCCCTCTTCTGGAACACTGACAAATCAATCCTTGGGCGACTTTCAGCAAGTTATTTAGAAGGTTATTCCAACTTGGATATAGGATACTTGGTCCCCAAATATCATATTTGCTAAAGGATCAACTCCTGATGAGAAAATGCCTATAGTCTGCTTCTTTTAAATATTTCTCTAAATGAGCCAATAGGTCAATTTTTTGCTTATATTAAGTCCAGTATTTTTTTCCTCATATTAAGTTGTTTCTGAGGTTTGCAACTGTAAGAGTTTGATACATAAGAATTATAAATGTCATTTCCCCCCCTTTTCAACTACATCTCTCCTGTATTTTAGGGCAGGACCATAGCCTTCAAGGGCTTCCCTGGTGGCTCGGATGGTAAAGAATCTGCCTGGAATGTGGAGATGGATCCTTGGGTGGGTCAGATCCCCTGGAGAACGGAATGGCTACCCACTCCAGTATTCTTCCCTGGAGAATTCCAAGGACAGAGGAGCCTGGTGGGCTACAGTCCACTGGGTCACAAATAGTAGGACAGGACTGAACACCTAATATATAGCCATTGAGCGTAAGCCTGTCCTCACACGCTTACCTCAGTTCAGAAGGGACCCAGACATTTCTTATATCTAGAAGGAAAAGCAAGCAACTACTGATGGGAAGGATGTTCCAACCTAGACTCAGCAGGAGCAAAATACTTCATCCAAATAAATGTTACACCTTCTACCTATAATACCCTGTTTCATTCTTTCTAGCAAGGCACTTCTCTTCTTTCCTTTAAACCTCTGTGTGTGTTAGCTGCTCAGCTGTGTCCGACTCTTTGCGACCCCATGGGCTGTAGCCCGCCAGGTCTCTCTGTCTGAGGACTTCCTCAGGCAAGAATACTGGAGTGGGTTGCCATTCCCTTCGCCAGGGGATCTTTCCTACCCAGGGATTGAGCCCAGGTCTTCTGCATTGCAGGCAGATTCTTTACTGTCTGAGCCCCCAGGGAAGCCCATCTTAAACATCTTAAGCGTCTGTGAACTTAGCGTGAAGCACTCACTTTTAAAGCTGCTTCCCGAGCTTGCATCCTAAGCTTCCTGTCTGACATCCATCCATGAATACTGTCCCTGTTTTAGATACACAGACATCAACACCTGTGACCAGAGAGTGAGCAGGCTCCTTGACACCCTTCCTCCTCTGTTGTCATGCTGTGACCCCTGCTCCAGTTCAGGCCCCCCTTCCTGCCTGCCTATCATCCTCAGCAAAGCAAAAGAGTCCTGTTTAGGAGGAAGACTCTAGGGTGACTGCACACATCGATTCCTTTTTAAGACATTAATCTGCCCCAGCACTCCTTGCTGGTTTTTTGCATTTTTAATAGGAGGAAATGTATTTGCCATGAATGGAACAGCAGCCATTGTCTTGGCTCTGTATTCTTCTGAAGTTTTAAGTTTTAGTATATTTCATCTTCAGTGGTTTCAAGCAGCATGCATCCCTTGCTTTTGTAATTGCTTAAGCCTATACTATCATGTAATGTAGTTTTTTTTTTTAATGTTTCTTTCCTTTATTTAAAAAAAAAATTTTGGAGTGTGGTGTACACACATACCTTCCACGGCTTTGGGTAGGACACAGGCTCCAGATAGAAAGACGGGAGTTGTGAAGGGACCTGCCTCAGAGTCTAAAGGGGCTGAGCTCTTCAGCACTTCTGGGCAGGGATCGGGCACCATGGTGGGCAGGTGGGCCAGCTGGCATATGGCCACCATGGCTGGTCTGCAGCATCACCCCTCCCATGCAGTCAGGTCTGCCGTCTGCGTGCACTGCTACAGGGGCTGGGAGGGGTCATCCAGGGAGACTGGACAGGCTCATGACTATAGTGTGGTTGTCAATTACAAAGCCTAAGATGTGAGTCAAGCTGGTAAGCGTCCCCGTGAGCTGGAAGATTATGGAAAAGCTTATTTTGCTTATCTATTAAAGTGGGAACTGTGATACCTCCCTTTCCGTGTTGTGAGAATTCCAAAGATGATTTATGTTAAATGCCCAGCACATGATGGGTTTCATTCACTCCACTCTTTAATCTTCAGCAGGTGATACCAGCTTGAGGGTTTGCTACAGCTGGACGCTATCCAGCTTTGTGAGTGTCTAAGTCAGCAGCTCAGGGTTACTCCAGGCCAGGAGAAAAGTGTCTGGGTCTAAATGCCAACATGATTAGGCTAGATCATTACGAGGGACTGAGACGGATGTAGGAGGAATGACTATCTCTTTCTTCTCTTTTGGGATTGCAGTCTGGAGGGATCACAAATGGAACACCTCCAGTGGCCATCTTTCCCACTGTGCAGAAGGAGCCTGCCTGAGAGTGAAATAATGGAGAAGGAAGCCAGCTCAGAGAGGCAGGAGAAAGCTCAGCGACCCGGTTCACCCAAGCCTGGACTTTAAGCAAAGTTTCTCATGTTTATGACAGGAAAACTCTAAAATATACGGCTTAAAATCATCTTTCCCCTCCTTGTTAAGCACATCTCTTCCATATTTAGGGCCAAGGCTTTATCCATCAAACACAGGCTGGTACAACGTTGGGACACTGAAATAAAGAACAAATATTCACAAGCAGTCTTACGTATCTCTTCACTTCAACCAACATCTGAGCCAGACTGCTGCTGCTAAGTCGCTTCAGTCATGTCCGACTCTGTGCAACCCCATAGATGGCAGCTCACCAGGCTCCCCCGTCCCTGGGATTCTCCAGGCAAGAACACTGGAGTGGGTTGCCATTTCCTTCTCCAATGCATGGAAGTGAAAAGTGAAAGTGAAGTCGCTCAGTCGTGTTTGACTCTTCATGACTCCATGGACTGCAGCCTACCAGGCTCCCCCGTCCATGGGCTATTCCAGGCAAGAGTACTGGAGTGGGCTGCCATCGCCTTCTCCGTGAGGCAGACTAGGACCATGTATTTGTTACAAGTCAAATTTGAAAGCCTTGAAGCTTTTCTTATGCATGTATCTTGCCATCTCAGTTTTGACTGGGAGCTCTTGAATCACAACATGAATGTTGCTATCTTGTGGTGTCCCTGGACACTGCCCAGTATATTGCAGGTACAAAATCCCTTACCCAAAGTCTTGGGGGTCATTTGTGTTTCAGAATTCAGAATATTTTCAATTTTAGAAAGGTGACGCAGGGTATCAAAGTCCCCAGTGGGGTCTCAGGAAGTTTCTTGTGACTAAATGCAGTGATATATTTGCATGCGATATTAACACTGGTGGGAGTAAGTGAAGACTGAATAACCTCATATTATTGTGGGTCAAGGTTTGCAAACAAGTGAGTCTTTAAATAATTTTGCATTGTGGAACTTCTGAGGGTTTAGAATTGGGCCTCCGGGTCTGTGTCCCCATTATCTGTCCCTCATCACTCTTACTTTCTAGCATTTAGGTGCCTTTGCTTCCTCGGTCTGATTTCATTTTCCGGGATTTCAAGAGTATGAGTAATAAGGGGTAGGAACCATTCTTGCTTTACTCCTGACTCCAGAAGGACAGAACATATTAGGGGTAAGTTGTGCTAATTTATGACAGTAGCATCTAGAGAAAGAGGTCATTTTGCTCGTCTATGTACCTATTAACTTGTGGCTGTAAAAATGTAAATACTAATGATTCTAATTTCTAGGGGATTATAAGAACTTTATCCACATAATATTAAGAAGCTCTTCTTTTTATAAAAGTTAAGTTTGTTCATTTATTTTCTGTTTCACTGAGCTGGGTCTTCATTTCTTTGTGAAGGCTTTCTCTAGCGCAGTGTGCTGGGGCTCCCTGGTGTGGGGGCTTCTCACTGCACTGGCTTCTCTTGTTGCAGAGCGTGGGCTCTTGGCCCACACGGGCTTCCGTAGTTGTGGCCCAAGGGCTTAGTCACTCCGTGGCGTGTGGAATTTTCATGGGCCAGGGATCAAAACTATGTCCCCTGCAGTGGCAGGCAAATTCTTATCCACTGTACCACCAGGGAAATCCAAGAAGCTCTTCTACTTAAACATTTTTAAAATGTTATAAAATGAATCTTTTCTACCCTTTTTCTTATGTAATTTGGGTCCCCCCCAAAAACAAAGAAGATATTTACAGAATTAATAAAAGATCTTTCTAAGTAAATGGATGGATCCAGACAAAGGTGTAACAAATTATTTTACAATTATAATCTTCACCACAGATTTTCTAGAGGATTGACAGTTGGAATGGAAATATAAAACCAATAATTATCTAAAGACTGATTTAGTCTTTATGCTTTTAAGAATAGCTCAGTGGATAAAGAATCTGCCTGCAATGCAGGAGACACAGTAGATATGAGTTCAATCCAGCAGTAATTTCAAGAAAATACAACCTGAAAAGAAAATATGTATATATAACATGAAAGCTGAAATACTTAAAAGGAATGGGAGAAAAAGTAAAAATGTACCTTCAGTAGAGTACTTTAGAAAGATCATTGGGAAGCCTGCAAAAAGAAAAAAATCAGAGTCAGAAAAAGCTATGGACAGAGTCCAACAAGAGTTACCAAACAAACAATAACCAAAATATACAAAACCCCACAAAACTATGGGGAAAATATCTCACCTGTAAATGATAAACAGGTGAATATCAAACAGAGTATATCAAAGAAACAGAGCATATCAAAACTATTTTAGGAAAGAAAGATACATTTAGGATCAGTTTGCAGTTTATGAGAAAAGATTGAAATAAATACAGAGAAAATAAAGAAGAGAAAGCCACTCTACCTTGCCCCTAACAACAACAAAAAAAGGAGTTGTGTATCCGAGTGCACCACACCTGCCGATGTGTGAGAAAGCGATGCTGGGGCATCCGGTCTCTGAGATTCAAGTTCCAACGCCTGACCCCTCCTCCTCTCCCCCAGCACTGGGACTTTTCCCAGGGTCCTCACTAGCATGTTGCAATCCAGAAGGGAGCCAGAACCATTAACAAAAAGCGTAAACTCCCCTCACCATCCCCACCCTTTGGGTCACTAAGCTGCCCTTCCCTCCAGGACGATTTGTTTGGACAGAACTAAGCTCTGTAGAATCAAGCAGATCATAACATTTTAAAAGGAAAGTGAAATTCTATTTTAAGGGAAACTTGCTAAAACAATGCAGAGACCAGCTATTTTTGGATCACAAAATACCTTCATATCTTTAAGGAGAGACTATTCTGTTTCCTGTATAGCCCTTAACAGGAAATACTAGCTATTAAAAATTGTTGCAATTCTATTGTTTTACTTATTTTCTACAAATAATTTTCTCAGCTCAGTCTATTATCATACTATGATAATTTATCTTCTGGTGGATAAAGTGTTAAGCTTTAACATGTCTAAAATATACCAATGGCTATAGTATTGTGACTTGCTGTCAGAGGACTTGTTTTTCCTTGGAAGAGTCAGGTTTTAGCTTTTTAAAGAAGGAGCCCAGGGCCATTCCTTGATGGTCCAGTGGTCAGAACTCGGCACTTCCACTGCTGGGTCCTGGGTTCAAACCCTGACTGGGGAACTAAGATCCCGAAAGTCACACTGTGTGGCAAAAAAAAAAAATAAGAAAGAAAGAAAGTCTTTAGAAGAAAGAAAGGAGCACAGTTTTAAGAGAGAATGCTCTTTCCAATTTAAAAGGATCTGAAGAATGAGACAGAAGGTCATTTACAAGCATGAGTGTTGAGCATTCATACCAAACCACCCCACAAAAGTAAGTCTACACGCCAGCCCTCACTGGGGTCCCTATGGGAAGATGGAGAGAGATGGCCTGCCTCCCTGTCCTTCTCCACCAGAATGTGTTGAATGAATTCTCTTCTGCAGAAATAGAGCTTAAGAGATGGGGACTGAGGACTAGAGTTTACCTGGAAGCTGAGCCTGACTGGGAGCGAAAGGACTGGCCAATGTTCAGTCTGGAGGACTGTCAGGACCTGGGAGCACACACGTCCCCACTGAGGGCTCTCAGGAAGGAAATCAGCCCCAGTCTATCTCTCTATGCGTTACTGTAAGACTTAAACAAAAAATCAGTGGGACTACTTCTAGATCTAGGCCCCAAAGAACTGAAAGCAGGGACTCAAGCAGACACTTGAACAGCCATGTTCATAGCCGGGCTCTTCCCGAGGGCCTAACAGTGGGAACAGTCTAAACGTTTGTCAACAGACACTTGAATACGCAGATCACAGTAGATGCACACGTGGAGTGTCGTCTTGCTATCCAAAGAGAATGGAATTCTGGTCTAAGTGTCCTTGTGGGTGAACCTTGGAAACACGCTAAGTGAAATAAGCCAAATGCACAAGGATGGCCATGATTCTGTTGCAACCTCATGGACTGCAGCCCGCCAGGCTACCAGGTTCCTCCGTCTGAGGAATTTTCCAGGCAAGAGTACTGGAGGGGGTTGCCATTTCCTTCTCCAGGGGATCTTCCCAACCCAGGAATCAAACCTGGGTCTCCTGCACTGTGGGCAGACTCTTTACTGTCTGAGCCACAAGGGAAGCCCGTATGAGGTACCCAGAAGAGGCAAATTCATAGTAAACAGTAGAGGAAGGACTGTGAGGAGTGCGTAATGCGGCATTACTGTTTAATGTACAAAGCTGGGACTATCCTGGTGGTCCAGTGGCTAAGGCTCCATGCTCCCAATGGAGGGGGCCTGGGTTTGATCCCTGGTTGGGGAACTAGATCACATATGCCACAACTAAAAGTTCAAATGCTGCAGCTAAAATTCTGCACGCAGCAACTAAAAACGAGATCTTGAACGCTGCAATTAAAAGACACTGCATGCCGCAACTAAGACCAGGGGCAGCCAAATCCATCAATAAAAATAGATATTTTATAGAAATAGAAAAAAAAAGAATTGAGCTGGCTATGCTAGTGCTTTTGCCTTGAAAAAAAAAACAAACTGGTTCAGAGCTTTTGTTTAGTGTGATGAAAATGAAAAAAACTTTATTTAGTTGTGATATCTGTACAGCATTGTGAAGTACTTATTGCCTCCAAACTGCACACCTAAAGTAGCTAAAATGGCAAATTTTGTGTTATGTATATTTTGCCACAATCAAAACCAAAAACAAAATAGAAGGCAATGTAATACTCAAAACTTAAAATTGCCACAAATTTCCCTTGTCTGCCTGACACAGTGATTCTCCCAATAAATGCTAGTTTTTCTTCCTTCTCTAACCCCACCCTCCCAACTCCCCACATCCCTCACTCTTGGCTCTTAGGTAATAACTGATGCTCCAGGGTACCTCCATATATTTAATTTATTCTTACTTTGGAGAAAGTTGTTCTTAAACATCCTTGAAAGAGGTTGCAAAGCGAGACTCAATTCCAAGAGTTTCCTTTCTGTCTCTGTTGTCATCAATGTGTTCCTCTCTATTTTCCCAACCATAGACCCATGAGGGCCTCATCATTAAGAAAACCAACCAACCAACCAACCAACCAAACAAAAAACCTTGAAGCCATATTTTCCTCCAGAAACTGTCCCAACTCAGAACTGCCTGTCCTGTTTCTACTCAACTCTGTCCTTGACCACTGCCATCTGGCCTCCCTCACCACCACACAGCTGAAATGACTGGTGTCAAGAGGACCAGTGATTCCCCCTTTGCCCAAACCAAGGGTCAGTGCCCACCTTCCTTGGCCTCACTCTGGCATCTAGTGGTGACCACTTCCTCTTGACGCACCATCTTTTCTTGGCTCCTTTGGTGTCTTCTCTTGGCTTTGACATTCTCTCTCAATCTCTTTTGCTGACTGCTTCTCTGGTATTCTAAAATTTGAAGCTCATTTTCTATTCTATATTTTTGCCCTCAATGATCTCATCCTGCGTCATGGCTGTAAATGCCATTCATAAGCTGATGACTTCAAATTTATAACTCTAGTCTTGACCTTTCTCTTGAACACCAGACTCATAAATTCAGTGGCTGTCTGAACTTCTCCAAGACCATTTGATAGGCATCTCAAATTTAAGAGATCTAAAAAAAGAACTTTTTTCCCATCTTAACCGCCCCACTCACAAACAAACTTTATCTTCATCTTCCCCATCTTGACCAATATAACTACCAACTACAGCTCAAACCCTACAGACCTGAACCCTGCTGAAAGCCTGCGATGGCTTCCTACTGCACTCAGAATGAATGACACTCTAGATGAAGTCCACCAGAATGAGATGAGCAGGCCCCGCCCACCTGTGACATCATTTGGCACACCCTCTCTTTCTCTCAGGGTACTGTGTTGAGTCTTCTGTTCCCAGGACACATTGAGCTCAGTCCTGCATTTGTGCCAGCTGTTTGCCTGCCTGGAAGGCCCTCTCCCCAGATACAGATTCAGCTGATTTTTTCCCTTTGGCTTCTCTGTGTTGTTTGTAGAATCCTCATTCTCCCCACCAGGATTGAACCCAGGCTCTCGGCAGTGAGACTATGGAGTCCTAACCACTAGGCAGCCAGGGAATTCCCAGCTGATTCTTTCTTGTCATTTAAGTGTCGGCTCGGATTATATTCCCTTAGAGGAGATTTGCGTTACCTTCTCATCTAAAGTGATGCTTTCCCCACCGTTATGGTTGTATCCCCCTCTTTCAGAATTCATCATTATTTACCATTATTTTGAGTATTTTTTGTTTAGTTTTTTAGATTTTCTGTTTTTTCCAGTTAGAATGTAAGTTGCACGAGACAGAATGTCATCTGTCTTGTTTACTGGGTAACTAGAACTTGCTTGGAATTTGAGGTGCTTAATAAAAATCTGGACATAAATGAATGAATAATTCTCACTTTAACAAACACACAGCTGATAGGGACTTCCCTGGTGGTCCAGCAGTTAAAACTTTGCACTTCCAATGCAGGGGGCCCAGGTTCAATCTCTGGTCCGGGAACCAGATCCCATTTGCCACAACTAAGATCAGGCACAGTTAAAATAAATAAATAAATAAATACAATAATTTTAAAAAGGCAATGCATGGCTGATCGCTCCAAACGTTGGTAATCGGGCACTGTGCTGACCCCCACATCTCTGTTGGATTCAACCACCCAGGGAAGCAGAATGTCTCAGGGTCTTAGAGGGGCAGACCTATAGTAGATAGAATACATATTAATATTTATGCAATGGCCTTTGAGTTTATGCACACTTTGCCTTGGTGAAATAGAGCAGGCAGCATGGATGGTCTGCTGAACTACTGTGTCTAGAATGTTCTCCCTAATGACACCCACAAGCAATATTATTCTATAGCATTCTGGCTCAAAAACTCCATTTTCATATGCTCTGCCAGCTGGGTGGTGTCAAAGAATTTGAAATCATCTTGTCTGGTTGCGTCTCATCAACCTGTTTAGGAAGCTGGTGAAGAAAACCATCTCAGGATTGGCTTGGAAAGGTCTCTTTTTCAAGGAAACTTGACTGCAAACTGATTTGTTTGATGAATTTGGGAGAGAGAGACAGCAAAGATGAACCGTGAATACTGGAATCTGGAATATGGCCCTGGTAAAGACTGATCATGTCTGCCTGGGTCCCGCCAAAGAGTAAAGAGGAGATAAATCCCTTTGGGCTAAATATGACAGGCAATTTGCAATAGTTGGTGAGTGGTCCACTTGGATCATGATGATTTTCCTAGACTGATTCTTTGAAGATAGCTTGTGAACTGTAATCATCTCTTTTCTTGCTGACCTAGAAATTCACAGATGATAGTCATGAAGGTAGTGGCCTCCTGACTAGCACTGGACCAGAGTGTGTGTGTGTGGTCTCACTTGATTCTCACAACAGTCCTATGAAACTGTAACATTGTTGCTATCAACCTTATTATTGATACAAAACTCACCCAAAGCTGTATAGGAAGTGAGCAGCAGCCTTTCCACAAACTCTTTGTCCATTTTCTCAAATCAGGAGTCCTTATTCAGATGATCTATGGGTGGGCTTCAGAGTTCCTGCAAACTCCATGAAATTGCGTGTGA
Organism: Raphicerus campestris; assembly: GCA_006410735.1. Lineage (NCBI taxonomy): Eukaryota > Metazoa > Chordata > Mammalia > Artiodactyla > Bovidae > Raphicerus > Raphicerus campestris. The sequence goes on along the minus strand of SJYW01018353.1, from coordinate 54,565 downwards.
AATTTTCATCTCATGCAAACATTTCTGGAGAGAGAGTTTACAATTCTATCAAATTTTCTAAGGGGTTGTAACCACAAAAGATTAAGAAGCACTAAGATAGGGGAAAAGAGGACTTTCCTGGTGGTCCAGTGGTGAAGATTTTGCCTTCCATTGCAGAGGGGGTGGGTTTGATACCTGGTCAGGGAGCTGAGCCTCGTGGCCAAAAAACCAAAGCATAAAGCAGAAACAATATTGTAACGAACTCAATAAAGACTTTAAAAATGGTCCACATATAAGAAAATCTAAAACAAAAAGAAAGGGAAAAGGATTAAAAGTTGGCTTAGAGCAGTTTCTATACTTTGTTTCGTCTAAAGCATAAATGTGCTGTGTTTAGTCACTCAGTCGTGTCTGACTCTTTGTGACTCCATGGACTAGAGCCCTCCAGGCTCCTCTGTCCAGGGGGATTCTCCAGGCAAGAATACTGAAGTGGGTTGCCATGCCCTCCTCCAGGGGATCTTCCCGACCCAGGGATCAAACCCAGGTCTCCCGAATTGCAGGCTGATTCTTTACTGTCTGAGCCACCANCCAACCAACCAAACAAAAAACCTTGAAGCCATATTTTCCTCCAGAAACTGTCCCAACTCAGAACTGCCTGTCCTGTTTCTACTCAACTCTGTCCTTGACCACTGCCATCTGGCCTCCCTCACCACCACACAGCTGAAATGACTGGTGTCAAGAGGACCAGTGATTCCCCCTTTGCCCAAACCAAGGGTCAGTGCCCACCTTCCTTGGCCTCACTCTGGCATCTAGTGGTGACCACTTCCTCTTGACGCACCATCTTTTCTTGGCTCCTTTGGTGTCTTCTCTTGGCTTTGACATTCTCTCTCAATCTCTTTTGCTGACTGCTTCTCTGGTATTCTAAAATTTGAAGCTCATTTTCTATTCTATATTTTTGCCCTCAATGATCTCATCCTGCGTCATGGCTGTAAATGCCATTCATAAGCTGATGACTTCAAATTTATAACTCTAGTCTTGACCTTTCTCTTGAACACCAGACTCATAAATTCAGTGGCTGTCTGAACTTCTCCAAGACCATTTGATAGGCATCTCAAATTTAAGAGATCTAAAAAAAGAACTTTTTTCCCATCTTAACCGCCCCACTCACAAACAAACTTTATCTTCATCTTCCCCATCTTGACCAATATAACTACCAACTACAGCTCAAACCCTACAGACCTGAACCCTGCTGAAAGCCTGCGATGGCTTCCTACTGCACTCAGAATGAATGACACTCTAGATGAAGTCCACCAGAATGAGATGAGCAGGCCCCGCCCACCTGTGACATCATTTGGCACACCCTCTCTTTCTCTCAGGGTACTGTGTTGAGTCTTCTGTTCCCAGGACACATTGAGCTCAGTCCTGCATTTGTGCCAGCTGTTTGCCTGCCTGGAAGGCCCTCTCCCCAGATACAGATTCAGCTGATTTTTTCCCTTTGGCTTCTCTGTGTTGTTTGTAGAATCCTCATTCTCCCCACCAGGATTGAACCCAGGCTCTCGGCAGTGAGACTATGGAGTCCTAACCACTAGGCAGCCAGGGAATTCCCAGCTGATTCTTTCTTGTCATTTAAGTGTCGGCTCGGATTATATTCCCTTAGAGGAGATTTGCGTTACCTTCTCATCTAAAGTGATGCTTTCCCCACCGTTATGGTTGTATCCCCCTCTTTCAGAATTCATCATTATTTACCATTATTTTGAGTATTTTTTGTTTAGTTTTTTAGATTTTCTGTTTTTTCCAGTTAGAATGTAAGTTGCACGAGACAGAATGTCATCTGTCTTGTTTACTGGGTAACTAGAACTTGCTTGGAATTTGAGGTGCTTAATAAAAATCTGGACATAAATGAATGAATAATTCTCACTTTAACAAACACACAGCTGATAGGGACTTCCCTGGTGGTCCAGCAGTTAAAACTTTGCACTTCCAATGCAGGGGGCCCAGGTTCAATCTCTGGTCCGGGAACCAGATCCCATTTGCCACAACTAAGATCAGGCACAGTTAAAATAAATAAATAAATAAATACAATAATTTTAAAAAGGCAATGCATGGCTGATCGCTCCAAACGTTGGTAATCGGGCACTGTGCTGACCCCCACATCTCTGTTGGATTCAACCACCCAGGGAAGCAGAATGTCTCAGGGTCTTAGAGGGGCAGACCTATAGTAGATAGAATACATATTAATATTTATGCAATGGCCTTTGAGTTTATGCACACTTTGCCTTGGTGAAATAGAGCAGGCAGCATGGATGGTCTGCTGAACCACTGTGTCTAGAATGTTCTCCCTAATGACACCCACAAACAATATTATTCTATAGCATTCTGGCTCAAAACCCCCATTTTCATATGCTCTGCCAGCTGGGTGGTGTCAAAGGAATTTGAAATCATCTTGTCTGGTTGCGTCTCACCAACCTGTTTACGAAGCTGGTGAAGAAAACCATCTCAGGATTGGCTTGGAAAGGTCTCTTTTTCAAGGAAACTTGACTGCAAACTGATTAGTTTGATGAATTTGGGAGAGAGAGACAGCAAAGATGAACAGTGAATACTGGAATCTGGACTATGGTCCTGGTAAAGACTGATCATGTCTGCCTGGGTCCTGCCAAAGAGTAAAGAGGAGATAAACCCCTTCGGACTAAACATGACGCAATTTGCAGTAGTTGGTGAGTGTGGTCCACTTGGATCATGATGATTTTCCTAGACTGATTCTTTGAAGATGGCTTGTGAACTGTAATCATCTCTTTTCTTGCTGACCTAGAAATTCACAGATGATAGTCATGAAGCTAGTGGCCTCCTGACCAGCACTGGACTAGAGTGTGTGTGTGGTCTCATTTGATTCTCACAACAGTCCTATGAAACCGTAACATTGTTGCTATCAACCTTATTATTGATACAAAACTCACCCAAAGCTGTACAGGAGGTGAGTAGCCGCCTTTCCACAAACTCTTTGTCCATTTTCTCACATCAGGAATCCTTATTCAGATGATCTATGGGTGGGCTTCAGAGTTCCTGCAAACTCCATGAAATTGCGTGTGAAATTTTCATCTCATGCAAACATTTCTGGAGAGAGAGTTTACAATTCTATCAAATTTTCTAAGGGGTTGTAACCACAAAAGATTAAGAAGCACTAAGATAGGGGAAAAGAGGACTTTCCTGGTGGTCCAGTGGTGAAGATTTTGCCTTCCATTGCAGAGGGGGTGGGTTTGATACCTGGTCAGGGAGCTGAGCCTCGTGGCCAAAAAACCAAAGCATAAAGCAGAAACAATATTGTAACGAACTCAATAAAGACTTTAAAAATGGTCCACATATAAGAAAATCTAAAACAAAAAGAAAGGGAAAAGGATTAAAAGTTGGCTTAGAGCAGTTTCTATACTTTGTTTCGTCTAAAGCATAAATGTGCTGTGTTTAGTCACTCAGTTGTGTCTGACTCTGTGACTCCATGGACTAGAGCCCTCCAGGCTCCTCTGTCCAGGGGGATTCTCCAGGCAAGAATACTGAAGTGGGTTGCCATGCCCTCCTCCAGGGGATCTTCCCGACCCAGGGATCAAACCCAGGTCTCCCGAATTGCAGGCTGATTCTTTACTGTCTGAGCCACCAAGGAAGCCCCTAAAACTTATCTATTCACCAAGAAAACAACCTTTCTTTGCACTTTCCTTCTTTAGTGTGTATAAGGAAAAAGGAAAGCAAGTGGTATGTCGAAGCTGCTTCTTAAAATTACACTCCCACCAAGAACCGATAACCACCCTAGAGTATAAGTGCTGAGTTCTGCCTTCTGCTCTCCTCAGAAGCCCGAGGCCCAATATTTCCTATCCCTTTGGTGTCCAAATGGGAAAGTGCGTATAGCTTTGTTTTCCTTATGATGAAAACCCAAGATACATGAGAGCTTTTCAAAGAGGAATATTTCTTGACCGTAGATCACCTGCCAAGCTCTTTGCTTTGGGTGAGACCAAAAGCATGTGTGGAACAGTTCTTGACTCCAGAGATCAATAGTTGAGTAGGGGAAGCAGATAGGCAAAGACACAATTTCCTTCATGTATAAAGAATCTCTGTAAGTCAATGCAAAAGACTAACTTCCCAGTGAAAGGGTTGCAAGGGCTGTTAAGAGACAAGCCCCAGAAAAGGAAATGCACAGGATTCTTAACCACGAATGTATGCTTTACCTGATTCATAGTGTGAGATCTACATGGGAAACTAAAATGAGATGGCATGGCTTACCTTCAACTGACAGAGGTATAAAATCTGGCAACCGTTGTGTTGGCAAGGGATCAGGAGAAACAGGAGAAAGACACTATCACATGTATTACTGGTGGGAATATACATGAGTAAAACATTTATGGAAGATAATTTGATGGTATTCAACGCTTACCATCAAAGGTACAGAAGAGCCAATGGAAAGAGTTTCCAAAACTTGAACAACCTGAGTTATAAAATAAATAAAATACTGTTGGAATTATAACCTAGAGTGCGACCTAAACATCCATGAGTCCATACTGATATAAGTAAGTCAATAGATAAATAGGAAGAAGAGACAAATTTCCACTGCAGAAAAATTCCAAGTAATTTATACAGAAATTCTGCCTTCAAAGAGGCAGGATGCAACTTTCACCATTGGCTGCATGATCATGGCTTCCTCCCAAGAGTAAAGGGGTGGGGAGTGGTTTTAGAGAAACCTGACACATACCACTGCAGCTGAATGATCAAGGTCAACTTCAACAGCAGTAAGTTATGTTGATAGTATGTACTCTTGCTAGGATGTGATTTAAAAAGCATCATTTTACTGCTGTGATCTTCCTCCCCCAAGACACATAACTCCAGTTTAATCATAAGAAAAACATCAGACAAATTCCAATTGGGGGACTTTCTATGAGTACCTAACCAGTACCCTGAATATTTATTGTAAGGACTGAGGCTGAAGCTGATGCTCCAATACTGGCCATCTGATGCAAAGAGGCAGCTCATTGGAAAAGACTCTGATGCTGGGAAAGATTGAAGGCCAAAGGAGAAAGGGGTGACAGAGGATGAGATGGTTGGATGGCATCACCGACTCAATGGACATGAGTTCGAGCAAGCTCTAGGAGACAGTGAAGCACAGGGAAGCCTGGCGTGCTGCAGTCCATGGGGTTGCAAAGAGTTGGACACGATGTAGCGACTAAATAACAACAACAACCTCTCTGTATATTTCTAAGGAGGAGCTAATGAGAGAAGGGAAAAAAAGAGCTGACCAAGGACAAGTCATAGGATCAATGGGGAATAACGAGCCTAGCTGGGACGAGCAGCTATGAACTTCCANCAACAACAACCTCTCTGTATATTTCTAAGGAGGAGCTAATGAGAGAAGGGACAAAAAGAGCTGACCAAGGACAAGTCATAGGATCAATGGGGAATAACGAGCCTAGCTGGGACGAGCAGCTATGAACTTCCAGTGGCAGCCATCTGTGTGCTTCTCTCTTTTCTTGAAGCAGCCTGTAGTAGGAGCAGAGAAGATAGATGGGTGAATAGATCCTGGATTTGTATACTGTGTGGAACAGATGGAGGAGAGGCTCTGGAGCTGAGGGCTAGACAGCAACAAGCAAAATGGTGCTAGGAGGAGAAGGGAGCAAGACCTGGAGCAGCCAGGTAAGGGGGAAACGGAGGTGATGAACAGCAAGAGCTCTGGATTTGGTTTAAGAATGTGGGTGGTTGGAGAGCAGAGTGAAATGAAATTCTGCTTCTGGTCTAAGGGTGAGTCCCCAAAGTGTGAAACTTGAAGGCCTTGCCATAAAAAACCATCATATATTCACATAAGCAAGTGCTAAGTAGCTCTCAAGTAAGGGAAATGGGAAAAGCAGAGGAAAAGAGGTGGGAAAACGTAAAGGGTGGGCGAGAAATGTTAAATAATCCTACTTGGTTAAATTGGAAGGTCTACATATGGGTTATTTTGGGACATATATTGGAAAAGGTAAGTTGGGGCCAGATTTGCCAAGTTTCTCAACTGGAGAAGCTGTGTCTGCTCCCAGGGCTAATAACATCTTCTTGTTCAAGTCCAACCACCTGTCAGTGGTAGAAGTTAGGGGTGGAGAAACAGAGATAGACCAAAGGATTCAGGCTGAGGGCCAGCTCTCTTGATTTCTGCAGCAATGGCATTTAAGGAAAAAGTCAAGGGATGGGACTTCCCTGGTGGTCCAGCGGTTAAGAATCTGCCTTCCAGTGCAAGGGATGTGGGTTTGATCTCTATTCGGGGAACTAAGGTACAACTAAGACTCAGCACAGCCAGATAAGTAAATACANAAGGGATGGGACTTCCCTGGTGGTCCAGCGGTTAAGAATCTGCCTTCCAGTGCAAGGGATGTGGGTTTGATCTCTATTCGGGGAACTAAGGTACAACTAAGACTCAGCACAGCCAGATAAGTAAATACATATTTAAAAAGAAAGAAAAAGGCAAAAGAGCTGCTATAGATCAAAAGAGTTTCAAGAGGCATAACAATCAGATGAACTATTTGGCTCTTTTTTGGCTACTGACTCAAAGTAACAGAAAAGACAATTTTATGGAACAGGGAAATCTACATGAACTGTGATTTTGATGATANTCCAGTCATCTCACCCTCTGACGCTATTTTCTCCTTCTGCCCTCAGTCTTTCCCAGCATCAGGGTCTTTTCCAATGAGCCATCTGTTTGCATCAAACCAAATGACCAAAATACTGAAAGTTTAGAATCAGTCCTTCCAGTGAATATTCAGGGTTGATCTCCCTAAAGATTGACTGGTTTGATCTCCTTGCTGTCCAAGGGACTTTCGGGAGACTTCTCCAGCACCACAGTTTGAAGGTATCAATTCTTTGGCATTCTGCCTTCTTTACATTCCAGTTTTACACATTATGTAAATTTAAATTTATATAAATTTAATTTAATAATTTAAATGAATGCATGATATGCATCAAGTTGGTATATTCCATTTTACTTAATCAATCTTTCTATTGTGAGTTAATTTATTCATTTATTTACATATTTTATTTTTTTGCTATTGTAAATAATATTGCCTTGAATGTCTTTGTGCATCAGTTCAGTTCAGTTCAGTCCCTCAGTCGTCTCTGACTCTTTGTGACCCCATGTACCACAGCACGCCTGGCCTCCTTGTCCATCACCAACTCCTGGAGCCTACTCAAACTGATGCCATCCAACAACCATCTCCTCCTCTATCATCCCCTTCTCGTCCTGCCCTCAATCTTTCCCAGCATCAGGGTCTTTTCAAATGAGTCAGCTCTTCACATCAGGTGGCCAAAGTATTGGAGTTTCAGCTTCAACATCACTTCCTCCAATGAACACCCAGGATTAATTTCGTTTAGGATGGACTGGTTGGATCTCCTTGCAGTACAAGGGACTCTCAAGAGTCTTCTCCAACACCACAGTTCAAAAGCGTCAATTCTTTGGCACTCAGCTTTCTTCACAGTCCAACTCTCACATCCATACATGACCACTGGAAAAACCATAGCCTTGACTAGACGGACCTTTGTTGGCAAAGTAATGT
>SJYW01018353.1:0-17609 GCA_006410735.1 Raphicerus campestris | reverse complement strand
AACAGGGGATGAGATGGCTGGATGGCATCACGGACTCGATGGATGTGAGTCTGAGTGGACTCTGAGAGATGGTGATGAACAGGGAGCCCTGGCGTGCTGCGATTCATGGGGTTGCAAAGAGTCGGACACGACTGAGTGACTGAACTCAACTGAACTGAAGAGTGTCAAGAGTAAGCTAATCAGTAGAAGATGCTAAGTCAGACAAATGTAAGACTTCTCAGAACCTTCTGCATGCTCACACTCTGTACATTTCCAAGAGATGGATGAGGTTATAATTTCCCTCTTGCCTTATTTGATCACTGAGCCAGGAGCATATGATAGTACTCCTGCTCTGAGAAGCACAGCTGGGGAAATTTGGAACACTATCTGACGTACACCAGCTTAATTAAGTGAGGAGAGAAATCCACCCAGATAAGAAAGACGGTAGAAAGATTTCAGTTCCTAGGTTCTGAGAAAGGCAGATTGTTCCCTGGAAGCCATCAACTGAACATAAGCAGTGTCCTAAGGCAGAATTAAAAGTCTGACAAATAAGGGTGAGAGTCTGGGGTGGACTGGCCGTGCATTGCAGCTTGGTCTCTGCATTTGAGAAGGAATGTGGACATTTTGGAGAATCCTAAGAACCTTAAACAGCAGGCGATTATATTATGTGAGGGCTGAGCCAAAAGGAATGAAAGCATCGACAGGTCTCAGCCCAATGTGATCTGAGTCCAAGTGTTAGTGCACAGAAAGGAAGCCCGCCAGCAGCTGCCTTCCTGGTGCTGACTGCTGGGGAGACAGCCAGCCCTTTCCTGAAAAGGGAAGAACATGTTTGGCTCTGCGTGGAGGAGCTGTAGCTCCCATACTGCCTCCCCATCAGGCTGACTCACCTGGCCGCCCCTTTCTGCCCAAGTCGACCACACACACGTACCTCACTTCACCGCACTTGGTTTTGCCGCGTTTTGTACTAATAGAACGTCTGTGGTAGCCCCATGTCGAGTGAGTCTATCCTAGCTGTTTCTCCAATGGCATTTGTTCACTTCGTGTCTCTGTGTCACATGTTGGTAATTCTTGAAGTATTTCAACCTTTTCTTAATTATGTCTGGCAATCTTGGTGGCTCAGACAGTAAAGAAGCTTCCTGCAGTGCAGGGACCCAGGTACAATCCCTGGGTTGGGAAGATACCCTGTGAAGGGAATGGCAACTCACTCCAGTCTTCTTGCCTAGAGAATCCTGTGGCCAGGGAGCCTGGCAGGCTACATACAGTCCATAGGGTCGAAAAGAGTCGGACACAATTTGACACTTTCACTTTCATGGTGATTTGTGATCAGTGACCTTTAATGTCACGACTACAACTCCCTGAAGGCTCAGATGATGTTAATATTTTTTAAGCAATAAAGGCACACATATAGTTTTTTTAGACATAATGCTATTGCACCCTTAATATACAACAGCACAGCGTAAACATCACTTGTATATGCACCAGAAACCAAAAAACTCACCTGACTCTCTTTACTGCGGTATTTACTTTATTTCGGTGGTCTGGAAGCCCTCCTGTAATCTCTCTGAGGACTGCCTGTCGGTCTGAGTTTGGCTTTTCTTTCTCTACATTTTTTTTTTTCTTTTCCCTGCAAAATGAGCCTTTAGGAACCAGAAGGCATGAGCTACACTTGCAAACCCATCTCAGGCTGCTGGGGACAAAGGGCAGCAGGGGCCGGGTGTCCAACCCTGGCCAGTACCGGAAGCAGGAGCCTGGGACCCACGGGGTGCGAGGGGGCATCCTGCACGGATGACACCGCTGGGTTCTCACTTCCTGCCGCTCCGCTCCCCCGCAGAGGCCTGGCTGCTGTTGCTGGTCTCCTTCCTGTTGTCCTTCCCTCCGCCTCATACAAGTCATCAGCTTGAGGGCGGCTGAGGTGCCTCCTGCAGGTGGTGTTTGGCTCTTTATGGCTCTTAATTCTTGTTCTCTCCATCCTCCCTGGGGGCTGAGGCCCACTGCTGCTCAGAAACCCAGCACAGTCCCCGGCCCAGAGCACCCCCGCGCCCTCCCCACTCCCACCTCATTCAAGGCTCTTGCAGGAAGACTACCTGGGCAGGTTTTTAAAAATATTTATTTTTATTTATTTGACTGCTCCAGGTCTTCACTGCAGCCTGCAGCATCTTTAGCTGTGGACCTGCAAACTCTTAGTTGCGGTATGTGGGATTTAGTTCCCTGACCAGGGATCGAACCCTGGGCCCCCTGCCTTGCAAGGGGCAAGTCTTAGCCACTGGACCACCAGGGAAGTCCCTGGGTAGCTTGTTAATCCTGAAGTTTCCTGGCTCCTCCCCCGGAGACTGTGATGGAGGGGGGTCCAGGTTAAAGTGCATCTGTATTTATTAAAACAAAACAAAGCCCAAGTGATTTCTGACGGAGCTCCACAGACAGCAGGTCATCAGCTGCACATGGGCACAGCTGGACTCTTCATTCTTCCCCTCCCCCCAGGTCTAATCGAAATCCTATTTATATTATCATTTACTTAATGTTTTTCAAGTATGTCCTCTTCTCTTCACTTCCAATGCAATTGGATGGATAGAGGCCAAATCCTTAGTCTATAGGAAGTAACAGGATGTCTGAATAATCGACTGTCCAAACAAGAATACTTTAGTGAGTGAGGGGGACGCTACTGATAATTATGCTGAGAAATAGGCAAGACCAGGCTGGATGCAGGCAGGCCCTCCGTGATCTGGCCCCTCTCTGGCCTCCTCTGAAGACTCCCCTCCTGGGCCCCCAGCTTGCTCCACTGCCATGGACAACAGGCTCCCTGTATTACTCGAAATTCCTTAATGTGCCTTCTCTGCTTGCTTTCTTACCTCCAGGGCCTTGATCAGGCTGCTTTCTGCCATCTTCACGTGGCCAGGTCCCCTCCTTCAGGCCTTGGCTTAGTCATTACATCCTTGTGAAATCTCCCCTGGCCACTGTCCTGTCCCCCAAGCTTGGGTTAGAGCACCCACTACCCCATAGTGCGATGCTCTGCACTCTGCGGCCCTATTTTCCTTAATTGTACCCATCTATCTATCCGCCTAGAAGTCTGGAAGCTTCTTTGAGGCAGGGACTAGATTTTGTTCTTTACTGCATGTAAGGCTTAACTTGTCTAGTAGGGGGCTTCCCAGGTGACTCAGTGGTAAAGAACTTGCCTGCTGATGCCAGAGACAAGAGACACGGGTTTGATCCCTGGGTTGGGAAGAGTCCTTGGAGGAGGAAACAGCAACCCATTCCAGTCTTCTTGCCTAGAGAATCCCATGGACAGAGGAGCCTGGAGGGCTACAGTCTGTGAAGTTACAAAGAGTCAGACTGAGCAGGCACGCACTGGACACTGCTTGTCTAGTAGGAGGCCAAGACAATTACTCAAGAAGTTTGTCCCAGAAAACAAAGTACACAATACCACTTATTTCTCCTCCGGATTCAATCAGCACTTACTGGGCACACAGTACTGGGTATCCTGCTGAGTGCTGGGCATGCAGATAAAGAAGGTCCCTGTTCTCATCCAGCTCACTCTCCAGGCCAGAGTCATTCCTCTCAAACACATTGGCATTTTAAAGGAGTTTCTGTGCAGCTTCTGTCTTCATCAGAATTTCTCCATGTTTAATTTCTAAATTAAAGGGAGTGTAGTAAGTCCCCTACATATGAACCCCCTACGTATGAACCTTCATATTGGGAGCTTTCAATGATAAAAATGTGCATCTGGTTCCAGCAAACTTGTTCTATCAACATCATGCGTGAATGGCCGCTTGCCCTCCGTCTCCTATTGCAGATGAGCCTTCAGGTCTACTACATTCCCCCACCTCCTCTACCCACAGGCAGTAACTCTTCTTCCTGTTCACTCGATTCCAGCGCCTGTATACCAGCTGTTGTGCTGTACTACTGTACTTTTTGAGATACTGTACTGTAAGAGTTAAAATATTTTATTTTTCATGTTTTTTTAACGTATTATTTGTGTGAAAAGTATTATAAACCCAGTTGTTGTTGTTCAGTCGCCAAGTCATGTCTTGCATGACTCTTTGCAGCTCCATGGATTGCAGCACGCTAGTCCTGCCTGTCACTCACCATCTCTTGGAATTTGTTCATGTCCGATGATGCCATCCAACCATTTCATCTTCAGTTGCCCTCTTCTTCTGCCTTCAATCTTTCCCAGCATCGCAGTCTTTTCCAATGAGTAGACTCTTCACATCAGGAAGCCAAAGTTACTGGAGCTTCAGCTTCAGCATCAGTCCTTCCAATGAGTATTGAAGGATAATTTCCTTTAGGATTGACTGATTGATCTTGCTGTCCAAGGGACTCTCAAGAGACTTCTCCAGCACCACTATTTGAAAGCCTATTACAGGACAGTATTATATAGCCGATTGTGTTAGCTGGGTCCCTAGGCTAAGTTTGTTGGACTTAACAAACAAATTGGACTTAGATGAATGCACTCTCGGAATGACACTTGTTTGCATGTAGGGGAATTACTGTAACAGAGTCACTTTAGACCCTTTTTAAAAAGTGTGAATCATTTTTTTTCATGCTGGCTAAACAAAATGGGCACAATAGAAAAGGTAAGCACAGTGTTGCTGCTCCCTGAGGGTTGCCAAGGCTGGGCCCTGAACCTTCTGGACGAGTTACTCACACTCTCTGTTTCAGTTTCCGCATCAGTAAAATGGGGATGAATAACTGTGCCTGGCACATAGTAAGGAGAAGGCAATGGCACCCCACTCCAGTACTCTTGCCTGGAAAATCCTAGGGACGGGGGAGCCTGGTAGGCTGCAGTCCATGGGGTCGCTAAGAGTCGGACACGACTGAACGACTTCACTTTCACTTTCTTGCACTGGAGAAGGAAATGGCAACCCACTCCAGTGTTCTTGCCTGGACAGTCCCAGGGACGGGGGAGCCTGGTGGGCTGCTGTCTATGGGGTAGCACAGAGTCGGATACGACTAAAGCGACTTAGCAGCAGTAGCAGCAGCAGGCACATAATAAGTCCTCCTTAAATAACACCACCAATAGATGGTGTGGTCCAAGGGCTGCATCTCTAACCAAGGATGCACACAGTAGGGTCATAAACACATGAACAGGATAGTCAGGGTCGTCAGGAAGCAGCAGCTCAGCATGCCGGCCACTCCCCATCTCTGCTCAGCTGTTGTAGAGAACATCTGGAGGGTCAAGGCCAGCTGGAAACAGCTTTGGGCTTGGACATCAGCCACTCTCAAGTTCTGTTTCAACCAGAGCAATCTTGGCACTCAACCTGGGACAAGATAAATTCAAATGCAGCAGGAGCAGCTGGGCATCGTGGGGAGAGCAAGGAACACAGGGGACCCTCTCCACGTGAGATCTTCCCAAAGATGAAAGGACCCCTGATTAAAAGTTCCTTTAAGGCTCTTGATATCCCCTGCCTGTCACTGTCAGCCAAGACTAGTGATTAGTGTCAGACTAACTGACTAGTGTCAGACTGGTCAGTTAATAGTGCTTGGTGCACAGAGCAAGGATAACTTTTGGGGAATGGTACCAATCTGTGATTATTCAACAACTGACATTCAGGATCACAGCGAATGGTTCCACATCAAGCAAGCCATAGGCCTCTCCCACTTGTCAATGGAAATCCACCCCCTCCCACCCCGAGGCCATAACGAGAAAAAGCACAGTATACACACATGGTGGCTCAGATGGTAAAGAATCCGCCTGCAGTGCAGGAGACCTGGGTTCGACCCCTGGGTAGGAAAGATCCCCTGGAGAGGGGACTGGCTACCTACTCTAGCATTCTTGCCTAGAGAATCTCATGGACAGCAGAGCCTGGTGGGCTACAGCCCATGGGGTCGCAAAGAGCTGGACACGACTGAACGGCTAACACACACACACATAACACAAAGCCTGGCTCACCCAGTGGGCAGGGGCCGTAAACTACAGTGAGGGTAGGAAGAGCAGAAGAGAAAAGGAGAGTGAGGTCCTAGCTGACTGTTCTAGACTACACTTGGCATCAGGGGAGTGCCCACTGTATGTACCCCCAGTCTGTGCTGGGGCCCCAGCTCACTTTCTGCCCTAACCAGCCTAAGAGGGTAGAGCAAGAATAATTTTGACAAGAGGAGCTCCATTTAGTGGATGAGCAAAATAGAGAAAATTGCTGTTGGAGCTGAATTTCGCCAAATGCCACTTACTGTCAGCTGGGTTTAACGCAATCTCTTCTACTGGGGAGGAACTGGCCAGTCTGGAAGGCACATTCACCTGGTATCACCAGAAGAAGACTGATGATCAAACACAGACAGCAGACCCCAAGCAGTCACAGGGTGTATGACTTTTTAAATGATGAATTAAGTTTTTGGTTGCTCTGGATCTTCATTGCTGCGCCTGGGCTTTCTCTAATTGATTAAAAGCACCTGCTCTTCATTGCAGTGTGCGAGCTTCTCATCGCTTCTCTGTTGTGGAGACTGGGCTCTGCTCTTTGTCATTTGGGATCTTCCTGGCTGGACCAGGGATTGAACCTGTGTTCCCGGCATTGACAGGTGGATTCTTAACCACTGGGCCACTAGGGAAGTCCCACAGGGCGTAGTTCTGACTTTTCAGTCCCCGTGATGTGGGAGCTTCTCTCACCCCGGCCTCCTTGCCATGAGCAGAGCAGTTGATTTTGAAGGGAGGGGCAGCAGTCCAATTTGTGTTTCCCTCCAGAGGGTTTGAATGCCATCTCTGCCAGGCCCTGTACTGGGCATCGGGGGTACAGCTCTGAACAAGATGAGGCCTCTCCCAGCCCTCTTGTTCCTCCCCTTCTGAGTCAGGGAGAGATGAGGATTAAATAACAGCCACACAGGTATTGCCAACCTGGCTTCTGCTTCTCCTAGAGGAAGGGAGCTGCCAGAGGAAGAAGCCAGTGTGCCACTCACAGGGATTCTGTCCGTCCCTCCTGACTTGGAGGGCGTGGGACCCAGGAGTATGTGTGTGTGTGTGTGTGTCTGGGGCTGACACACCTCACTGTACCTTTCAGCCCAGATGTGACTACATATGGAAGCCTTTTCAGCGCATCCAGGTCTGGGCTGGTTGCATGCCCATCTGGTGCCCTCTTGGTCCCCCGTGGTCACCCCCACCCCATGTAGTCCTGAGCACACTATGCTCTGCCAGCTTCCTGCCCATCTGCAGGCATCCTGACATCCATGAGGCAGGAAAAGAGTGCCTGGCATGGTCACCACTGTATCTCCAGATTAACACAGGCCTTCTCTATTGCAAGAAAGTGAAAGAAAGTGAAGTTGCTCAGTCGTGTCTTACTTCTTGCAAGCCCATGGATTGTAGCCCAACAGGCTCCTCTGTCCATGGGATTCTCCAGGCAAGAATACTGGAGTGGGTTGCCACTTTCTTCTCCAGGGGATCTTCCCAACCCAGGGATCGAACTTGGGTCTTCTGCATTGCAGGCAGATTCTTTACCATCTGAGCCACCAGGGAATCCCTTATAGTCACTCATCAAATATTCCTATTACTGTCACTCATCAAATATCAGTTCCATGAGGACTTCCCTGGCAGTCCACTGATTAAGACTCTGTGCTTCCAATGCAAGCGGCCCAGGTTCAATCCCTGTTTGGGAACTAAGATTCCACATGCTGCACATTCCATGGAAAGGAGGAGGAAGAAGAAGAGGTAAGGACTAAAGATAAGAGATGGAACTGGGACTCCATTTACTTTACACATGATCATAGAGCTACCATTGAATAACCCTAGCTCTTTCAAGAACACAGGTTGGATTCAAAGATCTAGGCTTTTATCTCAGTTTCCCCAATGATCTGCCATTTCACTTTGAGCAATTTCACATTATNACATGATCACAGAGCTACCATTGAACAACCCTAGCTCTTTCAAGAACACAGGTTGGATTCAAAGATCTAGGCTTTTATCTCAGTTTCCCCAATGATCTGCCATTTTACTTTGAGCAATTTCACATTATTTCTGGAGTTTCAAATTTTCAGCTCTCAGATGAAGATAATACTGGGATTAATAAATGTGTGTTGAAGGTCAAACAAAATATTTGTAAAACAGCTATAAAAATTCAGCATGTGTTATAAATTGCAAAATTTTTTTTTGTATCTGAGTGTAGCGGTAAAGGAACTTGATTAAAACTTTCGTAAATCAAAGTGGTAGCTCAGGGGTAGAAGTTCCACCTGCCACATAGACGTTGTGGCCAGATGCACTTTTTCTTACTTTTGGTGTTCTCTGAGCGAGTTGCCATTTCCTTCTCCAAGTGACTTAGCAGCAGCAGCAGCAGCAGCAGCACATTTATAGGCCTGGTGTTTGTGATACCCAAGGCATTAAGAGTCAGGTTGCTCTATGGGAATGGGGTGCAGGGAAGAGGAGGGACCAGGTTCCCTTAACCTCTCAGCCAGTGATGTGGGAAAACACATCCTGGACAGCTCTTAAATCCCTCCCTGTGAGTACTATTACCACTGTATTATAGGAACAATTTCATACAAAGAAAAACAGATGATAGGATAACAACACGAACACAATTGGAGCTAGAAGAACTTTTATTTGCTTTTCAACCCACTGTGCTCTAGTTTCTGGCCCCATCACTTGACAGCTGCTCTCACTGAAGTCAACCCTTCCCCGTCCCTCCATATCTCTGGTTTCCAGAACACCCCTTTCTCCTGTTTCTCCTCCTGCCTCTCTGATTGCCCTTCCTTGGGTCTCTGGGTAGGCTCCACATCCTCCTTTCACCCCTTACACGGAAGAGTTTCCCACAATTCTGTGTGTACACTGGTTCTCACCCTCCACGCTCTCCTTTGCAGAATTCTCCTTGCATGTAACATTTGCCACTTGTACTGGGTGGAAGAGTGTTGCCCCTGAAGTCACTCTTGCAACCTCAGGGTGGAGCCTTATTTGGAAAGAGGGTTGTTGTTGCTTTTATTAGTTAAGATGACATTATACAGGAGTAGTACGGGTGCTTATAAGAGGGAGGAGAGACAGACACACAGACACACAGGGAGAACATTACATGACAGCGAAGGTAGAGATTGCAGTTATGTGGCTTCAAGCCCAGGAACATTAAGAATGGCTGACAACCCAGAAGCTGGAGGGAATCCCCCACTCCCAACCCAGAGTCTGAGAGAGAGAGAGAGAGAGAGAGAGAGAGAGAGAGAGAGAGAGAGAGAGAGAGCGAGCGCGCGTGACTTGCCACACCTTGATTCCAGACTTCTAGCCTCCGGATATCAGTGTGTCAGTGGGGCCAGCATCTCTCTGAAGGTTTTAGGGGAGGATCCTTCTTTGCCTCTTCCTAGCTGGCAGTGCTTGGCATTCCTTGGCCTGCAGATGCATTACTCCAATCCAGTCTTTGTCTTCGTTGTCATGAGGTATTCTCCCTGTGTGTTTGTACACCAGTCATATTGCATTAAAGACCTCTCTCATCAGCACAGTCTCATTTTAACTTGATTGCATCAGCAAAGACCCTATTTCCAAATAAAGTCACACAACTGTGTTCCAGGTGGACATGAATCTCGGCCAGGGGGACCCTATTTGACGTTCAACTGTTGTGATCCAGCACTGTGCCTCTTGATTGCTGATTCTTTCATATCTTTTTTTTTTTTTCAAAAAAATTTTTATTGAAGTATAGTTGACTTATAATGTTGTGTTAATTTCTGCTGTACAGAAAGAATTATATACATTCTTTTTCATAATCTTTTCCATTACGGCTTATAACAGGATATTGAATATAGTTACCTGTGCCTCTTTCATATCTTTTGAATGTTGCTTATTAAATGCATTACTAGCCACTCACTAGTCACTCCATGCTTGTTTGATGAGTATTAACCTTATTTAATCATAGAAGATGCAAAATCCATAAAGCAAAACAGAACATCAAAAACCAGGTCTTCAGCCCTAGTGCTGCTTCCCCTTCTCTTTGAGTCATGATTACAACAACTCCTGAGGGGACGGTGTTCTGTCTTTAGAAACTCTGGTTTCTTATCAGTTACAGTAACTGGGTCTTGGTATATGTTTGTTAAAGAAAGGGTATACGGATGAGAAAGAATGAATATTTCCTTTAGGTCTGAACAGATTTTTGGAAATCTTTTTGACCATTGACATGTTTAGACATGAAGAATGGAAAATGAAAAGGTAATAACTTACATGTATATCTGTTTTTAACACTCATAAATCCCTTTTGCATATAATCTAATCTGATCCCCACATACTCTTGAGAGAGAAGCTAAGCTTCAAAAAAATCAGCTTTCTTTTTAAAAAAACTTTTAATTCTATATTGGAATGTAGCCAATTAACAATGTTATGATAGTATCAGGTGGACAGCAAAGGGACTAAGCTGCACATATACATGTATCAAGTTTATGGGGTTAGTAATCGGCTGGTCAAAACTCAAATCACCTTACTACCAATGAGCTTTGAGTCTATCCGCTTTGAATAAACAAGTTTTGATGAATCATAGTCCTTCGTTGATTCAACTCAGTCAATCAAGAAAGAAATTTCAATGAAGATCATTTTTATCTTTGAAAATGACAGAAAGATACATTTGAAAACAAGAAAGCAAAATTCCAATTTGACATGAGAAAAGCCAAGTAAAGTGTTTCCCCCCCTAGGCTAAAAGTGAACTTTGGAATATCTAAATATTAAACATTTAATATTTAAAGCATTTGTTTTAAAAAAATTTGGCCCTAAGATGCTCAGATCAAATTATTCATTCTTATTATTATGCATCACATTTTAAACATTTCTATTTTCCTGTTTCTCACCCATGACACATGTTTACCATTGGTAACATTTTCTATGAAACTCCAAATACAGGGAAATTTTGTAATCTGGGTGTCCTAGATCAAGGATTGGCACACTATGGCCTATAAACTATTTTGGGCTGAGAGCTCAGAATGGTTACTACATTTATGAGAGTTTTAATAAGAACAAAAATATGTGACAGAGAATGTGGCTTGCAAAGCTTACATTTAGAGAAAAAGTTTGCTGAGCCTTGGTCTATATTGATATTTTTGTATTGTTGACCCAAAACAAATACTGCCAGGTATTTCTCCAGCAGAAGTGGGTTTGTGCAGGTTCAGCAAGAGAACTGCCATTCAGGATCTGTAGCCATGGTAAGCCACGAGCAAGTCACCCAAGGCAAGGGAAGGAGAAAACTTTTATAGAGGCGACAGGAAGTTGAGAGGGCTGGAGTAAACAAAGACCCATGTCTCTTCATTGCGTGAATCCTTGCTAGGAAAGAAAAGGAATATTTCTTCTTCCTACTGGGCTCTGCTACTGTCACAGAATGTGAGAGTGCTCCCTTCTGGTCTCCTGACTATTTAATTGAGGTCTCCATGAATAAAAAAAAATTATTGGGCCATATATCCATATCTGGGCTTCCCTGATGGCTGAGATGGTAAAGTATCTGCCTGCAATGCCGGAGACCTAGGTTTGATTCCTGGGTCAGGAAGATCCCCTGGAGAGGGAATGGCAACCTACTCCAGTATTCTTGCCTGGAAAATCCCATCGGCTATAGTCCATGGGGTCGAAAAGAGTAGAACATGATGAGGAACTACCCATCATCATATTTATATCTATCTATTCCCTCCCTCATCCCACAGAGGGTTCTAAGGAAGCAGAGGAACTCCCAAAGGTTCTGTAAGTCTTTTGCAAAACAAACTTACTCAGGTGTACAGTCATAGTATCCATGCTTTAAAAGTTGATAGAGAGAACACAGAATTGAATAGTCAGCTGCATTCAGTGAAAGATAATGAGAAATGATGAAAGACATGGAGGATAAAAGCCTATATGGAAGAGCAACCTCAGCTAAGAAGGATGATTGTAATTTATACAGAACTTTGTATTTTCCAAGTGCATTTTAATCCCCTTTATCAATTTTCCAATAACTCCTTGAGGTCTGTTATGTTAACTACAGAAAAATCAATGAAAAAATAATGGTCTAAGATGCTAAGCAGTGATCTGTTCGTCTAAAATCTGTTTTCTGGTGCCACATTGATGCAGATTTTAAATCTTCCAGTTTTCTCTGAGAGGTGATTGAATTGAGTTCTAATATCCTTTGCTGTTATGATGTCCTCCTCTGGGATCTGAAAGTGGTCTCTAAGCTCGCAGGAGCCCTCCCTTAAACTGGAGATGCAAAAGGCTGGAAGAGAGAAGTGCAGGGCTGGGAGGGAGTGAGGAAAAGGAGTTTTGTCCCAGATCTGGGCCTTCTTCATTGCTTTGCCCACGATCCAGACAAAGCATGGCTGACTTGGGTTAGGTTATGGTGGTGGGAGAAAGTGGAGGGAGCGGAGTAGGAGGAAATCCACATGCTTGAAACCTGCTGAAGCAGTTGAGGTTACAGGAATAAAACCTCCAGAGGCATCTGCCTAGACACTGATATTCAGGGTGCCCCTTGACCAAATGGATAAATCCTCCCCAGTTTACGTACTCAACCCTCTCCAAAGACAACTGGGGGCCATTTACTTCTCCGGCCCTCGGGAGGGTAGGATTGATGTACACAGCTTGTCGCTCAAATAAGACAGCGTGTGGTTTGCCACTTTGATGTCTCCTCTCCCCATTCCCTTCATTGGCGAAAGGCTGGCTGGTTGCAAACAAGACTTTATTTCCCAGGAGGAGTAAAAGAGGAAAAGATCAGTGTGAGAACCAGATCAATTTCTCCCCTGAAACAAATTCTCTCTTTTTAAAAATTTGTGTAGTGGATTTATAATTTTGTGTTAGTTTCATCTATACAGCAAAATGAATCAGGTATACGTATACATACTCTTCTTAAGATTCTTTTCCCATATAAGCCACTACAGAGTATTGAGTGGAGTTCTCTGTGCTCAGCAGTAGGTTCTTATTAGTTTTGTATTTTATGTACAGTAGTGTGTATATGTCAATCCCAATCTCCAGTTGGGAGATTAAGCTAATTCTTTTGACCGTGGTAGGAGCCCCAAGCTTTGGGGAGCATCCCAGTTAGACAGAAGAGTGCTCTGTGGCTCTCTGTATTAGTTTGCTGGGGCTACCTTGGCAAATTGTCATAAACGGGTAACTTTAGCAGCAGAAATGTATGGTCTCATAGTGCTGGAGGCTGGAAGCCTGAGATGAAGCTGTTGGCAGGTCTGGCCCCTTCTGAGGCTGGGAGGGAAGGATCTGTTTCAGGCGCCTCTCCTGGGCTTGTGGATAGGTGTCTTCTTCCTGAGTCTCTTCATGTTGGTTTCCTTTGCATACATCTGTCTCCAAATAATCCCGTTTCATAGGGACACTAGTCTTATTGGATTAGAGTCCACCCTTAGGACCACGTTTTAACTTGATTACCTCTCTGAAGGCTTGTCTTCAAATAGGGTCACATTCTGAGGTGTAGGGGAGTGGCTGTTAGCGCTTCAACATGTGGATGCTGGGGGACATGATTCTACCCAAAACATACCCTACATCCCACCATCCACTTGTTAAATTTTCTAACCTTCTACTCATGTCCTCTTTGTCACCCTGCCCCTGCCATCAGCTCTTCACTTCTCACTCTGTCTACAGGGATCACTGCCTCCTATCCACCGGGCTTTGACAGTCCTCCTCAGATTTCCTCTCCATGTCCATTTGGATCATGCTGGATGATTTCCATGGAGTGTGGACAGCTCATTCCACACCCAAACCCATCACATGATACCCTCTAAAGCCAAGGTCGTCACCTCTGTGTCTCTTTAGCTCTGTGATCTGCCCCCTGGATGCAGTTTGGAGTTTGGCAACCACATGAAAGCTCGATGCCCCTCTGAAATCTCAAAAACCGGTATCTCCCTCTCTCTCTGACACCACCCTCCCAGGTCCTTTCAGCTCCCTCACTCCACATGCCCATCAAATCTGCTGACAACTCAACCCCTCTGGTCCCCCTCCCTTTACCCATCTCTCCAGCTCCCTACTGGCTGTTTCTTTTCCAGGACGCCACAGATCTATGCTATTCAATGCAGTAGCCATGAGTCACATACGGTTATTCAAATTTCAATAAAGTTTAAAATTCAGTTTCTTAGTCATGCTAACCACATTTCAAGTGCACAATAGCAGAGATGGCTAATGGCTACTGGATTAAACAGTGCAAATTCTAGAATATTCGCATCACAGCTGAAAGATGGATGGACAGCACCTTTCTAGATCTCCTGAGATGTCCTTTGAATTGTTTTTTCAATTTTGAACAAGTTTATGCAATTGTTGAATAAATGAAATGAAAACCCTTAAGGTTTTTTTACTTCCTGGTCCTTTCCTTTCTCCCAACCAGCAGCTGCACAGCTGTGAATCAATCCTACCTTCTACCTGTTTTCATTCATATACCTGGCTGAGCCACACAGCTGGAAAATCGATTCAACAAGGTATTCAAATATCCCCTCATGCTTCTCATCTGTAACACAATGACAGTAATAGGACTCATAAGATTACTGGAAGGATGGAATGAGATAATGCCACAAAGTGATTAGCATAATGTTTAGCACGTAGTAGTAGCTCAATGAATTTTAAGTATTATTACTGCTAAAAAAGGTTTTTAAGCCTCAGCTGGACCTGCACATTGTCCACCACCCTTAACCCTCCTATTTTTCCTAATAACTGTGCCCCCACCCCTTTTCTAATCCTAAAGAAGAGTCCCTTTAAACTTTGTCTTCACTTGCTTATTTTTGGCTCTGGGGTTCTTCATTGCTGCGCGGGCTTTTTCTGGCTGCGCTGAGCCGGGGCTGCTCTCTAGCTGCGGTGCTCAGGCTCTCGCTGCGGTGGCTTTTCTTGTTGCAGAGCACAGGGTTTACTGAGCGTGGGCTTCAGTAGCTGTGGCCCATGGGCTCAGTAGTTGAGCCCAGGGCTCCNAAAAATCACTCCCTTCAGGGCTTCCCTGGTGGCTCAGTGGTAAAGAGTCCGCCTGCCAAGGCAGGAGACGTGGCTTCGATCCCTGGTTTGGGGGGCTTCGATATGCTGGGGAACAACGAAGCCTGTGTGCCACAACCGTGGAGCCTGCGCTCTAGAGCCTGGGAACGTAACTTAGTGGAGCCCTGGGCTCAACTACTGAGCCCATGGGCCACAGCTACTGAAGCCCACGCTCAGTAAACCCTGTGCTCTGCAACAAGAAAAGCCACCGCAGCGAGAGCCTGAGCACCGCAGCTAGAGAGCAGCCCCGGCTCAGCGCAGCCAGAAAAAGCCCGCGCAGCAATGAAGAACCCCAGAGCCAAAAATAAGCAAGTGAAGACAAAGTTTAAAGGGACTCTTCTTTAGGATTAGAAAAGGGGTGGGGGCACAGTTATTAGGAAAAATAGGAGGGTTAAGGGTGGTGGACAATGTGCAGGTCCAGCTGAGGCTTAAAAACCTTTTTTAGCAGTAATAATACTTAAAATTCATTGAGCTACTACTACGTGCTAAACATTATGCTAATCACTTTGTGGCATTATCTCATTCCATCCTTCCAGTAATCTTATGAGTCCTATTACTGTCATTGTGTTACAGATGAGAAGCATGAGGGGATATTTGAATACCTTGTTGAATCGATTTTCCAGCTGTGTGGCTCAGCCAGGTATATGAATGAAAACAGGTAGAAGGTAGGATTGATTCACAGCTGTGCAGCTGCTGGTTGGGAGAAAGGAAAGGACCAGGAAGTAAAAAAACCTTAAGGGTTTTCATTTCATTTATTCAACAATTGCATAAACTTGTTCAAAATTGAAAAAACAATTCAAAGGACATCTCAGGAGATCTAGAAAGGTGCTGTCCATCCATCTTTCAGCTGTGATGCGAATATTCTAGAATTTGCACTGTTTAATCCAGTAGCCATTAGCCATCTCTGCTATTGTGCACTTGAAATGTGGTTAGCATGACTAAGAAACTGAATTTTAAACTTTATTGAAATTTGAATAACCGTATGTGACTCATGGCTACTGCATTGAATAGCATAGATCTGTGGCGTCCTGGAAAAGAAACAGCCAGTAGGGAGCTGGAGAGATGGGTAAAGGGAGGGGGACCAGAGGGGTTGAGTTGTCAGCAGATTTGATGGGCATGTGGAGTGAGGGAGCTGAAAGGACCTGGGAGGGTGGTGTCAGAGAGAGAGGGAGATACCGGTTTTTGAGATTTCAGAGGGGCATCGAGCTTTCATGTGGTTGCCAAACTCCAAACTGCATCCAGGGGGCAGATCACAGAGCTAAAGAGACACAGAGGTGACGACCTTGGCTTTAGAGGGTATCATGTGATGGGTTTGGGTGTGGAATGAGCTGTCCACACTCCATGGAAATCATCCAGCATGATCCAAATGGACATGGAGAGGAAATCTGAGGAGGACTGTCAAAGCCCGGTGGATAGGAGGCAGTGATCCCTGTAGACAGAGTGAGAAGTGAAGAGCTGATGGCAGGGGCAGGGTGACAAAGAGGACATGAGTAGAAGGTTAGAAAATTTAACAAGTGGATGGTGGGATGTAGGGTATGTTTTGGGTAGAATCATGTCCCCCAGCATCCACATGTTGAAGCGCTAACAGCCACTCCCCTACACCTCAGAATGTGACCCTATTTGAAGACAAGCCTTCAGAGAGGTAATCAAGTTAAAACGTGGTCCTAAGGGTGGACTCTAATCCAATAAGACTAGTGTCCCTATGAAACGGGATTATTTGGAGACAGATGTATGCAAAGGAAACCAACATGAAGAGACTCAGGAAGAAGACACCTATCCACAAGCCCAGGAGAGGCGCCTGAAACAGATCCTTCCCTCCCAGCCTCAGAAGGGGCCAGACCTGCCAACAGCTTCATCTCAGGCTTCCAGCCTCCAGCACTATGAGACCATACATTTCTGCTGCTAAAGTTACCCGTTTATGACAATTTGCCAAGGTAGCCCCAGCAAACTAATACAGAGAGCCACAGAGCACTCTTCTGTCTAACTGGGATGCTCCCCAAAGCTTGGGGCTCCTACCACGGTCAAAAGAATTAGCTTAATCTCCCAACTGGAGATTGGGATTGACATATACACACTACTGTACATAAAATACAAAACTAATAAGAACCTACTGCTGAGCACAGAGAACTCCACTCAATACTCTGTAGTGGCTTATATGGGAAAAGAATCTTAAGAAGAGTATGTATACGTATACCTGATTCATTTTGCTGTATAGATGAAACTAACACAAAATTATAAATCCACTACACAAATTTTTAAAAAGAGAGAATTTGTTTCAGGGGAGAAATTGATCTGGTTCTCACACTGATCTTTTCCTCTTTTACTCCTCCTGGGAAATAAAGTCTTGTTTGCAACCAGCCAGCCTTTCGCCAATGAAGGGAATGGGGAGAGGAGACATCAAAGTGGCAAACCACACGCTGTCTTATTTGAGCGACAAGCTGTGTACATCAATCCTACCCTCCCGAGGGCCGGAGAAGTAAATGGCCCCCAGTTGTCTTTGGAGAGGGTTGAGTACGTAAACTGGGGAGGATTTATCCATTTGGTCAAGGGGCACCCTGAATATCAGTGTCTAGGCAGATGCCTCTGGAGGTTTTATTCCTGTAACCTCAACTGCTTCAGCAGGTTTCAAGCATGTGGATTTCCTCCTACTCCGCTCCCTCCACTTTCTCCCACCACCATAACCTAACCCAAGTCAGCCATGCTTTGTCTGGATCGTGGGCAAAGCAATGAAGAAGGCCCAGATCTGGGACAAAACTCCTTTTCCTCACTCCCTCCCAGCCCTGCACTTCTCTCT
>SJYW01018345.1:0-11488 GCA_006410735.1 Raphicerus campestris | reverse complement strand
TCTTCATTTCTCTTTCAAGAACTTCTTTTAACATTTCTTGTAGTGCAGACATGCTGGTAATAAAATCTTGCATTTTTTTAAAGCATTTTACTTTTTTTTAAACTTTGAAAGAACTTTCCACTAGATACGCAATGCTAGCTTGACACTTTGAAAGATTTTGTTTTGTTTTTCCATCAGCAGTATACTAAAAATATTTTTTTTCCTTGTACCATTTTTGAAAAACATTCTTCTATCACTCTTACCTTTAGTCTTTCATACATGTTACTAACTTTTGTTTTGCTTGTCTGAAACCATTGCAGACAAGCAAAACAATGTTCTTTCAAAGCTTAAAAAAAAATAAAATGCTTTNCAAGATACGCAATGCTAGCTTGACACTTTGAAAGATTTTGTTTTGTTTTTCCATCAGCAGTATACTAAAAATATTTTTTTTTCTTGTACCATTTTTGAAAAACATTCTTCTGTCACTCTTACCTTTAGTCTTTCGTACATATTACTAACTTTTGTTTTGCTTGTCTGAAACCATTGCAGACAAGCAAAACAATGTTCTTTCAAAGCTTAAAAAAAAGTAAAATGCTTTAAAGAAAAAAAAATGCAAGATTTTATTACCAGCATGTCTCCACTGCAAGAAATGTTAAAAGAAGTTCTTGAAAGAGAAATGAACAAGAACAGAAGGAAAATATAGATTACACAAACACATGAAGAATACTGGAAATGCTCAATGTGTATATATATAAAATATTTTTTCTCATTTTATTATCAGGCTCTTTAAAAGGTAGTTGAATATTAGGAAAAAAAAAAGTATGTTACAGAATTTAGAGCAAGTGTAATATAATGCATGATAATGTCAAAAAATATGGAAGGATAAATGTAAATGTTTTTGTTATAAATTTCTTACATTATGAATAAACATATATATATTTTTGACCATAGATTATGATAAGTTAAATTGTATGTTAATTATATAAACCACAGAATCACTGCTAATGTGTGTGTGTTTGGAGATGAGATTCGATAATATTTTAAAAAGCACTTTAATACAACAGAAAATAGAAAAGAGAAAAGGAAAGACTACATGGGACAAAAAAGTAAAATTTAGATATACCCATTATATACTGACTAGAATAAGCTAAATAGAAAAATTACCAGTATCGGAGAAGGTAATGGCACTCCACTCCAGTACTCTTGCCTGGAAAATCCCATGGACGGAGGAGCCTGGTGGGCTACAGTCCATGGGATCATGAAGAGTCTGAAACGACTGAGTGACTTCACTTTCACTTTTCACTTNAAAAATTACCAGTATCGGAGAAGGTAATGGCACTCCACTCCAGTACTCTTACCTGGAAAATCCCATGGACGGAGGAGCCTGGTGGGCTGCAGTCCATGGGGTCGTGAAGAGTCGGAAACGACTGAGTGACTTCACTTTCACTTTTCACTTTCATGTATCGGAGAAGGAAATGGCAACTCACTCCAGAGTTCTTGCCTGGAGAAGCCCAGGGACGTGGGAGCCTGGTGGGCTGGCGTCTATGGGGTCCAACAGAGTCAGACACGACTGAAGTCACCTAGCAGCAGCAGTAGCAACAAGAGTAAAACAGAGGTAAAACTACAGACCCTACAAGCACTTATAGGATAATGTGGTGTGTNAGCATCGCAAAGAGCAGGACACGACTGAGCAACTAAGCACATATGTGTGTTCGGCGGTACCTCAAACATTAGTCCTGCCTTCACCTTTCAATTCCAAGACCAGTGTTTGTAAGATAGAATCACCCTGCCAGCCCCTAGCGGATGAGGAGTTGAAAACTCTTCCGTACATTCTTCTGTTCCTACATGTAGGCCAGCCTGTAGGGTTTGTGGAGCTGAGCAAACCTTACAGACTTCCAGGACCAGTTCACTCAGACTGGCCTAAGCCAGTCTGGCAAGTGCCCTTCCCTGGCAGGAAGCCCAGGCCAAAGTCAATGCCAGCTTGGCTATGGGTGGGGCTTGTTTGGCAGAAGCTATTATATCGAAGCTGCCCTTATATAGAAGGGAGAGGCGGGACACATTGCCTTAAAAGGAATTTGTACTCTTGGGAAGGGATAAATCTCAATTTCTCCAGTGGCATTTGCTCCCTAAGCCCAGGTTAGCATCTTAAGGGCCCATAAGAGAGGTTGGTCAAGCAGGACCTTGGAGCTTCTTCCAGCCCAACCGCTCTTGGCAGGTGGCTTCTCAGTGGGTCTATGATCTTCATGGACATCAGACAGGAGAAGGTCTGACCCATTCTTGAGTGGGCAGAACTTCTGAATCTGGCAATAGACTTTGGTGAACACCTCAGCCCCTCTTCAAGGGAACACAAGGGCAGGGATGACANCTTTTAAAGGCCTTTGATATTACTAGATCTTTCTAAAATCATACACATATATTTCTTTGATTAAAAACGATTAAAAAAGGAAAAGAAAGACAATCAGAGATCATTTAAATTAAGTCTATTGCTGTCCTTGTTACCAATTTCCATCCTCCTCCACTGATAACAGCACTTGGGTTTTGTTTCAGAGAATCTCCCTCCTTTACTGGGTAATCTGCTAGGCCTGTTAATCAAGGAACCCCAAGCCCTGGCCAAGCGGGAAAGGGGCCAATGACACTTTCTCCCTGGAATCTTGAACAGAATGGCAAAAATACCTAAAACAGCTGGAAACAGTGCACCCAGAACTAGAAACCCTCCATTCTCTCCTTCCATTTACCCAGGCCCCAGGACTCCCTTGGTTTGGACTTTTTAAACTTAAATTCTGTGAACCGCCCATTTCCTTCTAATAAATTCCTCTTTTGCTTAAGTTAGTTGAAGCCACTCTCTGTTGTTTATAATAAGGAAACTTAATGGAAATGTCTTTTTAAAAATGAGTATGAGGTTAATCTGTACTTTTATTTGCCAGTACAATTTAGTACAGTGGCTTGTAAACTTTTTTGGCCTTAAAAAACACATTTTACATCACAATCAAATAAATATACATACACATATATAATATGTAAACAAAGATATAACTAAAACAAAAGTTTCACCAAAAATGTCTGCCCTAACACTCTGAGCCTGTTAACTCTTATTTCTTATTTTAAGAAATAAGAAGTTTGTTGCTTTTTAGAGCAGCTTTAGGT
Organism: Raphicerus campestris; assembly: GCA_006410735.1. Classification (NCBI taxonomy): domain Eukaryota; kingdom Metazoa; phylum Chordata; class Mammalia; order Artiodactyla; family Bovidae; genus Raphicerus; species Raphicerus campestris. The sequence continues at coordinate 8,365 of SJYW01018345.1, read as the reverse complement.
TTGTAACAAAATTGACAGGAAGATATAGAAATTTCCCATATACCCCCTCCCCACACACATGCATAGCCATTATCAGTATCATTCACCAGAATGGTACTTAACAACCAAAGATGAACATATACTGATACATCATAACCACCCAGGATCCACAGATCATCTTAAGATTCACTCTAAGTCAAGTGAGTATGTTATACCTTCCATGGGTTTGGACAAATGTATAATGACATATATCCATCATTATACTATCAAAGTATTTTCACTGCCCTAAAAAACTTCTGTACTCTGTGTAATCATCTGCACTCTCCCCCCAAATTACTGGCATCCATTGATCTTTTTACTGGTTCTATGGTTTTACCATTTCCAGAATAGCATACAGTTGGAATTTCTTTCTTTTTTCTTGAAAAGAGAGGTTCAAAGCTTTTATGACTATAAGACCATTCATGGCTCACCCATGCACGGGCTAGAAAAGCTGTAGGTGGCAAGCTCTTCCACTAAATATTGCAACTTTTCTTCCAATACTGAGCCCTGTCCCACCGTCCCTGCCCAGTGGAGGTACAGGTGGACATTGTAGGGTATTTATTCACAGGAAGGCCACAAGTTTTGTGCCCCTTGTTACAATGAACCCAGATCCCTGTTAGGTGTATTACAAATAGAGGGGCCACTTCTTCAGGCCTTCTGCTCTGAGCACATCTATTTCTTTTTTAAGACTGGTTCTGACCCATTAAGTTGATTTTTAGTGACTATGTGATTATGATCAGCAGTTGGAAAGCACTGGCTCCTTGTACCTGCCGCAACTGCCTCCAACAATAAAAACAACCCAGAGAATGCAGCAGCCGTATTTCCAGTGACCATGTGTGGCGTGCTGAGGCACATGGCCTGGTTGTTGGAAAACACCAACACAGGACCAGGGTCCTGACGCTCAGCAGGACACACCAGTCAATTAAACTGTCTGCACTGTTGACACCAAAAGAAACAACTTCTTCATTCATTTATTCACTCACTCACTTTGCACATGCACTGAGCACTTATTCAACAGTGTGAATATATGAGAGGTTACTGGGGACTGTCCAGAGCCATAAATTCTGTCTTCGAGATGGCTCAGAGGAAAGGAATCCAGGACAAAGCCTGTCTCCTGACTGATTGATTGTTTACCATCTCCTCTTCCGTAAGAGCTCAGGAATGTCTCCAACACCAGATATGGGCAATAGTGATTTCATTCCCACCTTTGAAGTCAAATAGCTTTCAAGTTCAGCCTGGTAAGAAGGAATAAAAGAGAATTTCTGTCTCTCTTTTGTTCTAGAGGCCTCTGATTAGCTTCAAACTAATCTACAGCTGGAGAATGTCTGAATTTCTTGCTATTTTCCAATCCACTCTTTCTGCCCCACCAGACAAGCAGCAAAACATCAAGGGAGAGAAGAGTGTCAATTCATTCTCAACACTGCCAATGCCTTAGATTTAAGACTTCTCTGAATCTCTTTTCTACAACAAGCAAAAAGTCCAGTCATCCCTCTCCTTTATTTCCCTCATATCCTGTTCTTTGCCTCAGCCATTCCAAAAGAGTGAGCAGGCATGTGGAAAAGGACTTGGGTCTAACACAATAGAGGATGGATTCTTTTCCCCATCTCTTCTGTGTCCCAGAACTGGGGGAGTGGCAAATAACAGAAGACAGGGATGGGGGTTGGGGAGTACCAATACTTGAATTGTAATCTGATAGACACTCACAGCCTGGACAGAAATGGAGAGGGGACTGTGAGCCAAATTAAGTGATGATCTAGACCTTAAACTTGAAATGACCAACTATTCTAAAAATATACTTTGAAAAACCATAATCCAGGTGCAGATGGATTAGCTCTATCTCAAGAGCATGCTGAAACAGGAAGACAGAATGGAATCAAGAGTGCAGTGGGGTAAAGGGAGGGATACAAACTCCCTATCACCTTGGCTCCGTTTCATTCTCCTCCAGAATAGCTTGAAAACTGATGAAATAGTACACGTTCATTCTGGGTTAGGTTTCCCAGCAGAGCCACAAGCTACCCTCCTCTGAGGGTATGAGGAAAAATCATACGGTCTGCTGTGGTGGGGAGGAGACCAAGGGAGTGAGGGGAACTGGGCAGATCGCTTAGCACTGGAGCAAATGGGAAGGGCTCCTCGCTCCCCTAACTCTCACTCTATCTAGAAGCTCGTGCAGGTCACTTCCCTCCCCTTCTCGGCCCAGGTTCTGGCATCCCTTCCATCCGCTTGCTTCGTGCTTGGAGACGGAAGCAAAACCAACCAAAAGTCCCAGGAAGCTATCGGCTGACCGATGGGAGAAGGGGAGCAGGAAAACCGGCGTGGGGAAAGAGCAGAAATCATAGCAGAGAGGTGGCCCCAAGCAGACAGCCTCCTAGCGAAAGGTAAGAGTCTTTGGCCAATCTCGGCGTCCTAGGAGTTCTACCACCCCCACCCTCCAGTCCAAGCCCTAGAATTTCACTTTATATCCTTTGTCTTGCTACTGCTCGCCCAAAGCACTACAAAGTTCTTTGAAGAGCCCCTGAAGTCACCAGAACCCACAGAAGAGCCTAATCCCCCTCGATAGGAACCAAAGTCCAAAAGAGCACAGGGATCCCGTCCCTGGAGCTCATTCTACTACGACACAACCTAACAGCCCATAGGACCCCTCAGCAGCGCGCACCGGCGACCAGCGCCGAGTCCCCGGCAGGAGCCGCAGTGTCCTCCCAAAGGGCAGGGAAGCCCCGTGTGTCCTCGAGCCTCAGAAGAGCCTTTATCCTGCTGACTCCACTGCCCGCCGCGAAGTGGTAGAAGAGAAGCGCCGCGAGGAGCTGACCACACCGAGCGCGGCCTCAGGTGATGTCAGCGAACTCCTCGCGGGGCACTGGAAAAGAATTGGAAAACGAGAATACCAAGCTAGGTAGGCGGCGCGAACGCTTTTACTTACCGCGGACTGCGCCTCCGGGTGCACGTCCACCAATGTACACCAGTTACGCGTCCCGTTCATCTTCTCCTGCGGGGGTCGCAGCACAAAGCCCAACCCTCTGCCCTGCAGTCCGGCTCCTACTAAGCGGGCGCGCGCCGAACCGCCCCACCTTGTACGGTCGCGTCAGGGGCGGGGGCAAGACATGACACGCCCCTAAGACTCCATTGGCCAACGAGTGGGCGAAACGGCACAATAGGTGTGGTCTAGATATATCAGGACACGCCCATCTGAGCTCGCCCCGATTTACGTAGAGGTGGGGTTTATGGCTTGGGAGTAACTTATTTGCTTAACTGAAGTTTTGTATAGCATTTTATGCCTATATGAAGAAATGGCAACCCACTGCAGTATTCTTGCCTGAAAAATCCCATGGACAGAGGAGCCTGATGGGTTACAGTCCAGAGCGTCGCAAAGAGCAGGACACGACTGAGCATCTAAGCACATATGTGTGTTCGGCGGTACCTCAAACATTAGTCCTGCCTTCACCTTTCAATTCCAAGACCAGTGTTTGTAAGATAGAATCACCCTGCCAGCCCCTAGCGGATGAGGAGTTGAAAACTCTTCCGTACATTCTTCTGTTCCTACATGTAGGCCAGCCTGTAGGGTTTGTGGAGCTGAGCAAACCTTACAGACTTCCAGGACCAGTTCACTCAGACTGGCCTAAGCCAGTCTGGCAAGTGCCCTTCCCTGGCAGGAAGCCCAGGCCAAAGTCAATGCCAGCTTGGCTATGGGTGGGGCTTGTTTGGCAGAAGCTATTATATCGAAGCTGCCCTTATATAGAAGGGAGAGGCGGGACACATTGCCTTAAAAGGAATTTGTACTCTTGGGAAGGGATAAATCTCAATTTCTCCAGTGGCATTTGCTCCCTAAGCCCAGGTTAGCATCTTAAGGGCCCATAAGAGAGGTTGGTCAAGCAGGACCTTGGAGCTTCTTCCAGCCCAACTGCTCTTGGCAGGTGGCTTCTCAGTGGGGCTATGATCTTCATGGACATCAGACAGGAGAAGGTCTGACCCATTCTTGAGTGGGCAGAACTTCTGAATCTGGCAATAGACTTTGGTGAACACCTCAGCCCCTCTTCAAGGGAACACAAGGGCAGGGATGACAGAAACTTCCCAGGTAGGAACTGGGTCATATGCAATGCAGGAATGAATGGTATCTTTGTACCTGGAAGGCAAGTATTTAGGGTATCCTTATGCCCTATAGGAATAAAACTCAGTTCTAACCTGTCTTCCTTAATTCTCAAAGAAGGCATTTACTGGTCTTGCTATTCCCAGGAAAGAATGGAGCTGCTATAAACTTCTAGTCTCCCTAGATCCCATCTGATCTGTTGTAAAACACCTCTAAAAGTGAGGTAAGAAATCGTCAGTTTCAGCCTCTAAGTTGCAGAGTAAGATGGCTTCTTCATATAATTTAGACCTCCAAATAAATCAGGAAAATGAATGAGGACAAGTCAAGGATTGAAGTATAGATATATAATTTTATTTAATTTAAAATAAAAATTCAATGCTCGATTGGATTGGGAGAGAATATATGATTTGCAGAACAGAGGATTTTTCTAAATCGTGAAATTAAAAGTCATTGATGAGAACAGGGTTCTCCCTCCTCTAGGCTCCTTACAGAGCCTGCTTAGGAAATGAGAGGTGATTCATCTTCCTCACCTCCTCCCCACCAGAACTTGGCTCTCCCCAAATCCCAAAACAGGAACAAATCCTCCATTGCCTCTTCCCATTTCTACCAAGAGTCAGCTTCTAGCCCCTCTGTATCAGGTCCAGGCTCCTGAGATTAATGAGGGTCCCTCAGTTCCCTACTGGGCTTGGGCACCTCTGATAAGAGAAACCACAAGTACGGCCATAGAGACCAAAATGTTTGCTTTTCAAACTTGTGTAGACAGTTGTCAGGGTTCCCAGGTCCAACCATCTTATAAACACATCATAGTCCAGAGGAAGAGGAGGAAGGACAGAAACCCTGAGCAGAAGCAGGCTCCACCACTTTATTACAGCCCTACCAAAGCCCCTCTCACAGGGGCTCATAGGCAGAGAAGCCGGTAGATCTCTCGACCAGTCACTGGGGCAGCAGGAAAGGCAGAGGGCCCCAGCTGGGGAAAAGATGATCTTTGGAGAGGTATGAATGTGCAGGTATAAAAGGCAAGAAGAGCATCCATATCTCCTCACCCTGGCTAAGGCACTGAGAAGAAGGAACACAGAAATGGTAAAGATGGGAAGGGAAGGAGAAAGGGTCCCTTGGATCCTAGCCTAAGTGAAAGTGAAGTCACTCAGCCGTGTCCGACTCTTTGGCGACCCTGTGGACTGTTAACCCACCAGGCTCCTCCGTCCATGGGATTCCCCAGGCAAGAATACTGGAGTGGGTTGCCATTTCCTTCTCCAGGGGATCTTCCTGACCCAGGGATTGAACCCAGGTCTCCTGCATTGCAGGCAGATGCTTTACCCTCTGAGCCACCAGGGAAGACAAAAAATATAGTAATGGAGACAGGTGGGGACTACCGCATGGGCCCCATGACTGTGCAAAGAAGAGCATGTGAGAAGTGGGCAGAGTCACGCCAGCATGTCCATTACCCATAATGCTCCCCTAGCCCCACTCCAGAATAGGAAGGAAATGAATTGCAGGAGTCAAGGGGGCAGAATCATATAGGGCATTTCCCTGAGCCTAGGGTTAAGGGCTAAAGAAAGCAAGCTTTATATACATGGCAATTTCTATCCCTTCCTAGCCCACTCAGTCCCCCTGACCAGGCTGCTCTTATGAGGGAGCAGAGGAGGGGGTTATCGGCACTTAAGGAGGGGGCTCAGTGGGCCTAAAGAGCCCACTCCCCCCAGAGGAAGGGGAATGTCCCTCTACCGGTTTAGCACAGATGCATTTTTTAATCACCATCACTCAAACCCCTCCCCATCTTAGGTCTTTAATAAGTGGATCCCTGCCAGAGATGAGGAATCTAAAGCTGGGCAGGGCAGAGCAGAACTGGCCAGGCCTCAGGTGTAGCTTATGGGCCCTTGTGAACCACAGGCTAACAAGAGCTGGTCTGCAGGTTGCTCTCTGTAAGCAGTGAGGCGATGGAGGAAGGATCGTAGACACTGTCAAATTCCTCATCTGAACTCAGTCCTTCGTGCTGGAGGGTTGACTCAGCAGCTGAGCGGGAAGCTTTGCGCCTGAGTCAAAGAGAGGAATACCAGTCAGAGAAGATGACGGAAAGATTTAAACAGCCTCCCTTCTCATGCTAAGGAAACTCAGTTCTCCTAAAGCCTAAAACTAACCGTAAGATTCCCCTAAGAAGTAGGGGAGATGGGGTACAGGATGGATGAAAGTAAGAAAGTGAAGTCGCTCAGTCATGTCCGACTCTTTGCGACCCCGTGGACTGTAGCCCACCAGGCTCCTCTGTCCATGGGATTCTCCAGGCAAGAATACTGGAGTGGGTTGCCATTTCCTTCTCCAGGGGATCTTCCCGACCCAGGGATTGAACCCGGGTCTCCCGCACTGCAGGCAGACACTTTAACCTCTGAGCCACCAGGGAAGCCCACAGGATGGATACTGAGGTACTAGCTTTCATCCAGGAATGAGTGCCTGCGAAGTCCCCTTTTCCCCACCCAGCTCAGGAGTGCTCATTCCCAACGGAGCAGGGGGCAGAAGAGCAACCCATACCAAGAGTCCTTCTCCAGGGCTTTGATCCGGGCCTGGAGCTGTTCATTGACCTCATGCTGTTCCTCCAGCTCACGCTGGGCTTTCTTCCTCAGGCTGTCCAGTCGCTCAATTTCCTCTTCGGCTTCATCCACCTGCCGCTTCAAAGCCTTCACCCTCAGGCTTAGCTAGGCAGGATACCAAGTCCCTCCATTAGAAAAGCAGCTGCTGCTACCATGGCCTGAGACCCTCCCCTGTAGCAATCTTGACAAGGTATAGGTAGTTGCCCCGAGAAAAATGTTGTGACCACAGGCAAGTTCCCTAACCTCATAGGTTTGTCTCGGGGATTAAATGAGTTAGTATATCACTTAGAAAACGTACCCAGTGTATTGTAAGCACTCAGTACATATGCTTACTATGCACTAATCTAGTCCTTTTGCTCTAGTTTCTCTGTCCTTATAGAGAAAAAGTCTAAGATAGAACACATATGAGGTAGACTCTCCCCTGGACTTCAAAAAAATGCATAGCATATACTTGCCCTATGGTTGCCTGGCCCTGGCTGCCATCCTTACCTGGTCCTTCTGGTCATTCACATGCTGCCTTTCATCATCAATCTGGATGGACAGCTCTTTAACTCTTCGTTCCAGCTTTCGGTTGGTAGACTGCAGAACTGTCTTCTCCCTAAAAGGGCGGGGTAAGGGGATGTCTAGGCTGTTGTCATTTCTAAAGAAGCTGCTACTTGGCCCCGTACTGCCTCCAAGGACTCCAAGGGCTCAGCCGCAAGCCCCACCATTAGGCTGGGAAGGATCCAGGGCAGATCCAAAGAACGGGGTAGACAGAGGCCATTCACATTTCAGAATTTCCATAATTCTCTCTTCTCCCTATCAAGAGAAGAGGGCTCCCGAAAGATCAAGCCAGATTGTCATGACTGAGGCAGAAGACGGGGGGGGGCCCAGAGAAGAAAAGCCCAGAGGCAGAGAGAAAGGATGGCTCATGTCACCTCTCTTCTGCCTGCAGCCGCTCCTGCAACTCGCGATTCTGGGACTCAAGCTGCGAGAGGCTGGGGCTGGGCTTCTGGAAGCCTTCTGAGCTGGCCAGCCGGCTCTTCAAGTCCTTGTTCTGAGAGGGGACAGGAAGCCTCCTTGGTTTGCACTCTACTTCCAATTGCTTCCATAGTCATTCTACCCACCTCCCAAGGTCTCTCCCTGAGACTGCCCACCCCACGCCCTCACCTGTCTCTCCAAGGAGATTTTGTCACACTCCAGGTCCTGCCGGGCTGACCTCTCCTGCATGAGCTCTGTCCTCAGCTGGTCCACCTAGCAGGGATAGGCCAGAGGAACTGGACTTGGGGAGGACTGGTGATGAACCAGCAAGCTGAAACCAAGCTGGGCAGAGTAAATGGAGGGTGCTCTCTGAATCCCCCAAATTCCCAGGCAACTAAGAAATCACAACCTACTCAAATGGGAGGAGCCATAAGGATTCAAACATGGCCTCCTCGGTCTCACCAGGAACCAGAATCCCTTCTGAATGGAAATGGTCCAGACTCAGGTCAGTAGCCCAGGCCACCAGGATTCCTTCCTCCATTCAAATTCCTGGCTTCTTTCCACTTGAAGAAACCTGCCAACTCCTCCCTCCCCAAAGCAGATGAGACTCTGCAGTAGAACTAGTCATGCACCAATTCTGCAGCTGGATCTCTCCAGACATGAAAGATGAGAAGGTAGGGTTGCTTTTGAAAGGGCTGAGAGGCATAAACATAAATGAGGGGTC
>SJYW01018344.1:141710-156466 GCA_006410735.1 Raphicerus campestris | reverse complement strand
CACTGTTTCCACTGTTTCCCCATCTATTTCCCATGAAGTGATGGGACCAAATGCCATGATCTTTGTTTTCTGAATGTTGAGCTTTAAGCCAACTTTTTCACTCTCCTTTTTCATTTTCATCAAGAGGCTTTTGAGTTCCTCTTCACTTTCTGCCATAAGGATGGTGTCATCTGCATATCTGAGGTTATTGATATTTCTCCCGGCAATTTTGATTCCAACTTCTGCTTCCTCCAGCCCAGCGTTTTTCGTGATGTGCTTTGCATATAAGTTAAATAAACAGGGTGACAATATACAGACTTGATGTACTCCTTTTCCTATTTGGAACCAGTCTGTTGTTCCATGTCCAGTTCTAACTGTTGCTTCCCTACCTGCATACAGGTTTCTCAAGAGGAAGGTCAGGTGGTATGGTATTCCCATCTCCTTCAGAATTTTCTACAGTTTATTGTGATCCATGCAGTCAAAGGCTTTGGCATACTCAATATACCAGAAATAGATGTTTTTCTGGAGCTCTCTTGCTTTTTCCATGATCCAGTGGATGTTGTCAATTTGATCTGTGGTTCCTCTGCCTTTTCTAAAACCAGCTTGAACATATGGAAGTTCATGGTTCACATATTGCTGACAAACCTAGACAGCATATTAAAAAGTAGAGACATCACTTTGCCAACAAATGTCCGTATAGTCAAAGCTGTGGTTTTTCCAGTAATCGTTCAGATGTGAGAGTTGGACCATAAAGAAGGCTGAGCGTCTAAGAACTGATGCTTTCAATCTGCGGTGCTGGAGAAGACTCTTGAGAGTCCTTTGGACAGCAAGAAGATCAAACCAGTCAATCCTAAAGGAAATCAACCCCTAATATTAATTGGAAGGACTGTTGCTAAAACTAAAGCTCCAGTACTTTGGCCATCTGATGTGAAGAGCCAACTCGTTGGAAAATACCCTGATGCTGGGAAAGACTGAAGACAAAAGGAGAAGGGGCCAGCAGAGGATCAGATTGTTAGATAGTGTCACTGACTCAATGGACAAAACAAATTCCAGGAAATAGGAGAGGACAGAAGAATCTGGCATGCTACCGTCTATGGGATCACAAAGAGTCAGACACGACTTAGTGACTGAACAGCACAACAACAACAGAGAATGTAAAATGGTGTAACTGCTTTGGAAAATACTTTGGTGGTTTCTTGTAAAATGAAGCATCTCCCAAACGATCTAGCCAGCCATTCTGCTCTTAGATATTTACCCAAAAGAAAATATTCGTCCATGCAAAAACTTGTATAGAAATGTTCACAGTAGCCTTACCATTTTATAATAACAAAACCTGGGAATAACTGAAGTGTCCACAATAGGTAAATAAACTGGTATCCAAAACATACAATGGACTACTCCACAGCGATCAAAAGGAATCACCTGTTGAAGCAAACCACGACATAGGTGAGTTTAAAAAGTAACTATGCTGAGTGGAAGAAGTCAGACACACGAATCCATTTATATAACATTCTAGGAAAGACAGAGACAAAAAGGACTGTAACNTTATAATAACAAAACCTGGGAATAACTGAAGTGTCCACAATAGGTAAATAAACTGGTATCCAGTAGGAAACACAATGGACTACTCCACAGCGATCAAAAGGAATCACCTGTTGAAGCAAACCACGACATAGGTGAGTTTAAAAAGTATATGCTGAGTGGAAGAAGTCAGACACACGAATCCATTTATATAACATTCTAGGAAAGACAGAGACAAAAAGGACTGTAACTGTGTGGGCTGTGGGGACAGGGGTGGAGGGGCAGGGGAAGAGCAGGAAGGAGACCTTACCCAAGGTACCATGAGACTTGGGGATGGGGAAGATTTTCACTATCTTTATTCAGTGACAGTTTCTTGTGCTTATGCTTCTGCCAAGACCTCAAACTGTACATTTTAAATATGTGTGGTTCACTGTATGTCAGTGATACCTCCATAAATCTGTTACAACAGTTTGTGCCAGAAACGTTAGATGTACAATATCTTTCCTCCATGGACTTCCCCCCTGGTCCAGTGACTAAGGCGCCACACTCCCAATGCCGCTGGCGCGGTTTCAGTCTCCAGACGGGGAAGTAGATTCCCACATGCCAACTAGAGACTCCACGTGCTGCAGCTAAGACCCAGCACAGTCAAATACACAAATAGTTTTTTAAAATATGTCTTTTTTTCAGTTTCAGAAACTGAAAAGCTGGGCTGGAGAAGGATATTGGGCCTCATCTTCCTAGCCTTTCACCCCTTCCCCTGAAGTCCCACAATAAAGCAGTTTGATCCCCCCACCAGATAAATCTTTCTTTCAAAATATCTTATTGTTTTCCANGAAACTGAAAAGCTGGGCTGGAGAAGGATATTGGGCCTCATCTTCCTAGCCTTTCACCCCTTCCCCTGAAGTCCCACAATAAAGCAGTTTGATCCCCCCACCAGATAAATCTTTCTTTCAAAATATCTTATTGTTTTCCATATGTTGTGAAAAATTGGGGAGTACTAATGTCTTGTGTGATTACTGTTATGACAGTAATGCCTTTTGGAATCTTTAGATACATTTGTATGTTGAAATAAACCCCTGTAGTTGTAAAGAAAGTTAATCAAGAATGCTGAAAATATCATTTATCTATGTCATGTTATTACTTAGATATTGTCNAATGTCCTCCTGGACTGCACAAACAGGTCACACTCAACCTGTCCATGATGGATCCCTTCATTCCCCACGTGTCATCTATATCCCCTAGAAAGCCAAGCTCTAGTCTCAGTTTCACTTGGTTTCTCTTTCTCCTTTCCCCCCTTTATATGCAAGCACTGGTGGTGTTTAGTCGCTAAGTCATGAACGTCTCTTGGGACCCCATGGACGTCATCCGCCAGGCTCCTCTGTCCACGGGATTTCCCAGGCAAGAATACTGGAGTGGGCTGCCATTTCCTCCTCCAGGCGATCTTCTCAACCCAGGGATCGAACCTGCTTCTCCTGTACAGGCAGGCAGATTCCTTACCACTGCGCCACTAGGGAAGCTGTTGGCAAGCACAACCTTTATCAATCTCATGTCCCACGTTGTTCTAAAGCCCGTTCCCTCCCCTCTATCTTTGCTAGTCACTACTTTAGTTCTGATTTTAATCATTTCATTGCATAGGTAATACATGAACAAAATATGAAAGAGTATAATGAAGCATTTAATAAATACCACCTTCCTTCCCAGTACCTCTCCCTAGGCAATCTCCCACCTCCCTACAAGTGCCTACCATGTACTCTTGACTATTATAATCATCTTTTTATAAAAACCATCCTGCTTGAGCCTTTTCTTTCCCTTCAATCCATCCTCTTCCCTGCTGCACAACACTCTTTCTAGAATATAAACTTATCAATGAAAGGTCCATGGTGGTCTGACAGAGCTGCAACTGAGGTCCATGATTCACCAAGCCAAAAGGGGGACAGAGGAAGATCAAATTTCAAATACCCTATTAATAAATAAATATAATTAATAGAGAAATTTCTCTACACGATTATCCTAAATGATACCCAACAATATCTTTAATCTTATGTTACACAATTAAAAATTATTCTTTGTAATCAGCCCTATGGCCCTGTTCATTCTAAGTAACAATCTGACCCTTGGTGGTGGTTTAGTCACTAAGTCGTGTCCGACTCTCGCGACCCCACGGACTGTAGCCTGTCAGATTCCTCTGTCCATGGGATTTCCCAGGCAAGAATATTGGAGTGGGTTGCCGTTTCCTTCTCCAGGGGATCTTTAGGACCCAGGAATCGAACCCAGGTCTCCTGCATTGCAGGTGAATTCTTTACCAACTGAGCTACGAGAGAAGCCCATCTCACCTTTAGTCACCAATAACTGCATCTACTGGGGCTTCCCTAGTGGCTCAGTGATAAAGAACCTGCCTGTAAAGCAGGAGACCCAGGTTTGATCTCTGGGTCGGAAACAGCCCCTGGAGGAGGGTATGGCAACCCACTCCAGTACTCCTGCCCAGAGAATTCCATGGCCTGAGGAGCCTGGTGGGCTACCGGCCACAGGGTAGCAAAACAGCGGCTAACCAACCACAAAGAGGTATGACAAAGATGCTCACAAACCTGAGTCTTCTCAGGCTCCACTGAGTCTTCTCAATGAGGCTCTGACCCTGGGGTCTGTCCTTGGCCCAGTTACTCCAGTTTCAGCAAAAATCATTCAGAGTCAGTTTATCTACCCTACCCCCATCACCCTCAGCATTTGATAACCCTCAATTATCTATGCATCCTCAATCTCTTGCCTTGGTCTGTCTTCAGCAAAAGGCAGCAAGGGTCAGTCTAGCAGGAATCTCCCAGCCTTGATGCTTCCTCTTACTGATTTTCCTGAAACTTAGCCTGCTCTCTGGCTTCCCCCACTGGCCCTTGTCATATTCGGAGTTTAGCCCAGTCTCTCTCTCTGACTGCAAAACTCCACTGCAATAATGCCCTGAAAAAAGTCTTCCTTACTGTCTTTAACAAGTGTCATTTTTTTTAAAACATGGTATCATTTGCTATGAAACACTATCAAGTTTTGCCAATGACATATCAGAAGATGGCATAAGCTGTGATAAATATCCATTTGTACAACTCACCTTAACATTCTTCAGACCCTTTTCAAAGAGGCTAAGCATCTCAGAGAGTTTATTATCAGAATGAACATTATAAATAGTCTGGCTGCGTTGTTGAAGCAAACCAATAATGTATTCATTTTCAATCTGCTCATGCATTTTGAACTCCTTAAAAGTAGCATACAGAGACTGCAGAAGAGCACGGAAATCATTGTTGTTGGAAAAGTTGGTTTTAGAAAGCTGGAAAAAATTTAAAAAGAAGGCATAATAAGTACATGCAAATATGCATCAAAAGGAAATATTCAAATGCATTCCTATTTAGTTTTGTATGGAACAAAATAACTCCCTTACACTTTGTTAAAGCAGGAAAGGAAATTCCTAAATTATAAGTTTTAATGGTATAATAAAAAGTGCCCCAGGTCAGGAAGATGTTGATTTCTGAAGGAAAGGATGTATACAACAACAAATCACAGTTTCTTTGAATATGAGATTAAACCAGACTCCCTCAAAACCTAAAATTCCATTACTCTATATTCCATATACTAAACGCAGATACTTCATAGAGTTATATGTAAACATTAAAGGAGCTGTGTTAGGATAAAGTGACACACTTTTTTCTTTGTTCAAATGCCCTGTATGCTATTATACTACTTTTATAATATAAAAAATTCAGAAACTTTCTATTATAAATCGTTTGAATTTTAATATCAAAATGAGTCTGATTTGTTCAGAAAATAAAGTACTAAGCTATTAGAACATTATTAGATAATTTTAGGAGAACTCATTTTTTTTTTTTTTTAGATAAAACCACAGTAAACATTTAGCATTTTATATAAGGAACCATGTACTTTTCTAGAGTGGAGGCATTTCAGCAGTACAATGTGACAATCTTGTACATCCAGCCATAAGAAAGTACATGCTCTGGAAGGAAAGGCTAAAAATCAATGAAAATATAAATAAATATAAACACAGTCACTTTCTCTGATTCTGTTCAATAACAGAAAATGACAATGCTGATATAATTTTATTTTTCTGCATTTAATGTCAAGTTAAATTCACATGTTGAAGGCATATATATTATCAAGAAACTTGATTCAAGCTGAAGTTCAAAGTAATATTCAAACCTTCTGTTATCTCCACTGTCATATTCAATCCATCTTCTGTGATGTCAATTCCCATTTTAAATGTGAAAATCTGATTAGGTTAAAAACAACACAGAGTAAATGAAGAAGAAGCTACAAACACCATACTTCCTAGACTTGTTCTGCCGAGTCTAATCTAGTATCCCGAAAATGAAGAAGAGTCTATGGTGTCTTAATTGACTGTTTTGGGCAAGAAGAACAGGCACATGATGCAGCATCAGAAAGATGGCAGACTCCTAAAGTAAGACTATTCCACTATATAATTTAACCAAGGATCTTCCGTGAAAGGCAGAGGAATGAGNTGGTCTGTCTTCAGCAAAAGGCAGCAAGGGTCAGTCTAGCAGGAATCTCCCAGCCTTGATGCTTCCTCTTACTGATTTTCCTGAAACTTAGCCTGCTCTCTGGCTTCCCCCACTGGCCCTTGTCATATTCGGAGTTTAGCCCAGTCTCTCTCTCTGACTGCAAAACTCCACTGCAATAATGCCCTGAAAAAAGTCTTCCTTACTGTCTTTAACAAGTGTCATTTTTTTTAAAACATGGTATCATTTGCTATGAAACACTATCAAGTTTTGCCAATGACATATCAGAAGATGGCATAAGCTGTGATAAATATCCATTTGTACAACTCACCTTAACATTCTTCAGACCCTTTTCAAAGAGGCTAAGCATCTCAGAGAGTTTATTATCAGAATGAACATTATAAATGGTCTGGCTGCGTTGTTGAAGCAAACCAATAATGTATTCATTTTCAATCTGCTCATGCATTTTGAACTCCTTAAAAGTAGCATACAGAGACTGCAGAAGAGCACGGAAATCATTGTTGTTGGAAAAGTTGGTTTTAGAAAGCTGGAAAAAATTTAAAAAGAAGGCATAATAAGTACATGCAAATATGCATCAAAAGGAAATATTCAAATGCATTCCTATTTAGTTTTGTATGGAACAAAATAACTCCCTTACACTTTGTTAAAGCAGGAAAGGAAATTCCTAAATTATAAGTTTTAATGGTATAATAAAAAGTGCCCCAGGTCAGGAAAATGTTGATTTCTGAAGGAAAGGATGTATACAACAACAAATCACACAGTTTCTTTGAATATGAGATTAAACCAGACTCCCTCAAAACCTAAAATTCCATTACTCTATATTCCATATACTAAACGCAGATACTTCATAGAGTTATATGTAAACATTAAAGGAGCTGTGTTAGGATAAAGTGACACACTTTTTTCTTTGTTCAAATGCCCTGTATGCTATTATACTACTTTTATAATATAAAAAATTCAGAAACTTTCTATTATAAATCGTTTGAATTTTAATATCAAAATGAGTCTGATTTGTTCAGAAAATAAAGTACTAAGCTATTAGAACATTATTAGATAATTTTAGGAGAACTCATTTTTTTTTTTTTTTAGATAAAACCACAGTAAACATTTAGCATTTTATATAAGGAACCATGTACTTTTCTAGAGTGGAGGCATTTCAGCAGTACAATGTGACAATCTTGTACATCCAGCCATAAGAAAGTACATGCTCTGGAAGGAAAGGCTAAAAATCAATGAAAATATAAATAAATATAAACACAGTCACTTTCTCTGATTCTGTTCAATAACAGAAAATGACAATGCTGATATAATTTTATTTTTCTGCATTTAATGTCAAGTTAAATTCACATGTTGAAGGCATATATATTATCAAGAAACTTGATTCAAGCTGAAGTTCAAAGTAATATTCAAACCTTCTGTTATCTCCACTGTCATATTCAATCCATCTTCTGTGATGTCAATTCCCATTTTAAATGTGAAAATCTGATTAGGTTAAAAACAACACAGAGTAAATGAAGAAGAAGCTACAAACACCATACTTCCTAGACTTGTTCTGCCGAGTCTAATCTAGTATCCCGAAAATGAAGAAGAGTCTATGGTGTCTTAATTGACTGTTTTGGGCAAGAAGAACAGGCACATGATGCAGCATCAGAAAGATGGCAGACTCCTAAAGTAAGACTATTCCACTATATAATTTAACCAAGGATCTTCCGTGAAAGGCAGAGGAATGAGGCATAAGGGTCATGTACAAAAACCAGACGTTAGAGTCAGATCCTCTAGGGGTGGCTCCCTCCTTCTTGTCTACTCGGCTCAGTAACTCTGGACAAGCTATTTTTCACCAGTGTCTTAGTCTCTTCTCGGTGTTAAACGGGAATGATAAAACTACCTGTACTTCGCATCGCTGCTGTGAGATTAAATTGGTGCTTAGCAAATATGAGCTATCATTACTTTGAAAATTAATCATTCATTTTTATAAAAACTCATGTGGGTTTTTTAACCTTATTCAAATATTTAATGAGCAGCTATTATAAGCCAGTCACTGTTTCTGGCAGTTGGGATAGCTCAGCGAACAAAACAGACGTCTCTGCCTTTATAAAGTTTACATTCTAGTGATGGGAAATAAAATAACAAACTAACCACAATAAATAAATTACTTATAACAGGTGCTGGCAACTTTTTCTGTAAAGAGCCAGATATTTTAAGTTTTGTGGGGCATACCGTCTGTAGCATCTATTTAATTAGTTGTTGTAGCATGTAAGCAGTCACATGACTCCATGGCCATATTCCAATAAAACTTTATTGATATTTATGGGCACTAAAATTTTAATTTCATATAATTTTTGCATGTCATAAAATATTATTTTTTTTCCCAAAGACTTAAAAATGTAAAAACCATTCTTAGCTCCTTCAGTTCAGCTGAGTCACTCAGTCGTGTCCGACTCTTTGCGACCCCATGAATCGCAGCACGCCAGGCCTCCCTGTCCATCATCGTTTCCCGGAGTTCACTCAGACTCATGTCCATCGAGTTCGTGATGCCATCCAGCCATCTCATCCTTGGTCGTCCCGTTCTCCTCCTGCCCCCAATCCCTCCCAGCATCAGAGTCTTTTCCAATGAGTCAGCTCTTCACATGAGGTGGCCAAAATACTGGAATTTCAGCTTTAACATCATTTCTTTCAAAGAAATCCCAGGGTTGATCTTCAGAATGGACTGGATGGCTCTCCTTGCAGTCCAAGGGACTCTCAAGAGTCTTCTCCAACACCACAGTTCAAAAGTATCAATTCTTCGGCGCTCAGCCTTCTTCACAGTCCAACTCTCACATCCATACATGACCACAGGAAAAACCATAGCCTTGACTAGATGGACCTTAGTCGGCAAAGTAATGTCTCTGCTTTTGAATATGCTATCTAGGTTGGTCATAACTTTTCTTCCAAGGAGTAACCCACATAAAAATAACTGACTGGATAGAGTTGGTTAACCCAAGGTTGTAAATTTTATCCTAAGAAATGTCACACAAAATTACAACAAAATTCACTAGCGGCTAATCTCAGCAAATACTATCATGTGTCATTATATTAAAAATGAGTCAGTAGAGATGTTGATAAGAGGTATAACAAATGAAAGCATTAATGATAACTGTAAAAATTTTTAAAAAACAAACAAGATAGCAGAAAGCTAAATAATGTCCTCATGCGAGTTATGGAAAATAACATCTGAAAAGACACACAGGAAGCCGGGCATATGTTCTCACTGGACTACTAGAAAATCTTTCACATTTAGTAACAAGCTCAGGTAAAGACCAAGTCATGCTACAGACTGAGGACCTGAATCAGAGGAAAGGACTCTCCGCAGTACAGGGTCAGCCCCGCAGAGTGGTTACAGACGCTGACTGCAGCCAGCCTGCTTCAGTGTGAACCCGTCTCTGCCAGGTTGGTCCCTCACTCGGCTTCTTCCCAGGAAAACAGGTCTAATGACTAACTACCTAATAAGGCTCTTGTGACAATAAGTTGATATATTTAAAGAACAAGGAATATAACATACATAATCCTACTCAGGTTTTTCTCTTATTCCTTATTCCTATGAAAAAGTGAAAGTGAAAGTGTTAGTCACTCAGTTGTGTCCGACTCTTGTGACTCCACGGACTGCAGCCCGCCAGGATCCTCTGCCCATGAGTTCTCCAGGCAAAGAATACGGTAGTGAGTTGTCACTTCTTTCTCCAGAGGATCTTCCCAACCCAGGAACTGAACCCAGCTCTCCTGCATTGCAGAGAGATTCTTTACCAACTGAGCTATTTAGCCCAAATAAAGTTATCATTAGAAGTCCTTATTCTACCCAACAGTTNATGGTAGTGAGTTGTCATTTCTTTCTCCAGAGGATCTTCCCAACCCAGGAACTGAACCCAGATCTCCTGCATTGCAGAGAGATTCTTTACCAACTGAGCTATTTATTTAGCCCAAATAAAGTTATCATTAGAAGTCCTTATTCTACCCAACAGTTTTTCTCCACTTGAAAAGAGCAACTGTCTTTAACCAGGTATCTAAAGTCAGTGCAGTGAAAAGAATAACCTGAGTATATACAAATTAACTTTTTAAAAAATTATGTATATGAGTCATTGTTTAAAATTACTTGCCTCTGCAAAGTTATTCAATCATAGAGACTTGATTGAAAAAAAATAATAAACCTAGACACTAACAACATCGGGGACATACTGAGGCCTTCATGGAGTAGTTACTATACNACGGTAGTGAGTTGTCACTTCTTTCTCCAGAGGATCTTCCCAACCCAGGAACTGAACCCAGCTCTCCTGCATTGCAGAGAGATTCTTTACCAACTGAGCTATTTAGCCCAAATAAAGTTATCATTAGAAGTCCTTATTCTACCCAACAGTTTTTCTCCACTTAAATTATGTATGAGTCATTGTTTAAAATTACTTGCCTCTGCAAAGTTATTCAATCATAGAGACTTGACTGAAAAAAAAAAAAAAAAAACCTAGACACTAATAACATGGGGGACACACTGAGGCCTTCATGGAGTAGTTACTATACTAAATAATTTCATGTATTACTTAATTCTTAACAACAATCCTAGTAAACTGATGTTACATTTACCATTTTATAGGTGAAAAACCTGAAGCTCAGAGAAAATAACTTATCCCAAACCATACAACCCACAGACATAAAACAGAGATCAAGTGTCTGGGCCTGTGAAACCTACTTACTTCCCACAAGATACCATGTTAGTCTCTACAATGAAGCTATCTTTCGAGATCCAACAGAGTAAACTGTCAGTGCTTGCTCTAAAGGACTCCTTCTCACTAAGGGGTTGATTTTGCCCCCCAAGGTGCGCATGGACAAGGTCTAGAGATTGTTTAGCTGTCTCTACTGCATCTTAGTGGGTATGGCAGGAAAGGACTAAACATCCTGCAGTGCACAGGACAGCNGAAAATAACTTATCCCAAACCATACAACTCACAGACACAAAACAGAGATCAAGTGTCTGGGCCTGTGAAACCTACTTACTTCCCACAAGATACCATGTTAGTCTCTATCATGAAGCTATCTTTTGAGATCCAACAGAGTTAACTGTCAGTGCTTGCTCTAAAGGACTCCTTCTCACTAAGGGGTTGATTTTGCCCCCCAAGGAGCACATGGACAAGGTCTAGAGAATGTTTAGCTGTCTCTACTGCATCTTAGTGGGTATGGCAGGAAAGGACTAAACATCCTGCAGTGCACAGGACAGCCTCCACAACAAAGCATCATCTGGCCCAAAATGCGAACAGTGCTGCAGCTGAGAAGCATGGCTCCAAAGAAGTGTTTTTCCAACCATGCTTAACCACGACCTTTAGTATGAAATACAGTCCAGCCCAGACACATACTCATCACAGACACTTCAACCAAATTTCAGGAAACAATACTTCCCTCCCTAACCTGTGAGGTACTCTTTATCATTTACTTTTCTATTTCATGTTTTTAATGCTATTTCTGATCCACAAAACGGATTCCATGACTCACTAAAGGGTCACAGAACTCACTCTGAAAAACACTGTAGGATTATAAAAGTTCCAAAGTGACCTGTAAGCTTATATCCTCTGATGTATGGCAAACTTAACACAGGACCAGGATACATATAATCAACAGACAACAACGTTCAGTATATTGTATCTCCTATATTTTCAAAGAATTTATAACTGACTTTCTGTCTTAGACACTCTACAATGTAAAAATCATACTTACAGCCTGGCTTTAAACTGATGTGAAGTTGTGTGTCACTTAAAAAAGACTATGTATTAAGTTCAGAAACAGATATGAAAAACAGCGTAACAAAAACTTAAATACTACTACCCCAAGTATGTTTTTACTTTTTCTTCCTCAGCCAGATAATCCTTTCATCTAATCAAGGCAGATTTACACTAAAGGAAGAAACCTTAGCAATTATCTGCTCAAACTGACAGAAAAACCTATGATCCACCCATGAAATGTTCTGCATAAAATCATGTGATTAGTACTAAGGAGCAGAACCAGTATGGTAACACAAAGACATGGGCTTCAGANTATGTTTTTACTTTTTCGTTCCTCAGCCAGATAATCCTTTCCTCTAATCAAGGCAGATTTACACTAAATGAAGAAACCTTAGTAGTTATCTGCTCAAACTGACAGAAAAACCTATGATCCACCAATGAAATGTTCTGCATAAAATCATGTGATTAGTACTAAGGAGCAGAACCAGTATGGTAACACAAAGACATGGGCTTCAGAAAGGAAAAAAAGAGCCCTAAAGACGAAAATTCAGCCTCCTCTCATCACTAGTTGGGCTTCCCTGGTGGCTCAGACAGCAAAGTGTCTGTCTGCAACGCGGGAGACTGGGGTTCGAAGCTGAGTGAGTTAGTTCGCTAAGTTACTAATACTTAACCAGTAAGTCTGTTTCCTCATCTCTAAATAAGGACAATACTTGTCTCACAGGGCTCTTGTGAGGATTAAAAATAAGGAAGCATGTAATAAGAACACGTTGAATTCCCTTTTCTTTCCCCTCCTTAGCTCTCAATTCAATATTCTCTCCAATAAATCAGTCTTCTCAATGTCAGTCGTTAACAGTCTTAACAGGTATGCAGAGAAATAGAATAACAAGGAAAACTAAATATATTCTTCATAAAGATATACTCACTCAATTTTTTTAAAAAAAATCTGTTCAAATTATTCTGAGTTTGTTTTCTCCCTAAGGCTTTGGTCATAAAATGTCCTATCTTTATAAAATGATAAAAATAGATAGCATAAGATTCTTACCTGAAAAACTTGGGCACTCCATAAAGCCTCCACCAACTGAACTTTTTATACCTGGTCAACGTATAAGTCTGGCCATCTCTGTATCATGCACATCCTTACAACCATCACATACTTTGCCCTCAGAAATCAACTCAAAGAGACTGTATGTAAGCCCACTTCTGGCCCTTTAATGTAAAGCTGACCAAATACCACCCTCTTTGCTTCCACCATAGGTCATCTGGATTTCCATACAGCACAAACCTTCGACGATCATCTGAAGAACAGAAACGGTCTCAAACGGCCAATACAAGCTACTACAGGGCCAACTGACAGTAAAAACTCCACGCTCACTGGCAGAATTGATGCTGTTAAGTTTTGAGGACTAGGGAAAAACTGAGGCATTAGAATAAGCTGGAAAAAGGATGTGATCCAATATAAATATTGCCTAAAATCATCCCAATTTGGAAGGTGAGTGAATTAGCAAGATTTCATAATAGATTGTCACCAAAAGTTTTTTCAGAAACTGTTCTGGCTTCATACAAAGAAAATTAAACTAGGGATCAGGATCCTGACTTGGCTTCCATTTGGATCCATCACTGACTACTTATGCAAACTTGGTCTAACTAATCTAAGCCTACATATCGCCAGCTATAGAACAGAAATACCTCTGCTTTTACCTAACTAAAAAGACTGCTATCTGGATAACAAGAGTAAAAAAACTTTTCCATAAAACTTTCTATAAATGTAAAAGAAAACCATGAGCAAAGTATTAAATTAGGTATTATACAGCAATATTTAATATAGCTCACAACTTCAGAATAAATTATTCTAAATAAACTAGCCTAAGCACATAAATAATGGTTGTTACTAATAAACAAACGAATGCTTCTAAAATACACCATACTTGAAAAGTCAATATTCAAAATACAACTGACTTTTTTATAATTACCGAGCATTCAGAGACAACATAAAGAATACCATGAATTAACATATCTTGTATCCTTTTAAGTACAAAAACTAGTTCTCATTTTGTGAGGTTTTACTGTATGCTGTTTGGATTGGATACCCCTGATCTATCCAAATAAAACATGGTAAAGGCAAAAGTTGAGGTGAAAAATGAATAAAACACATAGTCCTTTGAGACAATTCAGCCGTCATAAGATACTTTTTTCTCTTCTGGCCCCCAAGGGCATAAGAGAAACTTCAACTAACTATTAGCATCAAAAAGAAATCCAGATGTAAAATTCCTACACATTTCCCCCCCTAAATCACCTTGGTCTCTGATCTATAGTTCATAAAAATTGGAATTAATCTTCCTGATGAATATATACAACTATCTAATTCAAAATTAGTGATAATTTTAATCTCTGATATATCAAATTGAAAATGCTTTCAAGTCAGCACATTGAACTACCAAGAATCTTATTTGACTAAAATATTGGTTTTAAAAAGGGCACTGTATTTTCAAAATTTGTTCTAACCTTCTCAATCACTAGGTAATGACACACAACATTAGCGACTGATTGCTTCAAATTTTTTAAATAGGGCTGGTTAGTCTAGCATGTTGGAGAAAGCAATGGCACCCCACTCCAGTGTTCTTGCCTGGAGAATCCCAGGGACGGGGAGCCTGGTGGGCTGCCGTCTATGGGGTTGCACAGAGTCGGACACGACTCGAGTGATTCAGCAGCAGCAGCAGTGTAGCATATAGCTAAATAAAGCTGTGATCCTTAACTATTTGGGGAGGGTCACTATCATTTGGAAATCTGATGAAAGCCATTAAGCCCTGAGAAAAATGCACCAAAATGTTCAAAATGATTCCAGGTGGTCTTGGACTGCCTCTCCCC
Organism: Raphicerus campestris; assembly: GCA_006410735.1. Lineage (NCBI taxonomy): Eukaryota > Metazoa > Chordata > Mammalia > Artiodactyla > Bovidae > Raphicerus > Raphicerus campestris. The sequence continues at coordinate 141,837 of SJYW01018344.1, read as the reverse complement.
AACCTATAATAGAAGACTTCACACTCTGTCACTTCCTCATTAACTTTACCTTTTCAATTTTGAGAAAGTTTAAAAAAACCTCCCCAATTTTTTTCTTTCCTGCAATTGAAGGATACTGTCAGAATAA
>SJYW01018344.1:72088-132644 GCA_006410735.1 Raphicerus campestris | reverse complement strand
CCCCCAGGGAGTGGGTGGCAGCATCTGTTGGATCGCAGACACTGTGTTCCCTTTCGGGCACCCTCATTTACATTGGGATGCCAGAAATCGCTGATGGCTGTAAAACATTTATGGACACGGCAGGCAAAATTTTCATTTCGCACAGTCCAGGTCTGATCTGGACGAGCAAAGCCCATAACAGGGTCTTCCTAGGTCTCCTGGAGGACCGAGGCCAGGATAAGTCGACCTGTCGGGAAGAGACTGACCTTTTTCTTGCCAGGGACCTGGTTGAAGTATTCTTTGTCTCTGAGGCTCAGCTCAAAATGGAGGGATGTGTCCTAAGGGTCTTTCCCCACAACCGACTTTCTGGGACTATTTACCCTCGAGACTCCCCTGCACCCAGTGCCCTTACTGACGACCCTGACCGGGTACTTCGGAGCTTCAAGCGTCTTCCCGCCTTTGATCCCCAGGAGACATTTTCCCTCCCAGGAGTCTTCCTTCACGATTCCACTCGGCCTTCCCGCCCAGCCCCCAGCCCCGGGGCTCCCCGCCCGCCTCAAGCCCAGGGGCCGCCATTGTCCGGCCTCGGCCTGCCCTCGGTGTTCCCTGAGTTCTGGAGCGCCCCAGGCCCGGTTCCCCTCATCGCTGGGGACCCCTGACCGGCGGGCAGGGAGCTCAGCGCTCCGGCCGGGGGGCCGAGCAGGCACCGGGAAAGGCAGGGAGGCGAAGGGCGGCTCGGGGGCNCGCCCCAGGCCCGGTTCCCCTCATCGCTGGGGACCCCTGACCGGCGGGCAGGGAGCTCAGCGCTCCGGCCGGGGGGCCGAGCAGGCACCGGGAAAGGCAGGGAGGCGAAGGGCGGCTCGGGGGCCCGGGGCGCGCCCAGCGCAGGCGCTCGGTGAACTGGGCAGCCGGGCCGGCCGAGCGCGGCCCTTTGTACTCGGCGCCTCGGCCTCAAGGCCTGGTTGGCGTAGCGGCCAAGAGGAGCGCCGACAACGCCTCTGAGACGACACCCTCTCCCCTCAGATCGTGTCTTTNTCCACCTGCAATGCTGGAGACCTGGGTTTGATCCCTGGATTGGGAAGATCCCCTGGAGGAGGGCATGGTAACCCACTCCAATATTCTTGCCTAGGAGAATCCCCCGTGGACTCAGGAGCCTGGTGGGCTGCAGTCCATGGGGCTGCAAAGAGTCGGACACAATTGAGAGACTGAGCACACAGTCTGACGTTCCTTTTGTGTGTTTGTTGAGTAGGTGACTGGTATAGTGGTCCTGCAGCTGAGCTTGATACTGAACCTGATGAGGAATGGGTGAAGAACAGACAAGATGAAAGTCGTGCTTTTCAGGAGTGGGATGAAGATGCTGATATAGATGAATCTGGTAAGCTAGAATTAAAACTGTTACATAGTGCTTTAATAATTAATGTTACATTTAACAAATACTTAGATGCTAGGATTTACGTAGTTTGTATTTTCTAAAGTAACTGGTGTTTTTAAGCCTACTACTTTTAAAACTTTGACAGAATAGTAAGTGTACTTAAAATTCTGTTTAATTTTTAATTGTGTATAGGCTTGATTCCCATATGCTTTTATATTTATGCAAACACCTAAAAAATCAGAAAATGATGGCTTTTTTCCTTATTGAAATAAACACATTTATTATCGTGCTCTGCAGTTGACCATGTGTTTTTAGGGCCACTTCATTTGATCAGTTCAGTAGTATTTATGAGTTGTCCATGGCCCAGAGGAAGCAGCATGAAGCTGTTGAACCTGTTTATTCATTTGTAAACAGTCATGTCACTTGCCTCATGTGGTGGCTGTAGAATTAAGAAGTAATATATATGGGAACTCCTTGTAAATGGTAGAGGATTTTATAGAGTAGTGTAGGCATTCATTAAGCACTGTGGGAGAATTCAGAGGTGACTAAGACTTCCTCTTGCCCTCAAAGAACTCACAGACGGGAGAACTGAGAATACAAGATTCTTCGTCTTGGTGCATATTGGAGAATGCTGTAGGAGAGGTGCAGAAAGGTGCTCTTGGGGAATATGGCGGAGAAAGACACAATTCTGTCTTATATTATCCTAGATAATTATTGCTAAAAGATGATAGAGTAGTAAAAAGAAAGAATTGATGAATAAGGTATTCTTATACATCATAAAATTGAACCTGTAGGAATTTATTTGTAAGCCGCCCACTTATAGTTAGCTGGTCTGGCAAAATAACTAGATTTGTGGAAAGTAAGGACTGTAAATACAGATGACCTGTAATGAAACAGGTTTATTTTTATGAAATAAACAATGTGGCATAGTTTTAAATGTTTTGAAGGTGTCATATAAGGAAGAGGTCTGTTCCAGTGGTATTTGGTGATATGCTTACCCTGTGGCAGGCACTTTTTTGGCATGAGGTTAATAGTGAACAAAATGGAAAAAAATCCTTGGCTTTGTTTAGCTCAAAATTTAGAGGAGGCGGCTGACAGTAAACACAGGCAAAATACGTACTTTATTAGGTAGTATCAAGTGCTGTGGAGAAAAATAATGGAAAAGTGTGCCAGGAAGAGAGGAAAGAAGTTACCATTTCCCATAGAGTAGGTAGTAAGGTCTCTTGAGAAATTTGAGCAAAGACCTCAAGGAGTTACGGTCTTTAGTCTTACGTCACCGTAGGGAAGTGACACTCATTCAGTCATATGTGACTCCTTGTGACCGCATGGACTGTACAGTCTTTGGNTTGAGCAAAGACCTCAAGGAGTTACGGTCTTTAGTCTTACGTCACCGTAGGGAAGTGACACTCATTCAGTCATATGTGACTCCTTGTGACCGCATGGACTGTACAGTCTTTGGAATTCTCCAGGCCAGAATACTGGAGTGGGTGTCTGTTCCCTTCTCCAGGGGATCTTCCCAATCCAGGGATCTTACCCAGCTCTCCTGCATTGCAGGCATGTTCTTTATCGGGTGAGTGACAAGGGAAGCCCAAGAATACTGGAGTGGGTATCCCATCCCTTCTCCAGGGGATCTTCCCAACTCAGGAGTTGAACTGGGGTCTCTTGCATTGCGGGCAGATTCTTTACCAGCTGAACTATTAGGAAGACTTGATTTACCCGTTCTAAAAAAATCAATTCATAGTATCTGTGTTCAGTTTTAAAGATCTTATGAAACTTAATGTGTTTATCTCAGCTCTTAAAGAGACTGTTGTTTTCTTTCACATTGAAAGGGAGGGTTAAGGTCACAATGATGGAGCCTTTCTAAGGTAATGTGTCTGTTGAGCTGTGTAGTATACCCAAGACTAAGCTTGGATCTGCCATCTGTGTTAGTGCTTTTTCACCTTAGCTGTTACTAGTCTTGCAGAGAAGTTATTACTCTTCGTAGGATGTTTTGTTTTCTCTTTCTTAGGATTTCACAGTAAACAGTATATATTTGGAGATAGCCACAGAAACAAAAGAATCATTTGGAAATAAAATTATAGTAGAATAAATAGGGTTCACTAACAGTCATTTTTATCCCTATATTTCACATTTATGTTTGGCTAAAGGAAGAAATTAGAATAATATCTGTAACATGGAAACATTAGTCACAAATTCAGAATTACTCTTTCTACTTAAATTCCTTTTGTCTGCTACACTCAGCTTTGTGTTAAATGAGACTTGCTCAGCTTCTCCTGTTGAGCTGTTCTATGTTTAGNAAATTAGAATAATATCTATAACATGGAAACATTAGTCACAAATTCAGAATTACTCTTTCTACTTAAATTCCTTTTGTCTGCTACACTCAGCTTTGTGTTAAATGAGACTTCCTCAGCTTCTCCTGTTGAGCTGTTTTATGTTTAGAGACATTCGAGTTAGATCTTCAGGTAAGCCAGAAATAGGATAAGATTGTTAATTCATTGTTTTCAGTGTAGTGTGTCTTTTTCCTTATATCAAATTGGTTTTTTTATTTTTTGGTTTTGGTACTTGTTGTTAGAGTATTGCGTCCTTTTTTAAACATCTAAGCTTTACAGAAGTTATAAAGCAAAAGCTTTGCTCATTTTTAATTTCTTAAAAATTCGAAGGTATTTTTCCTTCCTTGACTCATTATGGCCAGCCTCATTGTTTCAAATCTCTTCTAGGTCCATGTCCCTTTTATTTATGTGAGCTAATGAGTAATACTTTTTATTATTTTTACTGTGGTTCATTTTCCTCTTCATATCCTATATTCTTTTGAAGAACTTGCGAACTTGGCACTGTTTTTGAAGTAGTCAAAGTATTTTTTCCAAAATTTTTTCGGTACCTGAAACTGGAGTTATTTTTAATCTTCCCTCTGTTAATTAGCTTGAGAAGAAAATTACCTTCAACCTTGAATCATGTAAAAAACTTTCTCCCTTTCTTCCCATTTAAACTTCTTTTCCCCCTTTGTCTCTTTTCAGTTGATATCAGAACTGTTAAATATTAAGTGCTGGCTGATGAGAATTTGTCCATTAAATTTGCTTTGCATATATAAGGAAGTTTAAGGAGAGCAAAAAGTATTTCATATTTAATGATATAGTGATTCCTTGAGTAGCCTGATTATAACTGGTTTATCATGTTCTTAGACTTTTGAATTTATTTTTCAGAAGAATCTGGAGAGGAATCGATTGCTATCAGCATTGCACAAATGGAAAAACGTTTACTCCATGGCTTGATTCATAATGTTCTACCGTATGTTGGCACTTCTGTAAAAACTTTAGTATTAGCTTACAGCTCTGCAGTTTCCAGCAAAATGGTAGGTATAAATTTGTACTAGCTTAGGTATTAAGAAAAAGTAGCAATGATCTTCATTTGGTTTGCTTATTGCTAAGCTTAATTAAGAAGAAAAATAACTTTACCCACGAGTGTGCTTTCCCATAGGTAGACATACACTGCTGATTTTCTTCTTTTTTCATTTCAGTTCTCATAGTAATCCTTGTATGTAGATATCATTGCTACACATTATAGAAAAGGAAGCAGAGACTAAGAGAGGTTACGCAGTCTACTCAGTTTCACAGACGTTAAGTGAAGAAGCTTGGGTTTTTGTTTTTAAGTGTTTTTTTGCTGCACCATGAGGCATATGGGATCTTAGTTCCCTGACCAGGGATTGACCCAGGCCTCTTGCCTTGGAGGCATGGATTCTTTTTTTCATTTTATTTTTTAAATTTTAATTGGAGGCTGGTTATGAGGTGTGGTTTCTTAACCACTGGACTCTCAGGGGAAGTCGTACATGACTAATATGTAAGGCATGGTAAGATGGGCAGATGAGATTAAATTATGGTTTTATAAAAGATGATCTTGTGACATCCTGCATCAGAATCTCCTTGGGTATTCCTTAAAAATGTAAATTAATAAGGAATTTCATCACAANGGGAAGTCGTACATGACTAATATGTAAGGCATGGTAAGATGGGCAGATGAGATTAAATTACGGTTTTATAAAAGATGATCTTGTGACATCCTGCATCAGAATCTCCTTGGGTATTCCTTAAAAATGTAAATTAATAAGGGATTTCATCACAATATATATTTGTAATGCAAAATGGAAGTGATTTTTACATGCAGAAAAGTTTGAGAACTCCTGGATATATTGTTTACTGAAAGGTGTGTCTCTAACACTAACTAAGCATCTGTAGATCTTCACAGTGATTTTTTTTTTCCCTCTTTTAGGTTAGGCAGATTTTAGAGCTTTGTCCTAATTTGGAGCATTTGGATCTCACCCAAACTGACATTTCAGATTCTGCGTTTGACAGGTTAGTTATTTTTGAGTATTTAAATTTGATGATTTCTAACTATGAATTGATAGAATTGTTCTGTAGTTTTTAATTTGCATCATTGCAGTTTAATCATACTATTATTTTTTGCTATCAGATTTTGGTCCTGTTATAGCAATAACTTGATGGCACCCTCCAATTCTTTATTCTTGTCTTTAGGTCCCCAAACTTACTTGTATCATCCTGTCATCTTTATAATCTCCTCCTGTGTCTAGGCTTTTGAGCTGTGCTGTGCAATGGTATAGACTGGAGCTATGTTGTAAAGACGTTTTTGTTTTCAGTTGATCTCGCAGTACCATTTGGCCAAGCTCGCTCTTACTCTTTGTACTTATTCTGAAGTTCTGACTTTTTTTCAAGCTGCATTCAGACTGTTTCCTTGGATGCTGCTACTTGCCTCCTGCTCCTGCCTCACCCTGCTCTTTTCCACCCTAGTCTTTATATCAGTACCTGTCTTCCTATTTCAGAGAGGGCGGAGTATGCTTCCCCGGCTAAGGCTAATTCTCTGCCAGTTCCTGGAGCTTGTTCTTCTGAAACAGTTAAGAGAATGCTCCTCTTAGTTATTGTTTTCCTTCTCTCGTGTGTGTGCAGCTTTTCTCCTCAACTGGTTATTTCTTCAGGATGAGAACCGTCTTTCCTTCCCTCCCCTTTTCCTTCCCTCCCCTTCTGCTGGGTCAGCAGTACTCCCGTTACCTTTGCATAGTCAGTCCCAGCATCTAAAAAAGGCTTGACAGGAGATGCTCAGTAAATGTTTGATTGATTATACTAGATTTAAACTCTTTCCTGTAGCCTCCATTTATTTACCTATAAATAAATGCTTTTGAAGAATTTAACACTATTCACTAATAGTNAATGCTTGAGAGGAGATACTCAGTAAATGTTTGATTGATTATATTAGATTTAAACTCTTTCCTGTAGCTTCCATTTATTTACCTATAAATAAATGCTTTTGAAGAATTTAGCACTATTCACTAATAGTTTTGTTACCTCTTAATTAACAGTTGGTCTTGGCTTGGTTGCTGCCAGAGTCTTCGGCATCTTGATCTATCTGGATGTGAGAAAATCACAGATGTGGCTCTAGAGAAGATTTCTAGAGCTCTTGGAATTTTGACATCTCATGAGAGTGGCCTTTTAAAAACTTCTGCAAGCAAAGATACTTCGACTACATGGAAAAATAAAGACATTACCATGCAATCCTTCAAGCAGTCTGCTTGTTTGCATGAGGTGACTAACAAGGATGTTGGAGAAGAAGTAGATAATGAACACCCCTGGACTAAGCCTATTTCTTCTGACGATTTCACGTCACCTTATGTGTGGATGTTAGATGCTGAAGATTTGGCTGATATTGAAGATACTGTAGAATGGAGACATAGAAATGCTGAAAGTCTTTGTGTAATGGACACAGCATCCAACTTCAGCTGTCCCTCCTCTGCTTGTTACAGTAAGGACATTGTTGGACTAAGGACTAGTGTCTGCTGGCAACAACATTGTGCCTCTCCGGCCTTTGCGTATTGTGGTCATTCATATTGTTGTACAGGAACAGCTTTAAGAACTATGTCAGCACTCCCAGAGTCCTCTGCGCTGTGTAGAAAAGCACCAAGGACTAGACTGCTTAGGGAAAAAGACTTAATTTACTCTGGGAGTGAAAAATCTGAGCAAGAGACTGGGCGTGTGCTTCTGTTTCTCAGTCTGTCTGGATGTTATCAGATCACAGACCATGGTCTCAGGTGAGTAATCGTTGCAGAGTGTTAGGGAACGGACATGCTGTCCTCAGTGGAGTGTAAGCTTTTTGGATCTGAGTCATTCCTTGCAGCTGGCTTGTTTGCCTGAAAGAGGCACCGCTTCTGCTGCATCGCACTGTTGGAGTGATAGAGCCTCAGCGTGGCCTTTCAGTCAGGTCAGTTTGTTTGTGGCGAGGAAGAACTTAAAAGTTTAACAAATACTTAGCAAATACCTCCAACACATTTGCTAAAGTGCTTTAGTGGATGTAAAGCTGAATAGGATAGTTTTTACCTTCTAAGACTTGTAACAGAGAAGGAATACACATCTGTGTATTGTGTGTGTCACATTCTCTGAGGGACGTTGGATTAAAGATTCTCTGAGGCTCAGAGAGAGAAAGGCCTCTCATCTAGTTGTAGCAAATGATCAGAAAATGGAATGAAAAGATGACCCTGAATTGAACTTTGAAGAAAGACGAGGGATATTGATGGATGACAGCGGGAGAAGAGACCATTCCAAGCGGTAGCGGTTGTTTGAGCCCACAGTGAAGTGCCTGCCAAGCAGGAGATGGGTTCGATCCCTGGGTCAGGAAGATCCCCTGGAGAAAGGCATGGCAACCCACTGCAGGATTCTTGCTTGGAGAATCCCATGGGCAGAGGAGCCTGGTGGGCTACAGTCCCTGGGGTTGCAGAGAGTCAGAAACGTCTTATCGACTGAACAGCAGCGAAAGCCCTGTGTGGCTGTTGTTAGGTGGTTTTGTTGTTAACGGTGTTCCTCAGCATCAGTAGTGTGCAGTGGTTGCTTTGACTGTCTGTGACGTGAGCCTTCAGAAACTGATTTCCTGTTCTCTCTTTTACCCTGTCATAGACTTGAATTTTACTCAAGCTCTTTAATAATGGGTGTCAGGCACATTAAACAGGGAGAATTCATCCAACATATAGCCTAAGAATCCCACTTGCCTTTTAAGTATGGTCTTCAGCAGATTTAAGTTGGACTGTGGGGAATATTCAAAGGAGACTTGGTTTTCTGGTTTGGTTGTAGTGAAGGATGTGTATTGGGGAATAGTGGGCAGTAAGGCTGTTGACAGAGTTTAAATTCAGGGAAGAATTCATTGAGGGGATGGGGAAGGCAGGAACTACCTTAGGAACTGCAGTTTGAGTGCAGCTCAGATTTGAAAAAGTGCAGCTCTTTTAATTAGATTATCTGGTAATGAGTATCTACTGTGTGACTTGCCCTCTTCCAACTGGTAGGGATCCAGAGTAAATGAGACAAAGTCCTTACTTTCATAGAGTTTACAATCTAATGGTAGAAGTAAGACGAGAAAGGTAGACTATCAGACAAAATAGTCAATCTTTTAAAGTTTAGTAAACCTTAAAATTTTTTTGTGTGGCCAAACACGGTCTTCAGTATTCCTTGTGCACTTGAGAAGAATATGTCTTTTGCTGTTGACTGGAATGTTCTCTATGTGTTTGTTAGGGCTAATCAGGTTATAGTGTAGTTCAAGTTCTCTATTTCCCCCTTGGTCTTCTTCCATTGTTCTGTCCATTACTGAAAATGGAGTATTGAAATCTCCAACTGTTTTTGGAGGACTGTTTATTTTTCCCCTTAGTTCTTCCAGTTTTGTATATTTTGGAGCTCTGTTAAATGTATATTTGTTCATAATTTTTTTAATCTTCTGAGTGGAGTGGTGAGCCTTTTGACAATATAGCCTTTGCTTTTTAAAGGTTACCTTTTTAAAATTTAAAATCTCTTTCACTTCACAATGTTGCAGCCACCCTGGCTCTCTTTGGGTTACTTTCCCCAGCCAGAGATTGAGCCAGCGCACCCTGCCGTGGGACTGTGCTGTCCTAACCGCGGGACTGCCACGGAAGTCCTCTCGGTTGCTTTCCGCGCGGAAATCTTTTCTCATGCTTTCACTTTTAACCTCTTTGTGTTTTTGCATCAAAAGTTAGGTCTGTCATAGAAAGTATACAGGTGGATCCATGTTTTTAAAATATTTTGATTAAAATTTTAGAAAATCTGTTGTCTGCTAATTGCTGCCTTTTGGTAGGAGAATCTGTGGATTCATATTTCAAGTAATTACTGATAAGGGGGACCTTATGCCATTTAGCTGTTTCCTTACGACTTACATGCTTTTGTTCCTCATTTTCTCAGTGATGTCCTCTTTTTATGTTTTGTTTGTTGTATACCATTTGATTCCCTTTCCCCCTATTTTCTTTATTTTTTAAAGTTTTTCTTTGTTTGTTTTGTTTTGTTAAGGGATAAAATTAACACCTTGAAACTTAAAACAATGTAGTTTGATAATCAGCTTAGTTTCAGTCATCTACAAACACCCTACTCTTGACATCTGTCTCATCTCCCTTTATATTGTTATAGGTACAGGTTACATCTTTTTTTTTAAACCTCAACATGAATCAGCCATAGGTACACATCTGTCCCCTCCCTTTTGAACCTCCCTCCCATCTCTCTCCCCCTCCCACTCCTCTAGGTTGATACAGAGCCCCTGTTTGAGTTTCCTGAGCCATACAGCAAATTCCCGTTGGCCATCTATTTTACATATGGTAATGTAAGTTTCCCTGTTCCTCTTTCCATACATCTCACCCTCTCCTCCCTTCTCCCCATGTCCATAAGTTTGTTCTCTACATCTGTTTCTCCATTGTTGCCCCGTTTATACATAGCACAAAATACAAAGTGAAAGTTGCTCAATCATGTCCGACTCTTTGCGACCCCATGGACTATATACAGTCCATGGAATTCTCCAGGCCAGAATACTGGAGTGGGTAGACTTTTCCTTCTCCTGGGGATCTTCCTAACCCAGGGATCAAACCTAGGTCTCTTGCATTGCAGGCAGATTCTTTTACCAGCTGAGCTACAAGGGAAGCCCAAGAATCCTGGAGTGGGTAGCCTATCCCTTCTCCAGTGGATATTCCCGACCCAGGAATCGTACCAGAGTCTCCAGCATTGCAGGTGGATTCTTTTCCAACTGAGCTGTCAGGGAAGCTCTTTATACTTTGTGTACCCTTTAACATAGATTTATAATTACGTTTTATGCTTTTGTGTGGGCATTTTTAACTAATCNAAGTATACAGGTGGATCCATGTTTTTAAAATATTTTGATTAAAATTTTAGAAAATCTGTTGTCTGCTAATTGCTGCCTTTTGGTAGGAGAATCTGTGGATTCATATTTCAAGTAATTACTGATAAGGGGGACCTTATGCCATTTAGCTGTTTCCTTACGACTTACATGCTTTTGTTCCTCATTTTCTCAGTGATGTCCTCTTTTTATGTTTTGTTTGTTGTATACCATTTGATTCCCTTTCCCCCTATTTTCTTTATTTTTTAAAGTTTTTCTTTGTTTGTTTTGTTTTGTTAAGGGATAAAATTAACACCTTGAAACTTAGAACAATGTAGTTTGATAATCAGCTTAGTTTCAGTCATCTACAAACACCCTACTCTTGACATCTGTCTCATCTCCCTTTATATTGTTATAGGTACAGGTTACATCTTTTTTTTTAAACCTCAACATGAATCAGCCATAGGTACACATCTGTCCCCTCCCTTTTGAACCTCCCTCCCATCTCTCTCCCCCTCCCACTCCTCTAGGTTGATACAGAGCCCCTGTTTGAGTTTCCTGAGCCATACAGCAAATTCCCGTTGGCCATCTATTTTACATATGGTAATGTAAGTTTCCCTGTTCCTCTTTCCATACATCTCACCCTCTCCTCCCTTCTCCCCATGTCCATAAGTTTGTTCTCTACATCTGTTTCTCCATTGTTGCCCCGTTTATACATAGCACAAAATACAAAGTGAAAGTTGCTCAATCATGTCCGACTCTTTGCGACCCCATGGACTATATACAGTCCATGGAATTCTCCAGGCCAGAATACTGGAGTGGGTAGACTTTTCCTTCTCCTGGGGATCTTCCTAACCCAGGGATCAAACCTAGGTCTCTTGCATTGCAGGCAGATTCTTTTACCAGCTGAGCTACAAGGGAAGCCCAAGAATCCTGGAGTGGGTAGCCTATCCCTTCTCCAGTGGATATTCCCGACCCAGGAATCGTACCAGAGTCTCCAGCATTGCAGGTGGATTCTTTTCCAACTGAGCTGTCAGGGAAGCTCTTTATACTTTGTGTACCCTTTAACATAGATTTATAATTACGTTTTATGCTTTTGTGTGGGCATTTTTAACTAATCACTTTCTGCTTTCAAATGGTATTATATGACTTCACAAAGAATGTAAGAATCTCAAAAGAGTAAGCTTTTGTTTCCCTCCCCATTCTTTGTGTTGTTTTTGTTATATATTTTATTTCTGTATAAGTTTTAAACTCCAGAATAACGTTGTTAATATTTTTTCATTGAACAGTTGTCTTTTAGGAGAAAAAATTAACAGACAAATCTTGTCTCACCTTTTTTGGCATTCTTCTATTGTAAAGTTTTGTGTTTCCATTTGGTAATATTTTTCTTTTGCCTGCCAAATCCTCTGTAGTTTTTCTCACTGTGAATCTTCTGACTGTCACAATCGCAATCCTTGTCTGGAAAACTCTTTATTTCACTTTCATTTTATAAAGATTTTCACTGTGTATAGAATTCTAGGTTGGTAGTTTTGTTTTAGCACTTTTAAGATGTTCCATTGTCTTTTAGTTTGCATAATTTATGAAAATTGTATTCAACTTTTATCTTATTCTTCTGTATGTAATGCATGTTTTTTTCTTTAGCTGCCTTAAAAACTTCATTTCTACTTTGAAAGCAGTTAGCACATGGTATGCCTTGGTGTCGGTAGATATGGGTAGCTTCATCATTATCTTGCTTGGGATATCTTATTGAGATTCTTGGATCTGTTGTTTCTAGCTTTCATAAAATTGAGACAAGGTTCAGCCATGATTTCTTCTAGTACTTTACTGTCTTCGCTATTGTGTATAGCCCTTGCTTCCTGCTGGGAATTCATGTATGTCAGACTTCTTGATGCTGTCCTGAAGGTCACTTGATTGTAATAGTTCCCTGACTGTCATAACAAAGTACCACAAACAAGGTGGTTAAAATGATAGGAATTTATGCTCTCACAGTTCTGGAGACTAGAGTTCTATAATCAAGGTGTTGGCCAAACCATGCTCCCTCTGGAAACTTTTAAGGGAGCGTCTTTTCTTACGTTTCCCTACCTCTTAGGGAACTAGGTGCTGCTTGGACTGTGGCCCAGTAGCCCCGGTGTGTGCCTTGGTCGTCTTCACATGGCCACCCCATTTGTGTGTGTGTGTGTTGGGGGGCATCAGTCAGGCTGGATTAAGGCCCACCCTAGTGACCTGATCTTAACTTGATTAATTCTTTAAAGATCATATTTCCAACTGGAGTCACTTTTATGATACTGAGGCCTAAGACTTCAACATGTTTTTCTGAAGAGAGAGAGGGCAAGGGGCACAATTGAACCCATAATACCAGGGCTTTTTTCCTCACTGTTTCTGCTTTTATGTTGGTGCTTGTTTTGGTTAACCTGGTCGTTCTTCCAAGTCCACGAATTGGTTTTGCGATGTCCGGTCACTGCTGATCTCATTCAGTGTACTCTTTATTCCAGGCGCTGTACGTTTCGTGACTTGAAGTTTCATTTGGTGTACTCGTGTTCACCCCCATATACCTGCACACACACACACATAAATACACAATGTATGTAAATATATAAAAACATACCAGAATAGTAAAAGTACATATTTTTGTTCCATTATGTTTGTATTTTCTTTTAAATCCTTGAGCGTATTTAACATGAAGTCTGTTTTAGCGTCATTACGCATTAATTCCATCATCTTTATCACGTATTGGTCTGTTTACTGTTTTGGTTTTTTATTCTTTGTATGTTTAATAGCTTTTGATTGGACACCAGATAATGCGAATTGTACAGAATCATTGAATTCTGGAATTTGTTCTGTCCTTTTAAAGATTACTGCTTTGAATCACTCCCTGATCTGTATTATTTCTATAACTTGATATATTTCTAAAACTTTTTTTCTTATCACATGTATTTTTAATACTTTGTTTAAATGTTTCTGTCTTTGGTTGAGGGCAGAGATTGTATTTTGCGTTTTACTGTGTAAGCCTGTGCCTGGCGTATTTGGACATTGGTGATAAAAAGTAGACTAGAGTCGTCTTTCTAGAATGCATTTCTTATTGCTTGTTATTACTCCTTTATCTAAGTCTTTTCAGTGAGTCTAACTGCCCTTTGATGAAAGTTCACATTCTTGGCCCTTGTTTGCCCCTGTGTTTACCTCTTGTTACCTTCTTTAAATACCTTTTTATTTCCTCTCATCTTCACCTTTCACAAATAAAAGACATCAAATAGGTAAATATAGACGTGACACACACAAGAGAACCATCCTTTCTTTATATCTATTTCCTTTTCCTCCAACATATAGGCATATGTTGTTTTATTGTACTTGCTTCATCATACTTTGCAGATAATTGCATTTTGCATAGATTGGAGGTGACAACCCTGCATTGAGCAGGTCTGTCACTGCCATTTTTCTAACAGTAATTGCCCCCTTCACATTTCTGTGTTAAACTGTAATTCTTCAAACTTTTATTATTATTACATTTGTTACGACGGTCTGTGACCAGTGATCTCTCATGGTACTATTGTTTTGGAGTGCCACAAACCATACAAGACGACAAACTTAGTTGATAAATACTGTTTATGTGTGTTCTGACTGCTTCACCAACTGGCTGTTTCCGTCCGTCTCTATCCTGAGATGCAGAAGTATTGAAAATAGGCCAGNCAGTAATTGCCCCCTTCACATTTCTGTGTTAAACTTTAATTCTTCAAACTTTTATTATTATTACATTTGTTACGACAGTCTGTGACCAGTGATCTCTCATGGTACTATTGTTTTGGAGTGCCACAAACCATACAAGATGACAAACTTAATTGATAGATAAATACTGTTTCTGTGTGTTCTGACTGCTTCACCAACTGGCTGTTTCCGTCCGTCTCTATCCTGAGATGCAGAAGTATTGAAAATAGGCCAGTAAATAGCCCTATTTGTGACCTCTTCATGCAAAATGAAGAGTCATGCGTCTCACTTTAAATCAAAAGTCAGGAATGATTAAGCCTAGTTAAGAAGGCATGCCCGAAGCCAAGGCAGGCTGAAAACTAGGTCCTTTGCATCAGTTAGCCAAGTTGTAAAAGCAAAGGAAAATTTCTTGAAGGAATTAAAAGTGCTCCTTCATTGAACAAATGAATGATAAGAAAGCAAAACAACTGAGTTGCTGGTAAGGAGAAAGTTAAAGAGGTCTGGATAGAAGATCAAACTAGCCACCGTATTCTTCGAAGCCAGAGCCTAACTCTCTTCAATCCTGTGACAGCTGAGAGGTGAGNAGGCATGCCCAAAGCCAAGGCAGGCTGAAAACTAGGTCCTTTGCATCAGTTAGCCAAGTTGTAAAAGCAAAGGAAAATTTCTTGAAGGAATTAAAAGTGCTCCTTCATTGAACAAATGAATGATAAGAAAGCAAAACAACCGAGTTGCTGGTAAGGAGAAAGTTAAAGAGGTCTGGATAGAAGATCAAACTAGCCACCGTATTCTTCGAAGCCAGAGCCTAACTCTCTTCAATCCTGTGACAGCTGAGAGGTGAGGAAGCTGCAGATGGAAAGTTGGAAGCCAGCAGAGGTGAGGTTTAAGGAAAGAAGCCATAATGGATTAATTAAAGTGCAAGGTGATAGAAATTGCAGCAAAGTATTCAGAAGGTCTAGCTAAGGTAACTAGCGAAAGTAGTTGCACTGAACAGCAGATTTGCAGTACAGGTGAAACAGCCATGTCCTAAAAGAAGACGCCATCTAGAACTTGCCTGGCTGTAGGGGAATCAGTGCCTGGCTCCAAAAGACAGGCTGGCTCTCTTGTTAGGAATTAATGCAGCTGATGATTTCAAGTTGAAGCCAGTGCTTACTTACCATTCTGAAAATCCTAGGGCCCTTAAGAATGATGTTCAGTCTGCTCTGCTTGTGCTCTGTAAATGAAGTGACAAAGCCTGGATGGCAGCACGTCTGTTTGCAACATGAATTATTTAAGTCCACTGTGGAGATCTGCTGTTGAGTAAATAAAAGATTTGTTTCAAAACACTGCTCAGAGATAATGTACCTGGTCACCCAGAAGCTCTGATGGAAGTTTGCAGTGAGATTAGTGTTGTTTCCATGCCTGCTGACACAGCATCCATTCCGCAGCCTGTGGATCAAGGCAGAGCTCCCTAGCCCTGTTCAGCTTCTGAAGCATCGGATGTGCGATGTGCAGCCGGCCATTGCCATGGAAGAGAACTGGGCCTTTCTGTGGACCAGTGCCAGCTGCAGGCATTGCAGTTTTCGTTGCATCCCATCGATTTGCTGAGCGTACTTCAAAGTTCAAATGGCAAATTTCAACAATGCAAAATCGGCAGTCACTTTTGCACCAGCCTTTTGTTGTTCAGTTACCCAGTCATGTTCTGGGATTCAGAAAGCTGTAGTGGATCATACAGGCAGCAGACCACCACACAGTGACCATGACCTTTTTTCTGTGCAAGTCTGGCTTTGGGAAGTGCTTTGGGGTTTCTCAGTCCACTGAGTTGGTTATCACCGGTTGTCCTATAGAATCCACTTTTCGTTGCACATCACAGTCCAGCGAAGAAATGGTTTGCTATTGTATAGAATAAGAGAAGAGGACACCTCAGAAGGACAGTTTCTTTAGATTTGTGGTCAGCTCACGAGGGACCCATTTATCAAGCTTTTTCACCTTTCCAATTTGCTTCAAATGCCGAGTGACCTTGAAACAGTTGACCTTCTTCAGCAACGTCTCGTGTAGTTTTAAGAGGATCAGCTTTGGTGATTGCTATCAGTTGGCTGTCAACTTCCGATGGCCGGCCACTGTGCTCCTTATCATCAGGGCTGTTGTCAATCCTTTGCAAACCTTCTGTAACCACTACTATTGACGTTAGCATTTCCTGGGTCAGATGTGTTGCTGATGTTGTGAGTTGTCTCCACTGCTTTATGACCTATTTTGAACTTGAATAAGAAAATCACTCGAATTGACTTCTTGTCTAACATCATTTCCATAGTCTAAAATAAAAATATGGTAAAGAATCCACCTGCCAATGCTTGACATTCAAGAGATGCGGGTTCAGTCCCTGCGTCGGGAAGATCCACTGGAGAAAGAAATGGTAACTCCTCCAGTATTCTTGCCTGCAGAATCCCATGGACAGAGGAGCCTGGCGGGCTGTGGTGCATAGGATCGTAAAGAATCGGATTCAACTGAAGTGACTTAACACGCACACAATAAGTCATTAGCAAAAACAACAAAACAAGAACTGTGCCTTGGAATGTTGTAGAGCTTGCTGCTGCTGCTGCTGAGCCGCTTCAGTCGTGTCCGACTCTGTGTGACCCCATGGATGGCAGCCGACGAGGCTCCCCCGTCCCTGGGATTCTTCAGGCAAGAACACTGGAGTGGGGTGCCGTTTCCTTCTCAAACGCATGAAAGTGAAAAGTCAAAGTGAAGTCGCTCAGTCGTGTCCAACTCTTAGCGACCGCATGGACTACGGCGCACCAGGCTCCTCCGTCCATGGGATTTTCCAGGCAAGAGTGCTGGAGTGGGGTGCCATTGCCTTCTCCGGATGTATAGCTTAACCACCTTTATTTAAGAAAGTATTCCAATATCAAATGGCAAATTTCAACAGTACAAAATCTGCAGTTTCTTTTGCACCAGCCTTTTGTTCAGTTACCCAGTCATGTCCGACTCTTTGCGACCCCATGGATTGCCAGCATGCCAGGTCTCCCTGTCCCTCACCATCTCCCAGTGTTTGCCCAAGTTCATGTCCATTGCATCAGTGATGCCATCTAGCCATCTCATCCTCTCATGCCATCTTCTGCCTTCATTCTTTCCCAGCATCAGGAACTTTTCCAGTGAGTTGGCTGTTCACGTCAGATGACCAGAATACTAGACCTTCATCTTTAGCATCAGTCCTTCCAACAACTATTCAGGGTTGATTTCTCTTAAGATTGAATGATTTGATCTTGCTGTCTGAGGGACTTTCAAGAGTCTTCACCACCACCACAGTTGGAAGGCATCAGTTCTTTGGCATTCTGCCTTCTTTATGGTCCAGCTCTGACAACTGTACGTGACCGCTGGGAAGACCATAGCCTTGACTATACAGACCTTTGTTGACAGAGTAGTCTCTGGTTTTCAACACACTGTCTAAATTTGTCATAACTTTCCTTCTAAGAAGCAATTTCTTCTGATTTCATGGCTGCAGTCACCATCCGCAGTGATTTTAGAGCCCAAGAAGAGGTCACTACTTCTTTTCCCCTTCTATTTGCCATGAAATAATGGGGCTGGATGTCATGCTCTTAGTTTTTAATATTTAAGCTGGCTCCTTAACTCTCTCCTTCACCCTCATCAAGAGGCTCTTTAGTTCCTCTGCTTTCTGCCATTAGAATGGTATCATCTGCATATCTGAGGTTGTTGATGTTTTTCCTGCCTATCGACTCCAGCTTGTAACTCACCCAGCCCAGCGTTTTTCATGATGTGCTCAGCATATAGGATAAACAAACAGGGTGATAGCAGACAGCCCCGTCATACTCCTTTCTCAATGTTGAACCAGTCAGTTGTTGTATACAGGGTTCTACCAATTGCTTCTTGATCCTCATACAGGTTTCTCAGGAGACAGGTAAGATGGTCTGGTATTTCCATCTCTTTAAGAGCTTTCCACAGTTTATTATGACCCACACAGTCAAAGGCTTTGGTGTAGTCGATGAAACAGAGGTAGATGTTTTTCTGGAATTCCCTTACTTTCTCTATGATCCAGCTACTGTTAGCAGTTTGATCTCTGGTCCCTCTTCCTTCTTGAAACCCAGCTTGGACATCTAGAAGTTCTTGGTTTGCATCATGCTGAAGCTTAGCATGCAAGATTTTAAGCATGACCTTACTAACTTGGGAGATGAATGCAATTGTCTGATGGTTAGTACATTCTTTAATACTATCCTTTTGGAAACTGGGATGAAGAGTGACCTTTTCCAGTCCTGTGGCCACTGGAATCTGCAGTTACTTTTGCACCACCCTAATACCAATAAAAGGTTTTTATTAAGGTGGACACGACTGAGCGACTGAACTGAACGGATGCATATAGTTATTTAGACACTGCTGTTGCAAACTTAGTAGACTCTACAGTATGATGTGAACATAACTTTTTTACATGCACTAGAAAAACAAAACATTGGTGTGGCTTGCTTTATTGTGATAGTTGCTTTGTTGCAGTGGTCTGGAACTTGACCTGCAGTCATCTCTGCGGTCTGCCTGGACTGTATTTCTCTTCATGCATTTGCTGTTTCTGTAACAGGCATGTATTGGCTGACTTCTGCTTGTTTCTATCTCCATTTCAGTCAGAATGTTGCTTCTTACGGGAAACCTTTTGCGATCTCCTCTCCCTCAGGCCACCACCACCCTTAACTGTTCCCAGAAGAGCATCCATCGTGTAATTGCTTGCTTACCTTTGTCTTGTTTGCTATCCCACTAGATGTGGTGAGGCGAGTGAGTGCATGTGTAGCTCACGCGAGTGTGTTTGTGATACGAAGTTTTGTATTCCATGCAGTCTGTCCTCAGTGTCCTGAAAGCTTTTAAGTTTTAGAACATGAGGTAGTCTGTGCATTGAGGTACCTTCTGAGATCTTTTAGGTCCCTTTTTAGAAGTTGTTTTATTTTTTATTATGAGCTATTCAGCTTTACAGGAAAAAAAAAGATTCAGTAAGCTGTAAACCTTATATTGTCTTCTTTAAAGATGTCTGTCTGTAATTACTTGGCCCAGTGAAGACACAGAGGTTCTGAACTGCTGCTGT
Organism: Raphicerus campestris; assembly: GCA_006410735.1. Lineage (NCBI taxonomy): Eukaryota > Metazoa > Chordata > Mammalia > Artiodactyla > Bovidae > Raphicerus > Raphicerus campestris. The sequence continues at coordinate 113,379 of SJYW01018344.1, read as the reverse complement.
TATTAAACTCTGGCATGGATCAGGGAATCTGTGATTTAAGAAAAAGAATGAGTCTTTTTCAGTTAAAATATCAGGGGAAGTGTGCATTTAAATATCTCATGTATATTGGGGTCTTGATAAACCCTTTTTGATTGACCAGCTTATTTTAAACATGCAGTGACAAAACATTAAAATGTATATCTCGACGTTTGTCCATCAGTGTTTCTTACTGGGTATATAAATATTTCCCTAGTTTATTCTGATTTCAGTAGTTTACATACTTTTCCTTAGTTTACTTGCTTATTTCCATATGCCTGTGTAATGAGGCTAATATCTCTCTNTCATCTTTAGCATCAGTCCTTCCAACAACTATTCAGGGTTGATTTCTCTTAAGATTGAATGATTTGATCTTGCTGTCTGAGGGACTTTCAAGAGTCTTCACCACCACCACAGTTGGAAGGCATCAGTTCTTTGGCATTCTGCCTTCTTTATGGTCCAGCTCTGACAACTGTACGTGACCGCTGGGAAGACCATAGCCTTGACTATACAGACCTTTCTTGACAGAGTAGTCTCTGGTTTTCAACACACTGTCTAAATTTGTCATAACTTTCCTTCTAAGAAGCAATTTCTTCTGATTTCATGGCTGCAGTCACCATCCGCAGTGATTTTAGAGCCCAAGAAGAGGTCACTACTTCTTTTCCCCTTCTATTTGCCATGAAATAATGGGGCTGGATGTCATGCTCTTAGTTTTTAATATTTAAGCTGGCTCCTTAACTCTCTCCTTCACCCTCATCAAGAGGCTCTTTAGTTCCTCTGCTTTCTGCCATTAGAATGGTATCATCTGCATATCTGAGGTTGTTGATGTTTTTCCTGCCTATCGACTCCAGCTTGTAACTCACCCAGCCCAGCGTTTTTCATGATGTGCTCAGCATATAGGATAAACAAACAGGGTGATAGCAGACAGCCCCGTCATACTCCTTTCTCAATGTTGAACCAGTCAGTTGTTGTATACAGGGTTCTACCAATTGCTTCTTGATCCTCATACAGGTTTCTCAGGAGGCAGGTAAGATGGTCTGGTATTTCCATCTCTTTAAGAGCTTTCCACAGTTTATTATGACCCACACAGTCAAAGGCTTTGGTGTAGTCGATGAAACAGAGGTAGATGTTTTTCTGGAATTCCCTTACTTTCTCTATGATCCAGCTACTGTTAGCAGTTTGATCTCTGGTCCCTCTTCCTTCTTGAAACCCAGCTTGGACATCTAGAAGTTCTTGGTTTGCATCATGCTGAAGCTTAGCATGCAAGATTTTAAGCATGACCTTACTAACTTGGGAGATGAATGCAATTGTCTGATGGTTAGTACATTCTTTAATACTATCCTTTTGGGAACTGGGATGAAGAGTGACCTTTTCCAGTCCTGTGGCCACTGGAATCTGCAGTTACTTTTGCACCACCCTAATACCAATAAAAGGTTTTTATTAAGGTGGACACGACTGAGCGACTGAACTGAACGGATGCATATAGTTATTTAGACACTGCTGTTGCAAACTTAGTAGACTCTACAGTATGATGTGAACATAACTTTTTTACATGCACTAGAAAAAACATTGGTGTGGCTTGCTTTATTGTGATAGCTGCTTTGTTGCAGTGGTCTGGAACTTGACCTGCAGTCATCTCTGCGGTCTGCCTGGACTGTATTTCTCTTCATGCGTTTGCTGTTTCTGTAACAGGCATGTATTGGCTGACTTCTGCTTGTTTCTATCTCCATTTCAGTCAGAATGTTGCTTCTTANCCGTATGATGTGAACATAACTTTTTTACATGCACTAGAAAAACAAAACATTGGTGTGGCTTGCTTTATTGTGATAGTTGCTTTGTTGCAGTGGTCTGGAACTTGACCTGCAGTCATCTCTGCGGTCTGCCTGGACTGTATTTCTCTTCATGCATTTGCTGTTTCTGTAACAGGCATGTATTGGCTGACTTCTGCTTGTTTCTATCTCCATTTCAGTCAGAATGTTGCTTCTTACGGGAAACCTTTTGCGATCTCCTCTCCCTCAGGCCACCACCACCCTTAACTGTTCCCAGAAGAGCATCCATCGTGTAATTGCTTGCTTACCTTTGTCTTGTTTGCTCTCCCACTAGATGTGGTGAGGCGAGTGAATGCATGTGTGGCTCACGCGAGTGTGTTTGTGATACGAAGCTTTGTATTCCATGCAGTCTGTCCTCAGTGTCCTGAAAGCTTTTAAGTTTTAGAACAAGAGGTAGTCTGTGCATTGAGGTACCTTCTGNCAGAAGAGCATCCATCGTGTAATTGCTTGCTTACCTTTGTCTTGTTTGCTATCCCACTAGATGTGGTGAGGCGAGTGAGTGCATGTGTAGCTCACGCGAGTGTGTTTGTGATACGAAGTTTTGTATTCCATGCAGTCTGTCCTCAGTGTCCTGAAAGCTTTTAAGTTTTAGAACATGAGGTAGTCTGTGCATTGAGGTACCTTCTGAGATCTTTTAGGTCCCTTTTTAGAAGTTGTTTTATTTTTTATTATGAGCTATTCAGCTTTACAGGAAAAAAAAAGATTCAATAAGCTGTAAACCTTATATTGTCTTCTTTAAAGATGTCTGTCTGTAATTACTTGGCCCAGTGAAGACACAGAGGTTCTGAACTGCTGCTGTTATTAAACTCTGGCATGGATCAGGGAATCTGTGATTTAAGAAAAAGAATGAGTCTTTTTCAGTTAAAATATCAGGGGAAGTGTGCATTTAAATATCTCATGTATATTGGGGTCTTGATAAACCCTTTTTGATTGACCAGCTTATTCTTTTAAACATGCAGTGACAAAACATTAAAATGTATATATCTCGACGTTTGTCCATCAGTGTTTCTCACTGGGTATATAAATATTTCCCTAGTTTATTCTGATTTCAGTAGTTTACATACTTTTCCTTAGTTTACTTGCTTATTTCCATATGCCTGTGTAATGAGGCTAATATCTCTCTTTTTTTTTAAACTGAATTATTGTATTATAGGCTTTTTGATATCCCGGTCCAGATGGACTGTTTCTAGTTTCCCCAGGTTTTGCTGTTGCATACGGAAATTTGATGCTCTCAGTTTTGCTCTTGATATTTTTCAGCTCTGCCATTGTCATTTTAGTCAATTTCTCATTTTACCATTTTTGTGTAAATAGTATTTTAAAAACTTCTTTTAAGGTATGCCATGGAACCTAATGTTTTCATTTTTAGTGAAATGGAATTCACAGTAAATCTGTTTTTTTAAAGGATACAAGTCAATGGTTTTAATATATTTACATGGTTGGCAACCACTGCCACTATCAGAAACATTTTCATTAAACCGAAAAGAACCCAAATACTCATTAGGAGTCATTCCGCATTTGTCTTTGTCCCCGGACCCTGGCAACCAGCCATCCACTTTTGCCTGTCTTTTCTGCCTATTTTGGATGTTTTGCATAAATGGAATTGCCTAATACATGGTCTTTTGCATCTGACTTCTCTCATTCAGCACTGAGTTTTCGGGTGCGTCTGTAGCGTGTATCATTACTGTGTAGCTGCACCCTATTTATACTGAATTTTGTTTATCCACTCATTCATTGGTGAACATTTGGGGGTATTACGAGTAATGCTGCTGTGAACATTTGTTTGCAAGTTTTCCTGTGAGCATGTGTTTTCACTTCCCTTGGATATGCACCTAGGAGAGTAATTTTGGGTTATAGGCTGACTCTTAACTTCGAGGAACTACCAAACTGTTTAGTCATTTTCTTGATAATTTTTACTTAGACAATTTGCTAGGAGAATGAGGATTACAATTCTAATATTCAGTAAGAATTGACTTACTATCATGTTCTTATAAGGGAAATTTCATAAGACTTGTTTATTGAATGTCTTTGTAAATGTCTCCATTAAATGGACAGTGTCCTACCTAAGGATGAAGTTAGTTGTCATGTTTTATAGAAATTCTTTAGTTTTCCTCATTTTCAGACTGAAGGATCTGTTCATATTCCATTGGACCATGCACATGCGTAAGTTTTCACAGAGTCTGTCTTTTAATTGTTAATCTGTTCTCATTGTTGGATTGCTTCTCTTGCAGGGTTTTGACTCTGGGAGGAGGGCTGCCTTATTTGGAGCACCTTAATCTCTCTGGTTGTCTTACTGTAACTGGTGCAGGCCTGCAGGACTTGGTTTCAGCATGTCCTTCTCTAAATGATGAATACTTTTACTACTGTGACAACATTAACGGTAATGCCTTTTTTAACAATGAGAATTTTGGAGGAGTTGATTTAACACTTTTTAACAGTTCTGATAATTCTTAGGATTTCTGTTGTGTTTTCTAGATTTCTAATTACCACAGATTTTTGTAATTTTAGATTTAGTTCTTTTTTAAACTTGAGCTTTTCTTATGGAGAGAGATTTCAGCTATCCATTCTACCAGATTTTAGAAATATGTAATAATTTAATCAGTCCAGAGGGGCAAGTTTTTGTAGAATTACTAAAGTTGTTATAAAGTTTGGGGAATTTCTTCTAGTGAAAGAGCACTCATTAATGGTAGAGAGGTACTTATGTTCTAGGTAACACCCAGTTCTTAGGGATGATAGTCAGTTTTCTTATAGGACAAGAAAGCTTCATAGTACACTAGAAAAAGGAGGACTTGGGTGATGTGAGCTCCTCAGGGACCCTGAGTGTGATTCCAGATAAACCTCTTGGAAGATGGAGGAGGATGGTGAGTGTGGTAATGGGAAGAAACTGAGGTGCTTTAAATGTGACTAAATCCCTATAGTATTTTGGAGATTGAGTCCTGCACTTTCTTTTAACATCAGGTAAATATTTCTTGATGTTTTGTTTTGTTTTTTAAGCCTATTCCTACCCTGCAGAGGGACTGTGTAATGTGCTTTTTCAAAGTGCATTCACTGCCCTGTTGGTCATCTGGTAAGCGCTGGTGGACACTGCAATTCAGAAGTCCTGAAGCATAAGCAAATCAACCTCCTGTATTTCTAACTGGGAAAAGTTTACATGGTTCAGATTCTGCTGTGTCTTTTTACATCATATATTGTTATTTTTGAGAGTCCAATTTCATCTTAAGATCATGGGAAGATCAACTGAGTTTCTCTCAGGCAGGAAACTGGACTGAGGCCAGAAAGACTAGAGGAATGGTATCTTCTTGAATGGCAGCCCAGTAGGCAGAGAAGTTAGCACATTTGCTGTTTCTCAGAGATGAGGTTTTTCTTAAAATACATATGAAGAGGCAGGAGATAGCACGTATTTTGTTTCTGGAATCACACTGGTGATGCAGGAGATGACCTCCTGTCTTCTGGAAATAGCAGCTCTGCTGCTGCTGCTAAGTCACTTGTCGTGTCTAACTCTGTGCGACCCCATAGACGGCAGCCCACGAGGCTCTCCCATCCCTGGGATTCTCCAGGCAAGAACACTGGAGTGGGTTGCCATTTCCTTCTCCAGTGCACGAAAGTGAAAAGTCAAAGTGAAGTTGCTCAGTCGTGTCCGACTCCTAGCGACCCCATGGACTGCTGCCTACCCGGCTCCTCTGTCCATGGCATTTTCCAGGCAAGATTACTGGAGTGGGGTGCCATCACCGTCTCCTGGATTGCAGCTCTAAGTTGGAGCATTTCTCTGCTCTCCATTGCCTGTGGTGTATGATAGAAGTGGTGAAAGTGAATGTCGTGTTGTTTGCAACCTGCTAAGTGTATGAAAGAAAGTGTGAGTGCTGTGCTGGCTGGTGGCGCATTTGCTGCTTCAGGAGTTTGGGAAGAGTTTTACTTATTTATTTATTTTTTTTGTATAGTTATGTCATTGTAGTTTCACCATTGTACTTACTAAAGTTTATATATTATGAGAAGTAATCAATAAGCAATTATTTTTTGTAGGAAAAATATTTTACTGGTAGGTTACATTTGATTTGTCTACATTGATTTCAGCATAGGTTATACTTATGGGAATAAATCTTCGAACCTAGTTTGCTATACTTATTTTGGGGTATGTAGATACTATTGGATTGGTGGGAGGATTGCGTTTCACTTCATTTTTATGACCTGTCTGCTGCTTTTGCATGTGTGTTTTTTTAAAACTTGTTAGTATGTTAGAAATTCTTTCATTTTGACCTATTTTGAATATATAAATCTTAAAGTGTTCCAGAGGAGTTGCTATATTCCTTTTGTTGAATGTTTGTTGAATTCCTTTTGTTAATTTTTTTTTTTTGATGAAATGAGTGGTAATTTTCAATAAGCCAATTTTAATGATCATATCTGTCTTTAAAGAGTTTGAAACAAAATAGACAGTGCTTGTTAATCGAATACCAGGTCTCCTTTTGCAGCTTCTTAAAGCATGATTTTGGGAAAATGGAAATCCTTTAAAATTTACAGGGTGACTTGTCATATGAACTTATAATATGTTCCAGAGTTCCAGCCAGTTGCTCTTAAAGCAGTACTCCGATAACAGTCTTTTCTTTAAAGGACATTTTGACAACGTAGAAAGTGTTAAATAAAGTTGCCTTGTTTCCAGTTTTGCAAGATGACATGGGATTGATCCAGTATCTTTCATTACAGTTCAGCTTGTGTAGTAAATATTTAGTGACTGTGTAATGGCTCTTTTTATTATTAGTTTTATTAGTTTGGAAAGTAGCCAGTATTTTTATATGTGTTCTTAGACTAATAGAGGGCATATTCAGGTGACACATTTTATTTTAATATTTGAGAATAACACAGAATTCATTTTGTCAAAAGAGTTTATTTACATAGTTAACTACCAGGTTGCTACTAAAAGAAGTAAATACTGATAAGTAATGTTCATTAAGTAAGTGATGAAGCAACGTTTTCTGTTTCCTAAGCACTAGCAGAGATTTTGGAGAAGATACATTAATTATCAAGCATTGTCTCCTGTGAGCAAGACACTGTACTAAGCATTGACATAAAATGACATTTTTTTGTTCTTCTGAATGATTCTTCATGACATTTTTTAAACTTGTTTTCTGATTGACAAAAAAGTTAAGATTTAAGTATAAAGAAGACTTCTTAGCCATGGCATTTAAAAAATTCTTTTGTTGTTTAGGAAGCAGTAGATGGAATCGCATAAGTTTAGCACTCTGAAAAACGTTTGAACAGTGATAGCACATAGATTTTTTGTACTGATTTGCATTTCAGTGTATGTTTATGAATTAAGAGAGATTAGCTCATAGTAGGTGACACAGTCTCAGATGACTTGCTCTCTTATATTTCTAATTTAAGTTAAAAGGAATTCTAAAGGTAAGTGAAGGTAAGTGCAGATACACAGCATAAATAATGTGCGTAAAATCTGAGAAAAACAAATAATTCAGTATTAAAAATTTGAGAAGATAATGATAGCTAACATTATAGCTCTTCTTTTCTAATATTTTTAAAGAACGTTTTCTTACAAAATTTATTTTTACCATGCATTTAAAGACTTTATTTGATGATTATGCAGATGTTAATTTTCTATTTATTATCCTCTACTGTAACTTAACCCTCATATATTATAACTATCAGGTTGTTTTTTTAATCTCATATCAAGATTGGTATTTACTGGTGATAAGTCCAGTGTTTACCTTTTGAACTCTTTGGCTACGTAAGTGCATCTAGAGATCCTTGGCAACCCAGCATATCTTAGTCATATCTCTTTCTAATTCTACTCCGCTTTTTCTGTGGCCTGTTTATTCTGTTGTCCATTTATTCCCTTTTCTGAACAGTCCTCCTGTGATACTGGAGCATCTTAACTGTTAACATTGCTTATGAATTCCATGCTTTGAAAATTGCTGTTCTCCCCTGTTTCCAACAGTATGAAACTAACTTAAAAACAGTGGTTGTCTTTACCTTTGCTTTGCTGTAGGCTTTCAACAAAATAAAATCTGTTCATGGATGAATCCACTTTTATGGATTATTAGGATTAGTCACCTGGAAATGTCACTGACCTTTCAATGGGATTGTAGTTTTGAGGTAGTGTTATAGTTATTGGCTAAGTACAGTTATGCCCTTAGACTTCTGTTGAAACTCAGACAGATATCCTAGTGTGTGTTTGAGAAAAGGAGCCCATTTTATATCAGTAGGAGCAATAACTTTGTGATGAATAAGGAGAGACTGACAAGTATCAGGATAGGGTTATTTTCTGCCTAATGTAGGGCACATACTTTCATTCCTGCATTTTCCTTTCTCTGTTAGCCCTACTGCCATCCCTGAGACTTTGAGAACAAAGGGTGACTCAGGTCTCCAGAGTGAACACTCAGGATCCTGGGCTTCTGTTTTTGGAGGAGAATGATGAAAAACTGTGTGGTATAGGCATTCCTCAAAGATACTATAAGTTTGGTTCCAGAGCACCATAATAAAGGAACATTGCAATAAAGTGAGCCACATGAATATTTTGGTTTCCCAGTGTATGTAAAAGTTATGTCAGCACTATCCTGTAGTCTATTAAGTGCAATAGCTTTATATCTAAAAAAGCAATGTACATAATTTAAAATACTTTAATGCTAAAAAATGCTAGCCATCATCTGAGCCTTCAGAATAGTCACGATAGTACATTAAAGATCACTGACTATAGATCATCGACTGTAACAAATATAATAATAATGAAAAAGCTTGAAATATTGTGAGAATTACCAAAATGTGACACAGAGACAAGAAGGGAGCAAATGCTGTTGGAAATAGTGCCAGTAGACTAGCTCAGTGCAAGGAAAATGCGGTATCTGCAAAGTGCAGTAAAGCAGGTCACAGTTAAATGGAATGTACCTGTGTTTGGAAAAGTATGAATCTTTTGAGCGCTGTGCTTGATCCACTTGGCTCCTGTGAGAGTGAAAGTGGAGTTGCTCAGTCGTGTCTGACTCTTTGCGAACTGTAGCCCACCAGGTTCCTCTGTCCATGGGATTTCCCGTGGGATTCTCCAGGCAAGCATACTGGAGTAGGTTGCCATTTCTTTATCCAGGGGATCTTCCCAACCCAGGGATCGAACCCTGGGTTACCCGCATTGTGGGCAGACGTTTTACCATCTGAGCCACCAGGGAAGTCCTTTCACTTTCTCCCTTTTTTCTCTTTTGTGAACCAGTAGATACTTTACTTCATTGCTTTCAGCCATCGCTTAGGACTTTTTCCTAGGCCACTTTTGATTTCAGTATAAAATTTCTTCCTTATGTTTCTGTTCTTTCAGAGAAAATATGAGTATAGACATTTTGAAGTGTTATAGGGAGTTTGATTTCGGAATACTGCACCGAAGTCTCCATGTCTCTTTCCTCTAATAGTTAGATATGTTTTTGTAAAAGCCGCCAGTGTAAGCATTCCATCCCAGGGGCTGTGTCAGGGCAGGGCAGTGGTAGTGAGGCAAGGCGTTGGGTCTTAGAAGAAGGTGCCCCTTGGTGACTGGCGGGCCGAGCAGTGACCAGAGTAAGTGGGGAGGAAAGCGGACTCAGGAAGGAAGGTGGAGAGTATCAGTTAAAGCTGAAAATGTCCTCAAAAGGAATACATGGTCCGAGATTGTCAGTGTGAGATTTTCAAGCCACAGGATTCTTTCCTAGGGTGTTTCTAATATCTGATAACACATACTGAGAGATTTCATTTTGACTCTGTGATTAAGATTGCTAGTGTTGTGTCTTATTTTAAGAGAAAATAATCTTAACAAATGTGCTGCTTTGTGAATTTTAAGTTTTGACACATTCAACTTTTTATTTTAAAAACACATTTTCATTTTGATTAAAAAATAGGCTTGCAGTAATTCAGTTTTATATTTGAAATGATTTTAGACTTAAAATTATGGAAAATTTTAAACATATAAACTTAATAACACAGTGAAGCCTGTGTATCATTGGCTTCAGCAGTTACACACCTGAGTCCTCTTTGATATACCATTGTGCATTCCCTTATTTGCTCCCTACATCCCAGATATAATATTACTTTAAAAATTAAACATAAGTATTTGGAGATAAGTGAAATCATAAGCTATTGCAGTTCCACTATGGTTGCAAAGCCCGTTTGTTTTCCTAAAGATACATTATTATTTTCATAGTGAGCTATATGAATGCTGTACTTCTTTGTATATCCTAAGAAATCAATCTTTCGTATTTTGTGTATTGCCATTTCAAGAATACAAAGAATAGTTAAATCTGGGAAGTAGGTGTGTTCTGGGTATTGATTTGGAAGTTGTTGTTTTCTTACATTGGTATTAGCATAGTTGCCTTCTTTTGCAATGGTTTGGTACTTCAGAAAACAAAATGAAACTAATTTAGCATATTTTTCTGAGTTAAAGTCTTGGTATCATCCCAGAGTACTATGATTTTTTTTAGTTTTAATCCTTTTTATAAAATGTTATTTTCTACAATAAAATTATATTTCATGTATTTTTATGGTCCTTAGTATTAAAAATGCAAGTATTTTGCATACTTTACTCATCTAATTGATGAGTAAAGAACTAATTAACTTTGTTCATGGTACAGACATACTGAAAGGCTTCAATATAGTTAAAATGTCTTTTTCCACATTTGCTTGCCTTTTTGAAAATTATGATTCATTCAGAGTACTTAACATTTGAATATGTGCCATGCTATCTCTTTGACACTTTCTAATTCTCATCTATGTTCCCTAATGCATCTTTTAGTCTAGTGTCTTGAATTGCATAATGTGATTGGGATAAAAGGTCAGTTATTCCACAGATGTTTAATGCTTTCTTTGTAATTGAATCACAATTTTTATTATGTTTTAGATGTGTTTTTAATTATTTATTCATTGCATACTTAATTCTGGAAAATAACCGTAGCACATGATTTATTTGGGGGAACAGATGTTAAATAACATTATGGCAAACATGTTAAGGCTAGGTCTACATAGTTTATTTTTAACAGATATTTAAAATATAGTAATTATTATAATTTTTGAATAGTGGATTCTTTAGCTTATCTATTACAGATGAGGTTGTTTTTGCCTTAATACTGTTTCTGGGAAGGATGTTCATGGTGTAAGAGATCCATTGTTCACTTAGCCTGGCAGTCTTGCTTCTGTGAGTTATCTTACCTTGGGTTTTTTGTTTTGTAGGATTTTTGCCAACAAAATTGTTTCTTTTCCTTCCTCTTTTTCATTTACCTGTGTTAGTTAAAGTTAAACTACTTTTGGTGACTTCTGTGCTGAATAATTTTTTATACACTCAACGGGGATTTCATTTCTATGGTATAAATGTATTACCAGTAAAAATAATCGGTGTTCTACAGTTCTCTCACTGGCAAGCTTGCTTTTATGTGACGAGCATTTCCTCCTCTCACACTTCTCTGTTTTCACGCAGGTCCACATGCTGACACCGCGAGCGGATGCCAGAACCTGCAGTGTGGTTTTCGAGCCTGCTGCCGCTCTGGCGAATGACCCTTGACTTCTGACCCCTGTCTACTTCATTTAGCTGAGCAGGCTTCCTTTCATGCACTTTACTCATAGCACATTTCTTGTGTTAACCATCCCTTTTTTGAGTGTGACTTGTTTTGGCCCCATTTCTTACAGCCTCAGAAATCTTAATTGACCAGTGAATTGTACAGTGTCATTTCTCTTTGCAAATCGTACTTTTGTTTAGAAAGGGATTAGATCTTTTCATAGAGTGAGAACAGTTTTATCAGATTTCCTTTAAATTGAATACTTTGAAAAAAATTGTCACTAATGCCATGCCATTTTAAAGTCTTTTTTACATTATTTTGAGTTTTTAAGTCAGTGGGTAATTGGTTCTCTTTATATAGATAAACACTGTACCAAGCTTTGCAGATCTTTTCAGACATACATTTCTGAGATTTTATTTTCAGAGACTGAATGTTTTGGAAACTGGTCTCTTTTCCATAATGTTTCCTTTAATTTGAACAATTTTCAGAGGGCCAATTCAAACATACCTACATGTAAGATTCTCTTAAGATTGTGAAATAAATCGGCTTCATGGCGTTGGCTCCTTGAGCTGGCACAGCACCAGTGTCTTTGTACTTCCTTTCTTCAGAGACCCCAGTCCCCACTAATGTCTGAAAATGTGTCATATTTGGGAGGGGTTTTTAAAAGTCCCACAGCCATTTGAAGAAATACATAAATAAAATCTTCTTTGAGGACTTTACCAAGTAATCTCTCTTGTGTTTTAACTGTGTTATAAATCTCAGTCCAGAGTTACTTTGCTGTGAAATAGGACAACATGGCTCTTTTGAACTCCCGTGAAATCAGTGACTCTTACAGATAAGTAGTTTTAGACAGATACCTGATTTTGTTGAGCTGAATTGTTTCTTTGAAATTAATTGTGCAGTAGTTGAAATTCAGATTCGTAGGCTTATCTTTGCTGTGTGAAATGACAGTTGGGATGGAGATCCATTACGTTACTCAGAAAGGCACATACTGACTAAAGTTTATGTCATGCTGTGTGTAGTTTTGCATCAGCAGCATATCATCTTATTTTTATAAATACCTATAAGGCTATAGAAGAGGAGGTAATCTTGTAGTCATGTTTCTTGTGGTCTCAAGTATTTTTTTGTTTGTTTCATTGAGAAAGAGAAGTAGAAAAGACACCAACTAGAGGTGGGCAGATTCCAGTTCAGGCTAAGGGGAAATGACTACACAGAGTTGGCTAAAATGAAGGAAGAATCAGTTGATAAGAATATAAATCAGGAGACATCACTCTGCTTTTCAGTTTGCCTATCGTTTGAACTAAACACTCCGAGAGAAGATCACCTGTAAGAAAGGATGTCTAATGACTCTGAAGTTTCACTTTCCTCTAAGGATCCCATTGCTGTTAACATTAGTGAATCCTTAAGATGGAACCCCTGTAGTCTCTTGTATGTAGGTTGGGGTAGCTGAATGATTAGACCATCTTATCCTTTGAGTGTGTGTCTCTTAGCTTATTAAGTCCTCACGCCTCTTGTGGCAACACTGCACCTAGCTGCCTTCTTTAACAGTTTGATTCCCTTAGAGAACTTGAGAGGACGTTTGAGTTTTAGTGAACAGTTACAGGGTCAGAAGTTTTATTTTGTAGGTTGAGTGTTCTGTGGTTACTGTATTTTTATTTCCTTAAGTGTTTAATAAAGTTTGTTTGAAAAGTTGACATTAGAAACTATTTCAAGAAAACAAACTGAAATAAGTCTTACGGGGTGAGTTCCATCAAACTGCATGAAATTAGTCATCTGTAACTATGGTTGTGAGTCACCACAGGAGGACTTAAGGTTATACCCATGTAATCAGAAAACTCATATTCAGCGAGTAAAAGTTTTGATAATACTTAAGGAAAAAAAAATCATGATTAAATGGTATTTTGGGACTTGGCTTAACTGTTATTCTTTATAAAGTAATTAATTTGAGCACTGATTTTGTAGGCATTTCAGGTAATTGAGGGGATCCTCTTTGTCCTGTGCTACTTGATGGCTTAAATGTTATTCCTTATAAAGCAGTTAATTTTAGCAACTGATTTTCTAGGCNCCGTGAAATCAGTGACTCTTACAGATAAGTAGTTTTAGACAGATACCTGATTTTGTTGAGCTGAATTGTTTCTTTGAAATTAATTGTGCAGTAGTTGAAATTCAGATTCGTAGGCTTATCTTTGCTGTGTGAAATGACAGTTGGGATGGAGATCCATTACGTTACTCAGAAAGGCACATACTGACTAAAGTTTATGTCATGCTGTGTGTAGTTTTGCATCAGCAGCATATCATCTTATTTTTATAAATACCTATAAGGCTATAGAAGAGGAGGTAATCTTGTAGTCATGTTTCTTGTGGTCTCAAGTATTTTTTTGTTTGTTTCATTGAGAAAGAGAAGTAGAAAAGACACCAACTAGAGGTGGGCAGATTCCAGTTCAGGCTAAGGGGAAATGACTACACAGAGTTGGCTAAAATGAAGGAAGAATCAGTTGATAAGAATATAAATCAGGAGACATCACTCTGCTTTTCAGTTTGCCTATCGTTTGAACTAAACACTCCGAGAGAAGATCACCTGTAAGAAAGGATGTCTAATGACTCTGAAGTTTCACTTTCCTCTAAGGATCCCATTGCTGTTAACATTAGTGAATCCTTAAGATGGAACCCCTGTAGTCTCTTGTATGTAGGTTGGGGTAGCTGAATGATTAGACCATCTTATCCTTTGAGTGTGTGTCTCTTAGCTTATTAAGTCCTCACGCCTCTTGTGGCAACACTGCACCTAGCTGCCTTCTTTAACAGTTTGATTCCCTTAGAGAACTTGAGAGGACGTTTGAGTTTTAGTGAACAGTTACAGGGTCAGAAGTTTTATTTTGTAGGTTGAGTGTTCTGTGGTTACTGTATTTTTATTTCCTTAAGTGTTTAATAAAGTTTGTTTGAAAAGTTGACATTAGAAACTATTTCAAGAAAACAAACTGAAATAAGTCTTACGGGGTGAGTTCCATCAAACTGCATGAAATTAGTCATCTGTAACTATGGTTGTGAGTCACCACAGGAGGACTTAAGGTTATACCCATGTAATCAGAAAACTCATATTCAGCGAGTAAAAGTTTTGATAATACTTAAGGAAAAAAAAATCATGATTAAATGGTATTTTGGGACTTGGCTTAACTGTTATTCTTTATAAAGTAATTAATTTGAGCACTGATTTTGTAGGCATTTCAGGTAATTGAGGGGATCCTCTTTGTCCTGTGCTACTTGATGGCTTAAATGTTATTCCTTATAAAGCAGTTAATTTTAGCAACTGATTTTCTAGGCATTTCAGGTAATTGAAGGACTCCTCTATCTTTGTCCTGTGCTACTTGATGTGTACAAAACTATTAAACACAACTTGGCAGTCTTGAGCCAAACTGACTTTAGTATATGAACACATTGTCATATGGAGACTCACTGTTTTTCTGTCACCTCCTGACCTGTTCCGTGGGAAGGTAGCATAACCTGCATTTAACTTTTAAATAGCACTACTGTCTCATTTAAGGGACTAGATCTGATAGAGGGCCTGATGAACTAAGGATGGAGGTTCATGACATTGTACAAGAGGCAGGGATCAAGACCATCCCCATGGAAAAGAAATGCAAAAAAACAAAATAGCTGTCTGTGGGGGAGGCCTTACAAATAGCTGTGAAAAGGAAAGGAGGAAAGGAAAGATAAAAGCATCTGAATGCAGAGCTCCAAAGAATTAGCAAGGAGAGATAAGAGAGCGTTCCTCAGTGATCAGTGCAAAGAAATAGAGGAAAACAACAGAATGGCAAAGACTAGAGATTTCCCCAAGAAAATTAGAGATACCACGGGAACATTTCATGCAAAGATGGGCTCGATAAAGGACAGAAATGGTATGGACCTAACAGAAGCAGAAGATATTAAGAAGAGGTGGCAAGAATACACATAAGAACTATACAAAAGAGATCTTCACGACCCAGATAATCACGATGTTGTGATCACTCACCTAGAGCCAGACATCCTGGAATGTGAAGTCAAGTGGACCGTAGAAAGCATCACTATGAACAAAGCTAGTGGAGGTGTTGGAATTCCAGTTAAACTGTTTGAAATCCTGAAAGATGATGCTATGAAAGTGCTGCACTCAATATGCCAGCACATTTGGAAAACTCAGCAGTGGCCACAGGACTGGAAAAGTTCAGTTTTCATTCCAATTCCAAAGAAAGGCAATGCCAGAGAATGCTCAGACTACCACACAATTGCACTCATCTCACGTACTAGTAAAGTAATGCTCAAAATTCTCCAAGCCAGGCTTCAGCAATATGTGAGCCATGAACTTCCTGATGGTCAAGCTGGTTTTAGAAAAGGCAGCGATCAAATTGCCAACATCCACTGGATCATGGAAAAAGGAAGAGAGTTCCAGAAAAACATCTATTTCTGCTTTACTGACTGTGCCAAAGCCTTGTGTGGATCACAGTAAACTGGATAATTCTGAANAGGCCTGGTGTGCTGCGATTCATGGGGTCGCAAAGAGTCAGACACGACTGAGCGACTGAACTGAACTGAATGGGAGACTGCTTTTGTTTTTTAGATTCCACATAAAAGTGAATCATGTCACTTTTTTTTCCTCTGACATATTTCACTTAATATCCTCTAGATCCATCCATGTTGTTTCAAGTAGCAAGATTTTTTTCTGGCTAAGGAGTATTCCATATATGCACACACGTGCACATGTATGCATGCAGGCACATCCTATCTTCTTTATCCATAGATCTTTCCATTGATTGAGGTGGTTTTGATACCATGGGTATTATCAATAATTTAGCAGTGAACACTGAGTGCATTTAACTTTTCAAATTAGTATTTTGTTTTCTTTGGGTAAATACTCAGAAGGGAAGTGGTTTTTTTTTGTTTTTGTTTTTTTTTTAGCATTCTCCATACTGTTTTCCATAGGGGCTACATTAATGTACAGTCCACCAACAGTCTATGAGGATTCTCTTCCCTCCACGTTTCACCAGCACTTGTTATTTATGTATTTTTGTTAGTAGCTGTTCTGGCTGGTTTGAAGTGATACCTGATTGTCGTTTTGGTTTGAGCATTTTTCTAGTCACGATGTTGAGCATATTTTCATGTATCTGTTGGCCGTCTGTATGTCTTTGAAAAAATATTCAAGTCCATTGACCATTTTTATTTTAAAGATTTATTTTTTTTGACGTGGACCATTTTTAAAGTTTTTATTGAATTTTATACAATACAGTGCAATTTTAAGCAATATTATATTGCTTCGGTTTTATGATTTTTTGGCCACAAGGTATGTGAGATCTCACCTCCCTCACCAGGGATAAAACCAGCACTCTGTGCATTAGAAGGCAAAATCTTAAGTACTGGACTGCCAGGAAAGTCATCTACTGACCATTTTTTAATCTGGTTTGTTTTTTTGATGCAGAGTTGTATGAGTTATTTGTATGTCTTGAATATTAACCCTTTGTCGAGTATATTATTTTGCAAGTGTCTTCTCCCATTCAGTAGGCAGCCTTTTTGTTTTGTTGAGGTGTTTTTTTTTTCCTCCATGTGAAAGCTCATTAGTTTGATGCGTCCCCATTTGCTTGTTTTTGTTTTTATTGTTNGACTGCCAGGAAAGTCATCTACTGACCATTTTTTAATCTGGTTTGTTTTTTTGATTCGGAGTTGTATGAGTTATTTGTATGTTTTGAATATTAACCCTTTGTCGAGTATATTATTTTGCAAATGTCTTCTCCCATTCAGTAGGCAGCCTTTTTGTTTTGTTGAGGTGTTTTTTTTTTTCCTCCATGTAAAAGCTCATTAGTTTGATGCGTCCCCATTTGCTTGTTTTTGTTTTTATTGTTATTACCTGAGGAGACATATCCAAGCTATTGGTAAGACCAGTAATCAAAGGGCATGTTGCCTATCTTTTCTTGGGCGAGTTTTATGGTTCTGGGTCTCAGGTTTAAGTCTTTAATCCATTTTGAGTTTATTTTGTATTTGTTGGGAGAAACTAGTCCAATTTGATTATAATATAGCTGTCCAGTTTTTGAAATACTGTTCATTAAAGAGGCTGTCCTTTCTCCATTTGTATTCTTGCCACCTTTGTCATAGATTAATTAACCATTTTAGTGTGAGTTTACTTCTGGACTCTGTTCCATTGATCTGTGTGTCTGTTTTTTATTAGGAAGCATGATACCTTCCACCTTTTTGTTCTTAAGATTGTTTTGGTTGTTCAAGGTCTTTTGTGTTTACAGTCAATTTTAGAATTATTTGTTCTAGTTTTGTGGCAGTTTTGGCAATGATAGAGATAGCGTTGAGTCTGTAGATTGCCTTGAGTAGTATGGCCACTTTAACAATATTAATTCCTCCAATTCACAAGTACAGTGTGTCTTTCCGTTTGTATTGTCTTTAGTTCCTTTCATCAGTGTGTTTTAGTGATGCCGTAAGGACTTTGTAGATACAGTATCATGTCATCTACAAGCACTGACACTTCTACCTTTGCCTTTCCAATTGGGATGCTTTTTTTTTGTCTTAATGCTTTGACCAGGAATTCCAATAGCATGCTGAATAAGAGTGGCAAGAGTGGACATTCTTGTCTTTTTTTTTTTCCATTTTTAAATTATGGAAGTATGATAACATTATTCTGCCAACTAAGGTCCATCTAGTCAAGGCTATGGTTTTTCCAGTAGTCATGTATGGATGTGACAGTTGGACTGTGAAGAAAGCTGGGCACTGAAGAATTGATGCTTTTGAAATGTGGTGTTGGAGAAGACTCTTGAGAGTTCCTTGGACTGCAAGGAGATCCACCCAGTCCATCCTAAAGGAGATCAGTCCTGGGTGTTCATTGGAAGGACTGATGTTGAAGCTGAAACTCCAGTACTTTGGCCACCTGATGCGAAGAGCTGACTCAGTTGAAAAGACCCTGATGCTGGGAGGGATTGGGGGCAGGAGGAGAAGGGGATGACAGAGGATGACGTGGTTGGATGGCATAGCCGACTCAGTGAACGTGAGTTTGGGTGAACTCTGGGAGTTGATGATAGATAGGGAGGCCTGGTGTGCTGCAGTTCATGGGGTTGCAAAGAGTTGGACATGACTTGAGTGACCGAACTGAACTGAACTGAACTGAAAAATATGGGACAAAGTTGCATATAGGTCCACTGTAACAATTATTTTTTAAAGTAGATAAATTAAGATTTTTAGTTGGATTTTCAGTATCAAACTCCCCCAAATGAATAGAATGATTTTATATAAAAGTAGAAGGATATGGTAGACCTGAAAAGCACTATGAACACAATTCAACATAATTAAGATTTAAACAGTTTTCACACAACAGCAGGATACAAATTCTATTCAAGTTCCCATAGACTATAAACCAGGAGACCCTGGAACATATCTAGGGATGAAAACAAGTAAAAATTTCATGGTGTAAAGGTATTGAAATCATAAGGAGTCTTAAAAAATCAGTATGAAAAGATATTTAAAAATAACCCACATATTTTCAAGTGCAATGTGATATTTGCTAAGAGAGAGATTTGACTTAGCTATTGAAGGCTTCAAGGTTTTAACTTTTAAAAGACTGAAAAAACAGGGTGATTGCAGAGAGGAAAGCATAGAAGAAAGATTTCATAGCAGAAAGCGAAGTCAACAGTGCTGCTGTTGAGAAATCCTGTTTTACACGTTTCTATTTTGTGTACCACTTTCCATGTCAGTACATATATTTAGTCTTTTAATGTTACCTGACTTTTGCTTAGTTGATTTGCGCTGTTAAAACAGAATGCCATAATCTGGGTGGCTTAAATAACATGTGTTCCTGACATTTCTAGAGGCTGGGAAGTCTGGAGTCAAGATTTTGGCAGATCTGGTGTCTAATGGGGTCTCTTTCTGGTTTGTTAGACATCTCATTGTATCCATGCATGGTGTAGAGGTGAAGTAAACTCTCCTGTCTGTTCTTAGAGCACTAAATCCCAACTTGAGGGTTCTATCCTGAGTTCTTTATAACCTAATTACCCTCCCTGGATACCTCTGTCTTAAATTGAAGTATATTTATGGTATTGTTAATTTCAGATGAATAGTATATTTTGGGCTTTTGCAAGATAATACAGTTCTTTGTGCTGTCCAGTAGGTCTTGTTCTTCATCTGTTTTATATGTAGAAAGGTGTATCTGTTAATCTTGTATTCTTAGTTTATCCCTCTCTCCCTTCCCCTTTCATAACCGTAAGTTTGGTTTCTGTGTCTGTGAGTCTGTTTCTGCTTTGTAAATAAGTTCATTTATTTTTTAGGTTCTACATATAAGTGATATATTTGTCTTTGTTTGACTGACTTCATATGATAATCTTAAGGTTCATCTATGTTGCCACAAATGGCAACATTTCATCCCTTTTTAATGACTGAGTAATATTCCATTGTATGCATGTACCACATCTTTTTTATCCATTCATATGTTGGTGGACATTTAGGTTGTTGCCATGTCAGGGCTAGTGTGAATGGTGCTGCTGTGAACATAAGTGGGCATGTATCTTTTCAAATTAGAGTCTTCATCTCTTCTGGGGATTGCTGGATCATATGATAACTTTTTTTTTTTTTTAAAGAACCTCTATAGTAGCTTCACCAATTTACATCTCACAGTGTAGGAGGGTTCCATATTCTCCACACCCTCTCAGCATTAATTTATAGGCTTTTTGATGATGGGCGTTCTGACCTGTGTGAGGCGATCCCTCATTGCAATTTTGATTTACATTTCTCTTACAACCAGAGATACTGAGCATCTCATCATGTGCCTGTTTGTCATCTTTGAAGAAATGTCTTATTTAGGTCTTCTGCCCACTTTTTGATTAGATTGGTTTTTTGATACTGAGCTGTATGAGCTATTTTGTAGATTTTACAAATTAAGCCCTTGTTGTTTACGCCATTTGGAAATATTTTCTTCCAGTCCATAGGTTGTCTTTTTGTTTTGTTAATGGTTTCCTTTGTTGTGCAAAATCTTATAAGTTTGATTAGGTCCCATTTGTTTGTTTTTTATTTCTTTTGTGTTGGGCGACTGATCTAAGAAAAAATTGCTATGATTTCAATCAGAGAATGTTTTACCTTGTTTTCTTCCAGGAGTTTTATGGCGTTATGTCTTAGATTGAGTCTTTATGCCATTTTGAGTTTATTTTTGTTCATGGTGTATGTGTGTAAAACTCATTGACTTCCGTGATGCTAACCAGCTTTCCAGCACTACTTGCTGCAGGGACTGTCTTTCTCCATTGCATATCCTTGCCTTCTTTGTGGAAGATCAGTTGTCCATAGGTGTGGGTTTATTTCTGGGCTCTGTTGTGCTCTGTTGATCTGTATGTGTGTTTTTGTGCTGGTGCCATGCTGTTTTGACTACTGTAGTTTTACAGTGTTGTCTGAAGTCTGGGAGGGCTGCTACTGCTGCTTTGTTTTTGTCCTCAGGATTACTTTGGCAATCCTGGGTCTTTTGAGGTTGCATATAAATTTTAGGATTATTTGTTCCAGTTCTGTGAAAAATGTCAAGGGTAATTTGATAGAGTACCTTAAATCTATAGGTTGTTTTGAGTAGTATGGCTATTTTAACAATATTAATTCTTTCTGTCTAAGAGCACAGGATATCTTCCTGGCAAAGAAGAAGATCATTTTCAGTAGAAGGTGAGCCAAGTGCAAACGCATTGAGCTATAAAGGTCATAGGAACTGAGTTGTCACAGTTGAATTTAAGGTCAGGGTGGCAGAGACAAGGCAGACTACTAAATAAAATCTGCACACTTTGAAAATCATGATAATTTTATTTCATTATTTGCAAGTATTTTCTTTTCCTCTGACAGATCAAGAGCACTTAAAAAAATATTCTCTATCTTAATTATAAATTTTACATGATATAAAACATACAGGGAAGTATTATCTGTTTCGTATAAGGGAGGCAACATAGATCCAGACAGACAAAACATTTTTGGGGTATGGGTGGACATACACAGCTAAAGCAAATTCAACATTAGGAGCGTCAATATTATGTACTCCAGTGCTGTACACAGCTTCAATCAAAGGCTTCACCTCGGAGTATGGCATGTGAAGGGGGAATCCAGAGAACTGCAGGAAAACAAAACAGCCAACATTTTAATCATTACTGAATGTGGAGTTTTCACTGTGTTTTCCCCCTAATTAAGTATGTGCAGTTTTGTAAGTAGGAAGTCTTCCTTTTGGGTCTCAAAGTTATTTATTTAGCTTTGTTTTTCTATTCAGCTATATGCTAGCATTATAGAAAATGGAGGGAGGCTAAGTGTTTTAATTGCTAACATACTGACTTGATGTTTAAGACACCTGTTAATCCCAGCCGCCCTCCGCTGTTCCCCTCCTCCTTCCTCATAGCCCTGAGTTTGCATAGAAAGAAACCCATGCAGTACCAGGACCCTAGGGTGGATTAACACAGTCTGCCTGGCCTCATTGTTGATCTACAGGAAACAGGGCATGTAATCTAGGAAACTTGTAAGGAATACTGGCATACAGATGTCCTCTGCTGCTTGGAGAAATGTGTGTCCCTTTGTGGGTCGTACCAGAAACTATTCCAGCCCACGTGTGTCCATATATGAGTGCTGCCAGGAACTATTCCAGCCCATGTGTGTCCGTATGAGTGCTACCAGGAACTATTCCTGTGCTCCCATGAGGAAAACCAGTCTGTGGGCGATGCCACCACATGGAGGAGGGCAGACTGAGAAGACGTGCAGACATGTGGTATGGCTCCAATAGCTACTCACCCCTAAAATTTACCCTAATAAGCCCATAGGTTGTTAATGCTCATGCTTGTTTGAAATAAGTTTTCTGTTACTTGAAAGCATCCCAGCTGAAACCTAGCCTTAGAAGTTAAAGGGTAAGTTTTAGTCACTGAATAGAATTAAATGTCCAACTTGGGACCTTTCTGGCGGTCCCGTGGTTAAGAATCCGCCTTCCACTACAGAGGACATGAGTTTGGTCCCTGGTCCAGGAGGATCCCACATGCAGTGGGGAACTAAGCCCATGCACCACCGNATTGTTAATTTCAGATGAATAGTATATTTTGGGCTTTTGCAAGATAATACAGTTCTTTGTGCTGTCCAGTAGGTCTTGTTCTTCATCTGTTTTATATGTAGAAAGGTGTATCTGTTAATCTTGTATTCTTAGTTTATCCCTCTCTCCCTTCCCCTTTCATAACCGTAAGTTTGGTTTCTGTGTCTGTGAGTCTGTTTCTGCTTTGTAAATAAGTTCATTTATTTTTTAGGTTCTACATATAAGTGATATATTTGTCTTTGTTTGACTGACTTCATATGATAATCTTAAGGTTCATCTATGTTGCCACAAATGGCAACATTTCATCCCTTTTTAATGACTGAGTAATATTCCATTGTATGCATGTACCACATCTTTTTTATCCATTCATATGTTGGTGGACATTTAGGTTGTTGCCATGTCAGGGCTAGTGTGAATGGTGCTGCTGTGAACATAAGTGGGCATGTATCTTTTCAAATTAGAGTCTTCATCTCTTCTGGGGATTGCTGGATCATATGATAACTTTTTTTTTTTTTTAAAGAACCTCTATAGTAGCTTCACCAATTTACATCTCACAGTGTAGGAGGGTTCCATATTCTCCACACCCTCTCAGCATTAATTTATAGGCTTTTTGATGATGGGCGTTCTGACCTGTGTGAGGCGATCCCTCATTGCAATTTTGATTTACATTTCTCTTACAACCAGAGATACTGAGCATCTCATCATGTGCCTGTTTGTCATCTTTGAAGAAATGTCTTATTTAGGTCTTCTGCCCACTTTTTGATTAGATTGGTTTTTTGATACTGAGCTGTATGAGCTATTTTGTAGATTTTACAAATTAAGCCCTTGTTGTTTACGCCATTTGGAAATATTTTCTTCCAGTCCATAGGTTGTCTTTTTGTTTTGTTAATGGTTTCCTTTGTTGTGCAAAATCTTATAAGTTTGATTAGGTCCCATTTGTTTGTTTTTTATTTCTTTTGTGTTGGGCGACTGATCTAAGAAAAAATTGCTATGATTTCAATCAGAGAATGTTTTACCTTGTTTTCTTCCAGGAGTTTTATGGCGTTATGTCTTAGGTTGAGTCTTTAAGCCATTTTGAGTTTATTTTTGTTCATGGTGTGCATATGTGTGTAAAATTCATTGACTTCCATGATGCTAACCAGCTTTCCAGCACTGCTTGCTGCAGGGAGTGTCTTTCTCCATTGCATATCCTTGCCTTCTTTGTGGAAGATCAGTTGTCCATAGGTGTGGGTTTATTTCTGGGCTCTGTTGTGCTCTGTTGATCTGTATGTGTGTTTTTGTGCTGGTGCCATGCTGTTTTGACTACTGTAGTTTTACAGTGTTGTCTGAAGTCTGGGAGGGCTGCTACTGCTGCTTTGTTTTTGTCCTCAGGATTACTTTGGCAATCCTGGGTCTTTTGAGGTTGCATATAAATTTTAGGATTATTTGTTCCAGTTCTGTGAAAAATGTCAAGGGTAATTTGATAGAGTACCTTAAATCTATAGGTTGTTTTGAGTAGTATGGCTATTTTAACAATATTAATTCTTTCTGTCTAAGAGCACAGGATATCTTCCTGGCAAAGAAGAAGATCATTCTCAGTAGAAGGTGAGCCAAGTGCAAACGCATTGAGCTATAAAGGTCATAGGAACTGAGTTGTCACAGTTGAATTTAAGGTCAGGGTGGCAGAGACAAGGCAGACTACTAAATAAAATCTGCACACTTTGAAAATCATGATAATTTTATTTCATTATTTGCAAGTATTTTCTTTTCCTCTGACAGATCAAGAGCACTTAAAAAAATATTCTCTATCTTAATTATAAATTTTACATGATATAAAACATACAGGGAAGTATTATCTGTTTCGTATAAGGGAGGCAACATAGATCCAGACAGACAAAACATTTTTGGGGTATGGGTGGACATACACAGCTAAAGCAAATTCGACATTAGGAGCGTCAATATTATGTACTCCAGTGCTGTACACAGCTTCAATCAAAGGCTTCACCTCGGAGTATGGCATGTGAAGGGGGAATCCAGAGAACTGCAGGAAAACAAAACAGCCAACATTTTAATCATTACTGAATGTGGAGTTTTCACTGTGTTTTCCCCCTAATTAAGTATGTGCAGTTTTGTAAGTAGGAAGTCTTCCTTTTGGGTCTCAAAGTTATTTATTTAGCTTTGTTTTTCTATTCAGCTATATGCTAGCATTATAGAAAATGGAGGGAGGCTAAGTGTTTTAATTGCTAACATACTGACTTGATGTTTAAGACACCTGTTAATCCCAGCCGCCCTCCGCTGTTCCCCTCCTCCTTCCTCATAGCCCTGAGTTTGCATAGAAAGAAACCCATGCAGTACCAGGACCCTAGGGTGGATTAACACAGTCTGCCTGGCCTCAGTGTTGATCTACAGGAAACAGGGCATGTAATCTAGGAAACTTGTAAGGAATACTGGCATACAGATGTCCTCTGCTGCTTGGAGCAATGTGTGTCCCTTTGTGGGTCGTACCAGGAACTAGTCCAGCCCACGTGTGTCCATATATGAGTGCTGCCAGGAACTATTCCAGCCCATGTGTGTCCGTATGAGTGCTACCAGGAACTATTCCTGTGCTCCCATGAGGAAAACCAGTCTGTGGGCGATGCCACCACATGGAGGAGGGCAGACTGAGAAGACGTGCAGACATGTGGTATGGCTCCAATAGCTACTCACCCCTAAAATTTACCCTAATAAGCCCATAGGTTGTTAATGCTCATGCTTGTTTGAAATAAGTTTTCTGTTACTTGAAAGCATCCCAGCTGAAACCTAGCCTTAGAAGTTAAAGGGTAAGTTTTAGTCACTGAATAGAATTAAATGTCCAACTTGGGACCTTTCTGGCGGTCCCGTGGTTAAGAATCCGCCTTCCACTACAGAGGACATGAGTTTGGTCCCTGGTCCAGGAGGATCCCACATGCAGTGGGGAACTAAGCCCATGCACCACCGCTACTTAGCCCACGCGCCTAGAGCTGTGCTCTGCAGCCAGAGAAAGCACTGCGATGAGTCCACGCGTCGCAGCTAGAGTGGCCCTGCCTGCTGCAACCAGAGAAAGCTCGTGTGCAGCAGCAAAGACCCCATACAGCCAGAAGTAAAATGAAATAGGCTTTAAAGATGTCCAGCTTGGTTTCATACTGTTGACCAGTGAGGCTTACTGTTCCAGTTTGCCACTGCTTTCTAGGTTTTGGTATCCAGCTATAGGGTGTGAACACACAGCACTGCTGACAGTAGAGAGCATCTGTTGCCTTGGAAGGAGAATTTTTCTTAGCAACAAAAGGTAATCAGAATAAAGTCATATCCTTAAAGTCTGCTCAAGAATGGTTGGCTTCACCTTTATGCTCAGTTGAGTCTAACATGATTTAGCCAGACATTTTCATTTTATGTAATACTCTTGTGATTTTATAAAAGATATTTTTCATAGGATCCTCCTACCAAAGAAATGGAGATATTTCCATTTTAGAGAGACATTTTGGTTCATTCATGAGCTTTGAACTTTTAATCACAGTTTTTAGTCTCTGCCACTTCACCTGTATAGTTTGGGAAGTAATCTAGGCGTTTTGATTCCAAAGCCCATCGTACCGAGCACTTTCCAATTCGAAACGGACCACTTACCCTGTAGTCTCCTAGCTGTTTGAGCAGTTCTGCTCTGTGGTCGTCCTCCACGTCTTCTTGGTTCCTTTCTAAGAGAGGCAGGAAGTGACGCAGCATGGAGGTGCAGTATCTGTTCCACCGAGTCAGATGGCGCGGCCGCCAGTCCATGATTTTTTCTTTTAGTATTTTTTCAATCCTGTTTATAAAAAAAATAGGCTCCATTTTTTGGGGTGACTTGACGTTTCCCTTGTAAACAAAAGTACAAAAAATAGCATTTTGAAACTTTTAGAAGAAACAAGATTTTTTTTTTCCAGGAATTAGTTGTTCTCAGGATCTCACAACTTTATTTTAAATTTGGAGTTGAGAGTAAATTGGTGTTTTTTAGTAATAATACCATAAAAGGCTCACTGTGATCTTGCACAGTTTGACATGCACCTCTTCCCATGGCCTGAGACAGCAGAAAGGACACACAGGCTTTGGAACTAGAAAGGTCTGGCTGGGCTCAGAAGCCCCTTAAACACCTGACAAGTACGCGGACCTCTCTGAGCCTTTTGAAACTGGGAAAACAGGGTTCATGATCAGCATTATGGGCCTCAAACAGGCTCTTAACAGTCATCTATCAATCCCATGTGCTAGGTTTAGAACGTAGCTGAAGTTCACTGAACCACTGATGGGACAAAATGAGCCTCTTTAAGCCGAGGGTTGTGAGATTACTGCATGGGACCCAGGCGTGGCATGCTGCTGAACTCTAATCTGGGGGGAAGTTTCTGGAGAACTACCTATCCGTGCTGGACTTCACTGCCCTGTGGCTCGCACCATGCTGATGCCAGAGCCTTGGGATTTAGAGACCACATCGGAACTCTGGAAACACGAATTAAAGTTTAATTGCCGTTCACACTGATCCAGGCTGAGAACTGTTTTGTTTGAGAGTAACACTCCTGTGACAGACTGCACGTGGATTTATGGGTTATCATGTGACCTGTCTTGCAGTTCGGCTGCAGCCACCTTGTCTGTGCGCTGGTAAATAAGCTCTTCTGGCTATAAAAGAAAAAAAAACAGTTGAGAAATTTTTTAAGAATCAGTTAACAGTTTATTTTAATAGATGTACATCCTTCTCTAATTTTTTTTTAATTACGAACTTTTCATTGAATTAGGATAATGTCGCAGATGCCAGTGTACCCAAGCTCTACTTTTAAGTAAAGCATCAGCATCACAAATAAATTACAGTGCTGCCTAGTTCTTTCTCAGTTTTATTACCCTTTCTCTCACAGAAGTAACCACAGTCTGAATTTGCTTTTTCAGTATTCTTTCATTCAACATGTATTGAAGACCTACTGTGTGTCAGGCACTTAAACAGGTGAAGAGGATGTAACCCGTATGAACAGAATCCCTGCTCTTGTGGTATTTACGTTATAGTCAGTGGAGACAGGCAAATTAGTGAAATGTGTTCGTTATTTAACTACGGATATACATATCCCTAAACAGTATACTGTGTTGCTTTTCACTTTTCTAAACCTTAGCCATTTTATCCTATGAACATATAATTTTCCCCTTTAACATATTTAGAGACGATAGCAAATACGTATTTTCAGTGTGCTTAACTAAGATTCATAAATATTGATTCATTCGTGTAACTACTATAAAATATTCCACTATATATACCATAATTTACCCCTTCTGTCCTTCCAGTCCTTTGGCTTCTGCAAACAATTCTCCTATGAAAACTTTTACATTGCCTTGTATCCATGAAGAATTTCTCTACAGTGATTTTTCTTAAAACGTCTTTTGGAAAGATTTGATCCACAGCAAAGAATACATTTTATATTACACAGTTTGTATATACCTATAGCTATCAAATTTAAAGTTTTAGTAATACATCTCAGGCTTACTATTTATAATCTAATAATGTCCAGGACCTTCTAAATTAATGAGTCCTTCCTGGATCATGCCCTGAACTTTGATTTCATGTTTCAACATGAAACATGTGATGAAATTAATTTAGTGAATTGGGACCAGCATCTGAAAAATTAAATCTATTTTGTGGCACTTTTTTAGATCACAGGCCTCTATCAAATTCATTCATGTCTGTGTATAGTGGTTCATCATATGATGGTCTGTCTCTTATTGGGAATTGGGCTTAACTAAGTTTGAAAATGAAGTATTATCCTAGACGAAATACCTAGGAGTGGAATTAAGGATCAAAAAATACCTGGCTACGCAGTGTAACGATGTCAAATCCCTCCCTTTCTTTGTCTGCATTTGAAAGTGAAAGTATCAGTTGCTCAGTCGTGTCTGACTCTTCTGCAAACCCACGGACTGTGGCCCACCAGGCTCCTCTGTCCGTGGGCTTCCCCAGGCAAGAACCCTGGAGAGGATTGCTATTTCCTTCTCCAGGGTATCTTCCCAAACCAGGGACTGAACCCGCATCTCCTCCACTGCCGGCAGGTTCTTTACCATCTGAACAACCAAGGAAGACCTGTCTGTCTACATTTAATTGTTAATAAAAATACATACATACCTGAACACTGGAAAGGCCAGGATATGGAAGACTTCTTGAAAAGAAAGATTTCCATAGCTTGGGCTTGGTGACATCAAAATTTATCCGTAGTGGGGAATCATATTGTTGAATATTAAACCAAATCTAAAAAAGACAAGACTACATTAGTGTATATGGCAGATGAATGTGTATACATGTGTGAGTGTTTCGAGAGAGGCAGCAGAGAGACAGCAGGGCGACACACTGCCCATTTTTTGTCATGTTTTGATTCTTAACACCGACAAGCATTTTACAATCAGTGGCATCACACAGTTGCATGGGCCATTTCTTTACATTTTTGTATACCTGCAGTCAAGGTACAGGAGAAGGCCATGGCACCCCACTCCAGTACTCTTGCCTGGAAAATCCCATGGACAGAGGAGATTGGTAGGCTGCAGTCCATGGGGTCGCTAAGAGTCAGACACGACTGAGCGACTTCACTTTCACGCATTGGAGAAGGCAATGGCAACCCACTCCAGTGTTCTTGCCTGGAGAGTCCCAGGGATGGGGGAGCCTGGTGGGCTGCCGTCTATGGGGTCGCAGGACACGACTGGAGCGACTTAGCCACAGCAGCAGCTGCAGTCGAGGTGCACCTTACTATTGAATGCAGATTGCTGAGATAAGGTAGCTCCTGTGATTAGAAACTTACCTCCTCTATAAAAGTGGGATAAGAGTACTTACTGCATAAGATTAAGCGAGTTAGTTTATTTAAATCTCTTTAGAACAGTGCCTGGTACACACTAAGTCCTCAGGAGCTGTTAGCTGTTTTATTACTACTGTTCGTATTTATCGCTGTTTGTCTCACCAGACTGAGATGTTTCCCTGAGGACTTCTGTCCCGTGCCGTATTCACCACTGTGCCATTAGCGTCTGGCACAGCTCCTGGTTGGCATATGATGGGCATGGCTACCTACCTGTAACTGTGTGTCTGAGTGGTGAATCTGTCCCATTTAACATAATCGTCAAGTGTCTTATAGCTAGGCTCAGTTCTAATACAGTCGTGGATAAAGCTGTAAATGAAACAGAGTTTCTACCGGCAGGTAGTAGCTAATGAGAAGTCAGTGCAGATAGACAGATACATGGAATAGCAGACAACACCTGATGTG
The DNA here is from genome assembly GCA_006410735.1 of Raphicerus campestris. Lineage (NCBI taxonomy): Eukaryota > Metazoa > Chordata > Mammalia > Artiodactyla > Bovidae > Raphicerus > Raphicerus campestris. Next base: position 83,756 of record SJYW01018344.1, on the reverse strand, counting down.
GGAGAGGGTACCACTGGCCCAGTTCTGCACCCCTGCCTGTACCCACAGCCTCTGCCCTGTTACCTGGCAGGTGTTTAGTCGCTAAGTTGTGCCTGACTCTTTTGCGGCCCCATGAACTGTAGCCGTCCAGGTACCTCTGTCCATGGGATTCTCCAGGCAAGAATACTTGAGTGGGTTGCCATTTTCTTCTCCGGGGATCTTTCCGACCCAGGGACTGAACTGGCATCTCCTGCATTAGCAGGTGGGTTCTTTACCGCTGAGCCACCCAGGAAGCCGTCCACTAAAAGGGTAGAAGTTAGAAATGCATCTCCTTGGCTCCTGACTTCTGCTGAGTAGAGAGGGATAGCAGGGTCCCTGTTCTGCGTCCCAGTCCCTGAAGAGGCTCTGCACGCTCCTGCTTGCCCTCTCGTGCCCCTGCCGACTGTCGCTGCCCCGGCCCCAGAACAGAACACAAACGCATGAAGCCGGGCGCTCCCAGCCTCGCCAGCAGAGCCCTCCTGCCTGACTCACAGGTCCATGAGAATAACTGTCTGAAGCCGTTTAGTTTGGGGATGAGTTTTTAGTGTTTTATTGTGGCAATAGTTAAACTTACACGGGTTATAGAGAAAGCTATGCAGTAAGAGGTGAGATTGCTAGGCAGGAATGGCAACCCACTCCAGTATTCCTGCCTGGAGAATCCCTGGGCAGGGTCGCAGAGTCGGACATAACTGACTCCACACACACACGGATGTTTTCACCGGAGAGAGCATGAAGTGAGGGGAGGATTAATGAGGCTGTCTAGGAAGGGGAAGGGTCATCCATGCAGAGGAAATAGCAAACGCAAAGAGTGTTTGTGGGACAGCAAGGAGAACAGAGTGACTTCAGAGGACTGAGCATGCGGAAGCAATAAGGGGATCAGTGAAGATGGGGCCAGGCAGGTGTCAGGTCGTAGAAGCCGCGGGGGCCACTCTAAAGACTGAGGCTCTGACTTGGAGTGAGCCAAGAAGTCACTGGAGTATTTTAAGCAGAGGGATGAAAATCTACCTTCTGTTTTAACAGGAATATTATTTGTTCTGGAGATTAGAAGGGATAGGGGGCAAGTAGTTTTAAGAAGACAAGGTTTTTAAGAACTACAGTCTGGCTGTAGGGTAGGGAATGTGCAGAAAAGCAGTCGGAAAATAGCACTGGGAAGAGAGCTGAAGTCAGATTAGAATCCAAGATGAGACATTTATTCTTAAATTTATATACAGTGAGGTGCCTTCAGTACTTTCTGAGCCATCGCACGAGGAAAGCTGAACATTTGGAAATAACTAGGCATCAAAGGACCAAACAATGGACTGAACTGGAGACAGATTATTTAGTTGATTATTTATAGTAATGCAGGATGAAATAATAATGACATGACCTGGAAAACAGAAGGGGTGGTATCTGTATCATTTGGTACTAATATCTGTTAATAGGATTGAAGTAGGAGGAAGTAGGGGAGGGGGAAACTCAAGGGCAGTTATGGGGTTTGAATCTGAGTGCCTGACCTCTGTAGAAGTGGGAGGGCCAGGAAGACGGGCTGTTTTCAGAGATAAAGGAAAAATGATTTGAGTTATGGGTGTCCTGAGTTTGAGATTTTGATCAGCACCTCGCTGTCTAGCAAACAGTTGAAAATTCAGGTTCCAAAGATTCTTGGGCTAGTGATAGAATTATGACTTTTTTTTTTTGGCCAGGATAAACTAGATACAGCTATAAATAATAATAACTGTGGTTCTGCAAGAAATCTAAATATAGAATTTTCAGGAAAATCTTTCAAAGTGTGGAAAGTAAAGTTAGTGGCAGAAACCTGAGAAGCTATTGCAGAGAAATGAAAACCAACAGTCCTTTACTAGAAAACCAAGGGTAGGCAGGTGGTTTTTTTTTTTTTCATGAAGTGATTAGTTGTGTCATGCGCCATAGAAGAGAAGTGAGTGAGGAGAATAAACCATTGGACTTATTTATCCATTAGCAAGACTTGGTACTTCTCAGAGTTTATTTCTGTAGGCTGATCAGGGAAGAGGACTAGATTATAGAGGATTAAAGTCTGAGAAGGAGAAAAGGGCATTGGGGATGAGATGGCTGGATGGCATCACTGATGCAAGGGACATGAACTTGGGCAAACTCCAGGAGCTGGTGATGGACAGCGAGGTCTGGTGTGCTGCAGTCCCATGGGGTCGCAAAGAGTTGGACACGACTGGGTGACTTAACAGCAGTGAAGTCTGAGAAAGTGGAAGCAGGCATATAAGTAGAATTTAAAGGATTTTGGAAGGAAGAGAAGGAGGGGCAGTGGCAGTTTAGGGTATAGCCGGGTTGGGAGAAGCCTATCAACAGAGAATGATAGAGAGAACTTACAGAGGCAAGGGTTGGAGCAGGAGTGGAAGCACAAACATGGATGGAAGGGACTGACTTCTTGGCAAAGGAGTGAAGGAGGAGAAAGCTTGGCAGTCTCTAAGGAGGTGGTGGACAGAGGCAGCTGAGGTTCAGAGGGCCGGACCCAGAGAGTGAACCTTGGGCGGGTCCTCTCTGGAGGACGACCGAGGCTTTGAGCAGGTTCCCCCCCAGCCACTGCCGGCACCCCGAGCCACTGCTGTCCGTCTTGCCTGAAGAGGAGGAAAGGCTTCTTTCTTGCTCACAGCACTTGGGTTTTGTGTGGATTGGTCAGCCATAAGGTAACTGTTTTGAGAGCTAATAATTCTGACAGAGAATGGAATTCTTCGAGGGCTTTTCCAGTACCCACTGACTGCCTGACTACTAACGTGCTTCTCGACATGTAGATGGAGCTTAGCAGGTCATCTGTGATTATCCCAATGCTTTTAATTAAAAACAGTACCATGCACACGGGATGCTGCACTTCTGTGTTCACACTTGTGGTTAATAATAGTTACCATTTGCTGAGTCCCTATGGCAGACAGGTACTTGGCCGGGTGCTCAGTGTATCTTCTCTCTAATTCTGGTAGTAACCCATAGACCAGAGGCCTTCACAGCAGGATGCACATCACAGTGACCCGGGAAGAAATGTTAGACCCTCTAATTATCTCTCTTTAAGAAAGATATGTCTTCTGTGTGTAATGTAAATAATATANACTTAAACAGGTGAAGAGGATGTAACCCGTATGAACAGAATCCCTGCTCTTGTGGTATTTACGTTATAGTCAGTGGAGACAGGCAAATTAGTGAAATGTGTTCGTTATTTAACTACGGATATACATATCCCTAAACAGTATACTGTGTTGCTTTTCACTTTTCTAAACCTTAGCCATTTTATCCTATGAACATATAATTTTCCCCTTTAACATATTTAGAGACGATAGCAAATACGTATTTTCAGTGTGCTTAACTAAGATTCATAAATATTGATTCATTCGTGTAACTACTATAAAATATTCCACTATATATACCATAATTTACCCCTTCTGTCCTTCCAGTCCTTTGGCTTCTGCAAACAATTCTCCTATGAAAACTTTTACATTGCCTTGTATCCATGAAGAATTTCTCTACAGTGATTTTTCTTAAAACGTCTTTTGGAAAGATTTGATCCACAGCAAAGAATACATTTTATATTACACAGTTTGTATATACCTATAGCTATCAAATTTAAAGTTTTAGTAATACATCTCAGGCTTACTATTTATAATCTAATAATGTCCAGGACCCTCTAAATTAATGAGTCCTTCCTGGATCATGCCCTGAACTTTGATTTCATGTTTCAACATGAAACATGTGATGAAATTAATTTAGTGAATTGGGACCAGCATCTGAAAAATTAAATCTATTTTGTGGCACTTTTTTAGATCACAGGCCTCTATCAAATTCATTCATGTCTGTGTATAGTGGTTCATCATATGATGGTCTGTCTCTTATTGGGAATTGGGCTTAACTAAGTTTGAAAATGAAGTATTATCCTAGACGAAATACCTAGGAGTGGAATTAAGGATCAAAAAATACCTGGCTACGCAGTGTAACGATGTCAAATCCCTCCCTTTCTTTGTCTGCATTTGAAAGTGAAAGTATCAGTTGCTCAGTCGTGTCTGACTCTTCTGCAAACCCACGGACTGTGGCCCACCAGGCTCCTCTGTCCGTGGGCTTCCCCAGGCAAGAACCCTGGAGAGGATTGCTATTTCCTTCTCCAGGGTATCTTCCCAAACCAGGGACTGAACCCGCATCTCCTCCACTGCCGGCAGGTTCTTTACCATCTGAACAACCAAGGAAGACCTGTCTGTCTACATTTAATTGTTAATAAAAATACATACATACCTGAACACTGGAAAGGCCAGGATATGGAAGACTTCTTGAAAAGAAAGATTTCCATAGCTTGGGCTTGGTGACATCAAAATTTATCCGTAGTGGGGAATCATATTGTTGAATATTAAACCAAATCTAAAAAAGACAAGACTACATTAGTGTATATGGCAGATGAATGTGTATACATGTGTGAGTGTTTCGAGAGAGGCAGCAGAGAGACAGCAGGGCGACACACTGCCCATTTTTTGTCATGTTTTGATTCTTAACACCGACAAGCATTTTACAATCAGTGGCATCACACAGTTGCATGGGCCATTTCTTTACATTTTTGTATACCTGCAGTCAAGGTACAGGAGAAGGCCATGGCACCCCACTCCAGTACTCTTGCCTGGAAAATCCCATGGACAGAGGAGATNCGTGTAACTACTATAAAATATTCCACTATATATACCATAATTTACCCCTTCTGTCCTTCCAGTCCTTTGGCTTCTGCAAACAATTCTCCTATGAAAACTTTTACATTGCCTTGTATCCATGAAGAATTTCTCTACAGTGATTTTTCTTAAAACGTCTTTTGGAAAGATTTGATCCACAGCAAAGAATACATTTTATATTACACAGTTTGTATATACCTATAGCTATCAAATTTAAAGTTTTAGTAATACATCTCAGGCTTACTATTTATAATCTAATAATGTCCAGGACCTTCTAAATTAATGAGTCCTTCCTGGATCATGCCCTGAACTTTGATTTCATGTTTCAACATGAAACATGTGATGAAATTAATTTAGTGAATTGGGACCAGCATCTGAAAAATTAAATCTATTTTGTGGCACTTTTTTAGATCACAGGCCTCTATCAAATTCATTCATGTCTGTGTATAGTGGTTCATCATATGATGGTCTGTCTCTTATTGGGAATTGGGCTTAACTAAGTTTGAAAATGAAGTATTATCCTAGACAAAATACCTAGGAGTGGAATTAAGGATCAAAAAATACCTGGCTACGCAGTGTAACGATGTCAAATCCCTCCCTTTCTTTGTCTGCATTTGAAAGTGAAAGTATCAGTTGCTCAGTCGTGTCTGACTCTTCTGCAAACCCACGGACTGTGGCCCACCAGGCTCCTCTGTCCGTGGGCTTCCCCAGGCAAGAACCCTGGAGAGGATTGCTATTTCCTTCTCCAGGGTATCTTCCCAAACCAGGGACTGAACCCGCATCTCCTCCACTGCCGGCAGGTTCTTTACCATCTGAACAACCAAGGAAGACCTGTCTGTCTACATTTAATTGTTAATAAAAATACATACATACCTGAACACTGGAAAGGCCAGGATATGGAAGACTTCTTGAAAAGAAAGATTTCCATAGCTTGGGCTTGGTGACATCAAAATTTATCCGTAGTGGGGAATCATATTGTTGAATATTAAACCAAATCTAAAAAAGACAAGACTACATTAGTGTATATGGCAGATGAATGTGTATACATGTGTGAGTGTTTCGAGAGAGGCAGCAGAGAGACAGCAGGGCGACACACTGCCCATTTTTTGTCATGTTTTGATTCTTAACACCGACAAGCATTTTACAATCAGTGGCATCACACAGTTGCATGGGCCATTTCTTTACATTTTTGTATACCTGCAGTCAAGGTACAGGAGAAGGCCATGGCACCCCACTCCAGTACTCTTGCCTGGAAAATCCCATGGACAGAGGAGATTGGTAGGCTGCAGTCCATGGGGTCGCTAAGAGTCAGACACGACTGAGCGACTTCACTTTCACGCATTGGAGAAGGCAATGGCAACCCACTCCAGTGTTCTTGCCTGGAGAGTCCCAGGGATGGGGGAGCCTGGTGGGCTGCCGTCTATGGGGTCGCAGGACACGACTGGAGCGACTTAGCCACAGCAGCAGCCGCAGTCGAGGTGCACCTTACTATTGAATGCAGATTGCTGAGATAAGGTAGTTCCTGTGATTAGAAACTTACCTCCTCTATAAAAGTGGGATAAGAGTACTTACTGCATAAGATTAAGCGAGTTAGTTTATTTAAATCTCTTTAGAACAGTGCCTGGTACACACTAAGTCCTCAGGAGCTGTTAGCTGTTTTATTACTACTGTTCGTATTTATCGCTGTTTGTCTCACCAGACTGAGATGTTTCCCTGAGGACTTCTGTCCCGTGCCGTATTCACCACTGTGCCATTAGCGTCTGGCACAGCTCCTGGTTGGCATATGATGGGCATGGCTACCTACCTGTAACTGTGCGTCTGAGTGGTGAATCTGTCCCATTTAACATACTCGTCAAGTGTCTTATATCTAGGCTCAGTTCTAATACAGTCGTGGATAAAGCTGTAAATGAAACAGAGTTTCTACCGGCAGGTAGTAGCTAATGAGAAGTCAGTGCAGATAGACAGATACATGGAATAGCAGACAACACCTGATGTGGGAGAGGGTACCACTGGCCCAGTTCTGCACCCCTGCCTGTACCCACAGCCTCTGCCCTGTTACCTGGCAGGTGTTTAGTCGCTAAGTTGTGCCTGACTCTTTTGCGGCCCCATGAACTGTAGCCGTCCAGGTACCTCTGTCCATGGGATTCTCCAGGCAAGAATACTTGAGTGGGTTGCCATTTTCTTCTCCGGGGATCTTTCCGACCCAGGGACTGAACTGGCATCTCCTGCATTAGCAGGTGGGTTCTTTACCGCTGAGCCACCCAGGAAGCCGTCCACTAAAAGGGTAGAAGTTAGAAATGCATCTCCTTGGCTCCTGACTTCTGCTGAGTAGAGAGGGATAGCAGGGTCCCTGTTCTGCGTCCCAGTCCCTGAAGAGGCTCTGCACGCTCCTGCTTGCCCTCTCGTGCCCCTGCCGACTGTCGCTGCCCCGGCCCCAGAACAGAACACAAACGCATGAAGCCGGGCGCTCCCAGCCTCGCCAGCAGAGCCCTCCTGCCTGACTCACAGGTCCATGAGAATAACTGTCTGAAGCCGTTTAGTTTGGGGATGAGTTTTTAGTGTTTTATTGTGGCAATAGTTAAACTTACACGGGTTATAGAGAAAGCTATGCAGTAAGAGGTGAGATTGCTAGGCAGGAATGGCAACCCACTCCAGTATTCCTGCCTGGAGAATCCCTGGGCAGGGTCGCAGAGTCGGACATAACTGACTCCACACACACACGGATGTTTTCACCGGAGAGAGCATGAAGTGAGGGGAGGATTAATGAGGCTGTCTAGGAAGGGGAAGGGTCATCCATGCAGAGGAAATAGCAAACGCAAAGAGTGTTTGTGGGACAGCAAGGAGAACAGAGTGACTTCAGAGGACTGAGCATGCGGAAGCAATAAGGGGATCAGTGAAGATGGGGCCAGGCAGGTGTCAGGTCGTAGAAGCCGCGGGGGCCACTCTAAAGACTGAGGCTCTGACTTGGAGTGAGCCAAGAAGTCACTGGAGTATTTTAAGCAGAGGGATGAAAATCTACCTTCTGTTTTAACAGGAATATTATTTGTTCTGGAGATTAGAAGGGATAGGGGGCAAGTAGTTTTAAGAAGACAAGGTTTTTAAGAACTACAGTCTGGCTGTAGGGTAGGGAATGTGCAGAAAAGCAGTCGGAAAATAGCACTGGGAAGAGAGCTGAAGTCAGATTAGAATCCAAGATGAGACATTTATTCTTAAATTTATATACAGTGAGGTGCCTTCAGTACTTTCTGAGCCATCGCACGAGGAAAGCTGAACATTTGGAAATAACTAGGCATCAAAGGACCAAACAATGGACTGAACTGGAGACAGATTATTTAGTTGATTATTTATAGTAATGCAGGATGAAATAATAATGACATGACCTGGAAAACAGAAGGGGTGGTATCTGTATCATTTGGTACTAATATCTGTTAATAGGATTGAAGTAGGAGGAAGTAGGGGAGGGGGAAACTCAAGGGCAGTTATGGGGTTTGAATCTGAGTGCCTGACCTCTGTAGAAGTGGGAGGGCCAGGAAGACGGGCTGTTTTCAGAGATAAAGGAAAAATGATTTGAGTTATGGGTGTCCTGAGTTTGAGATTTTGATCAGCACCTCGCTGTCTAGCAAACAGTTGAAAATTCAGGTTCCAAAGATTCTTGGGCTAGTGATAGAATTATGACTTTTTTTTTTTGGCCAGGATAAACTAGATACAGCTATAAATAATAATAACTGTGGTTCTGCAAGAAATCTAAATATAGAATTTTCAGGAAAATCTTTCAAAGTGTGGAAAGTAAAGTTAGTGGCAGAAACCTGAGAAGCTATTGCAGAGAAATGAAAACCAACAGTCCTTTACTAGAAAACCAAGGGTAGGCAGGTGGTTTTTTTTTTTTCATGAAGTGATTAGTTGTGTCATGCGCCATAGAAAAGAAGTGAGTGAGGAGAATAAACCATTGGACTTATTTATCCATTAGCAAGACTTGGTACTTCTCAGAGTTTATTTCTGTAGGCTGATCAGGGAAGAGGACTAGATTATAGAGGATTAAAGTCTGAGAAGGAGAAAAGGGCATCGGGGATGAGATGGCTGGATGGCATCACTGATGCAAGGGACATGAACTTGGGCAAACTCCAGGAGCTGGTGATGGACAGCGAGGTCTGGTGTGCTGCAGTCCATGGGGTCGCAAAGAGTTGGACACGACTGGGTGACTTAACAGCAGTGAAGTCTGAGAAAGTGGAAGCAGGCATATAAGTAGAATTTAAAGGATTTTGGAAGGAAGAGAAGGAGGGGCAGTGGCAGTTTAGGGTATAGCCGGGTTGGGAGAAGCCTATCAACAGAGAATGATAGAACTTACAGAGGCAAGGGTTGGAGCAGGAGTGGAAGCACAAACATGGATGGAAGGGACTGACTTCTTGGCAAAGGAGTGAAGGAGGAGAAAGCTTGGCAGTCTCTAAGGAGGTGGTGGACAGAGGCAGCTGAGGTTCAGAGGGCCGGACCCAGAGAGTGAACCTTGGGCGGGTCCTCTCTGGAGGACGACCGAGGCTTTGAGCAGGTTCCCCCCCAGCCACTGCCGGCACCCCGAGCCACTGCTGTCCGTCTTGCCTGAAGAGGAGGAAAGGCTTCTTTCTTGCTCACAGCACTTGGGTTTTGTGTGGATTGGTCAGCCATAAGGTAACTGTTTTGAGAGCTAATAATTCTGACAGAGAATGGAATTCTTCGAGGGCTTTTCCAGTACCCACTGACTGCCTGACTACTAACGTGCTTCTCGACATGTAGATGGAGCTTAGCAGGTCATCTGTGATTATCCCAATGCTTTTAATTAAAAACAGTACCATGCACACGGGATGCTGCACTTCTGTGTTCACACTTGTGGTTAATAATAGTTACCATTTGCTGAGTCCCTATGGCAGACAGGTACTTGGCCGGGTGCTCAGTGTATCTTCTCTCTAATTCTGGTAGTAACCCATAGACCAGAGGCCTTCACAGCAGGATGCACATCACAGTGACCCGGGAAGAAATGTTAGACCCTCTAATTATCTCTCTTTAAGAAAGATATGTCTTCTGTGTGTAATGTAAATAATATATTGATACATAAGTAAGTATATAGTTTACAAATAAGAATACATATATTGGGGGTACCTATTCAAAGGATTCTTCTGACAGGTTAAGTTCAGAGATTCCTAAGGTAGATGATTATAAAAACAGTCACAGGAGCCAACACGGGGATGCTACTGCGTGTTAGCCGCTTTGTACTGATTATCTCATTTACTTCTCACAGCCACTCTGCAGTTACTAGCAAATACCTTCATTTAACCGGGGAAGAAGCTGATGCTATTTAAGATTAAGAAGTTTTCCTAAGCATACACAACTGGTAAACATTGAGACTGGAGTTTAAACTCAGGCAGTGAGATCTGATAACTCATGTTTTTAACCAGTGCCTTATAGAGTACCTTTGCTTGACACTATCTTTAATTACCAATACCAACTCAATAATTAATGGAGTGTGAAAAGTAAAAGTGATAGTTTCTCAGTCACGACTGACTCTGCGATCCCATGGACTGTAGCTCGCCAGACTCCTCACCCCATGGAATTCTCCAGGCAAGAATACTGGAGTGGTGTGCCGTGCCTTTTTCCGGGGCATCTCCCCGACCCAGAGATCGAAACTGGATCTCCTACATTGCAGGCTGATTCTTTACTTTCTGAGCCAGCAGGTCCAGTACAAATCAACAGACATGAACTTGAGCAAAGTCCAGGAGATAATGGAGGACATGGGGTTGCAAAGAGTTGGATGTGACTTAGCGACTAAACAGCAACAATTTTATATATATATATATACACACACACATATACATATATATGTAAATTTTCTGGCACATAAATATTATTAAAATGAATAGGTCAGTTAAAAAAAATAGTCAACCATATTTCAGAGAAAACAGTAATACTTACATTATCAGGACTGATTAAACAGCTCACACTTTTTAAGGGGCAGAAAGTATCAAATTGTCCATAAAAATGTCCACTGCAAGGGTTCCATATTAAATAGTGACTTTGTTCCTGAGTTAGCACATAGGCAGTTGGACCCTGAAAGAAAAGAGCCATTAAACCAGTTTCCAATTAATTATGCAATTTGGGCCAAGAGGAGTTTGTACAGACAGGTCATTATTTTAGTTGGACATCTAATTTCTAAACCCCATGGCTAACGGTGAAAATTAGTTTGAAGTTCTAGATTATGTTGAATTAATAAAATCAAAAGTTTACTCTTGCATAATTCTTGCCCCTGCAAATACTTCATAACGTGACTAAACAGGAATAGTGGTCATGTTACTGAACTAATGTATCTTGTTTTTAAAAGTTAAATGGGATACATATATTTTCAATTTTACTGATATAATTGGCATACAGCTCCGTGTAAGTCTAAGGAGTACAACATAACTTGACTTACATCATGAAATGGTGACCACAATACGTTTAGTGAACATCCATCATCTCATATAGATATCTTTAAATAAACAAGGAAAAAAATTTTTTTCTTGTGATGAGAACCCTTAAGATTTACTCTCTTAAACAGTTTTCATTTATAATGTACAGCGGTGTGAATTATCTTTAGTATATGGTACATTGCATCCTGAGAACTTGTTTTATAACTGGAGGTTTGTACCCTTTGATTACCTTATCTAATTCCAACCCATTCCCCAGTCCCCTGCCTCTGATAGCCACAAATCTGATCTCTTTTCTATGAATTTGTTTTTTCTGGAGTATAACTGACCTACAACACTCTGTTAGTTCCTGGTAACCAATATAGTGATTTGGTATTTCTGTACATTTCAAAATGATCATCGTGATGGCTGGTTATCATCTGTTACCATATGAAGACATTACATAATTGTTAACTATATTTCCCACACTGTACATTTCATAATGAGTAGCTGTAACTCATTTGTTTTGTAACTGAAAGTCTGTACTTAACCCTCCTCACACATTTCTCTCCTCGCCAC
>SJYW01018344.1:41601-64100 GCA_006410735.1 Raphicerus campestris | reverse complement strand
TGCCTTTTAAGTACTCAGAAGACTGATTATATCTGAATAACACTTCTAATTCCTGTTTAGCAGGAAAATTCTAAACAGAATTAGAAAATTCCTGTTTCTGATACAGGGATTGATATTTGATACACTTTTATAACTACGTAAACGAATAGAAAGTACTGTGAAAGGATACTTCTGAACTCTTGACAGTTGAGTAGACAGGAGGAGGGGTGGGCTTGGGAGTGAAAACCTACAGAGGGATGTTAACTTTTTATTCTGAATACTCGTGTATTATTAGACCCTCCTTTTACAGTGTGCATTGATTCATTCATTTATTTCCTGTGTGTGATTTCACTGATGCTCACTCTAGGCTTCTGGGGAAGGCGGGGTAGAAATTGTCACCCCAACTTTCTTTATATGAGGCTCAGAGTTGTGAAGCGACTGGCTTAGAGTCACACAGCTCGTGAGGAGTGGGCAGAGCCTGGAGCCCGGGCCGGGGGACTCCCTAGTCCTGCACTCTTTTGCTGGTGCCAGGCTCTCCGGAAGACAGTGCCTGAGAAGGCCTTAGGGTTCAGTTGTGACCTTGCCTGTCTAGCAGCAGCCTGTGCTGTCTGATCACCAAGCATTCCCAGAGCCTGGGAGCCTGTTTTCTGAAACACTTTTAAGATAAGCTGCTTCAATCCATGTGGCGTTTTAAATTTTGTACCCTCAAATTACCCCCAACCTGCCCCCAATTTAGGGGTATTTGCAGTGGGCTGGGGAAACAGATTTTAGCAGTCTCTATTTCCGGTCAAATAAAAATAACAGTGACACCAGTACACGGCATGAACATTCTTTTCTTCGCCCCTGTGGTTTTCTGCCTTGTTCCACTTCGCATGCCAGGTTAACAGCAGCTGCTTATGGAAGAAGCAGGCGTGAAAGGATCTCTACCCCTGCCACACTTCTTCAGATCCTTTCATTCCTCGGCATGAATAACACTCGATCGCTGAGGGAATCAGAACTCTTCCTAAGATGGGCAGGAGGGCAGAGCCAGGTGGGGGTGATGGGTGGAAAAGGGCATTTGCCCAGAACATCCTCAAATGTATAGGGCTCAGGTACCCCGAAAACCCTGTCATGTCTCATCACAGGTTCTCTCTCCCTATTGTGGCTTCTCTGGGCTACTTTCTTTGCAGCTCCAAGAACTGCTATGAAAATGAGTCCTGCCCATAACCTGGAACATAACAGCGCCATGTTAGACAATGACATTCTCAGAGAGAGCCAGCCTAATAGTCTCACCTCGGGAATAGCGTTGCCTGTCACCAGCCAGGCCTTCTTTCCCATGGAGAGGAAGTAATTGCATAGTAAAACTGCGTGTTCTTCTTCGTCTCCTGCCAGGAGATCGAGAAATTGCTGAACAAAAGGAAAGAAAAATTGTGTTCATTGGCTGCTTCACTCTAAAAAATGAGTGTTTTAAAGGATACAAGACATTGTTAAAAAAAACAACACCCAGTTTTAGCTGGACATGGTGTTTTCTCTGACATTTCAATGACATGAATTTCTAGAATTGATTGTGGGGTGGGGTCAGGGAGATAAATTTCAAAGTTTCAGTTTTCACGTTGAACTTATATATGATAGCCCTCTATGTGCTAATACTTTCTTTTTAAAGACTTTATTTTCTAGAGCAGTTTTAGGTTCACAGCAACGCTGGAAAGAAGCTACAGATATTTCCCATGTTTTCTTGTTCTCACACGTGCACATCGTCAACATCCTCTCCCATCATCCACATCCCCTGCCAGAGCGGGACACTGTTAGAGCTGATAAGCCCACACTGACACACCGCAATCACCGCAAGAGCATAGTTTACACACAGGGCTCCCTCTTGGTGTGGTGCATTCTGTGGGTTTCACACATCGGTCACTGTAGTATCATGTGGCGTGTTTTCGTTGCCCTGGAAATCCTCTGTGCTCTGCCTGTTCGCATCCTATCCTCCCATCCCAGCCGCCACACTGGTTTTTAAGAACACTGCATGAGTCAGTTCAGTGGATCCTGGAATAAACCTTTGAAGGCCATACCCTCATCTTCCCATTTTACAGATGAGGAAGTGGAGGCACAGAGAGATGAAGCAATACCTAGGAAGTGGAAAGCCAGTCTGGCTCTAGAGCACACAGCTCTTCTATTCATTGTATGTCTTCTTTTAAATATCTTAAGGTTGTGAAATTTTATCTCTAAAATTGTCAACACTGTGTTTCCAAAATGTATTGGGGAACAAATAATTTAAAGTGTACTTCAGTTTCTTCCTTTTAGAGCTATCCTTCAAAGGGAGTTGTATATCACAGTTCAACTTTATGCCAACACAGTACCTGAGATCCAGAAGCCAAATGAATACCAGTGATAATACGTGTTTATACCACTGAAGACTCATTTTGAAATTTATGTAGCTAGCATACATTGATTGTAAGTTCCAAGATGTCAGAGGCCATGTTTATTTTGCTCATAGCCTGAACTCTGTACAGTGTCTGACATGTGACAGGGGACCAAGAAATAATGAATGATGACATGCCTTAAGAAGCCCCCATAAATTAAGGAATATGCAATTTCCAGTGTAATATAATGTGATTTTGATTATTTTATGAATAAAACTTTGGCGAGACAAATCAGCATTAAGACATCTGAAGTAGGTGTGTGTGTGNCCCCATAAATTAAGGAATATGCAATTTCCAGTGTAATATAACATGTGATTTTGATTATTTTATGAATAAAACTTTGGCAAGACAAATCAGCATTAAGATATCTGAAGTAGGTGTGTGTGTGTGTGTGTGTGTGTGTGTGTGTGTGTGTGTGTGTGTGTGTGTGTGTATACACAAATAATTAGTTTTTGCTTAACTACTGAAGTTTGGGTAGATTGAACCAGGAAGAAAAAAGTACTTCAGAATGAATTTAGTTTATTCTGTTAGACAGATGGCTGTGTAGACTTTTATAATGACTAATGGGTGTTGCAATTTAAAATTAAGCAAGCCGTTTACTGATATTCCATGAAGCCAGCATGTCTGTGAGGAAGAATACTTACATCTGAAGTACTCCACAGGTCGCAGACACCAGCAAAGGAGACGGTGTGGGGCAAGAAAGGAATCAGAGACACGTATCGGGCCACCAGTTCCTGTTTAAACAAAATTCGCTATAACTGTTTTCCCAAGAAAATAGAAAGCTGGATCCTCTACCTCATTTCTTGCAAGAAAATTTCATGTATCACAGACATTTATGTGAACAAAATGAATCCTCACAAGTGCTAACTAACTCTTGTGTTAGGATCCCGTTTAATCCTCTCCAAACATCCCGAGGAAGACTATTGTTACCATCCATTTTTTTACAGATGAAGAAAGCCTTTTACAGAAGGCTCTTGTGTGTCTTTGAAATGTCCTTGTTTTCTTTTTCTTTTTTTTTTTTTACTCCAGGATCGTCTTTTATTTTCCTGAGCACCCGTTTCTCTAATAAGTCCCAGTTCTGTTTAGATAGCTGTTGTTCAGTCGATAAGTTGTGTCCAGCTCTTTGCATTTAGATAGAGGATGGTGGTATTTAGAAACCCAAGACTGGCACATCGCTGTGCTTGCCATTCATATTTCTGTAATTTCTAAGGAGGACAAACACTTTTTTATATGCTTATTGGCCCTTCCCGTTTCCACTTCTGTGACTTTGCAGTTAAGTATTTTGTATATTTTAAAGTCGATTTGCAGTTTTAAAAAAACATATTTTAGTTACTATTCTTTTGTCTATTATATGAGCTGTAAATATCCTCTTCTGATTGCGGCTTGTCTTTTCATTTCCTTTGTGCTGTTTTTTTTGTTAGACTCAGGTTCTCAGTTTTAATGTGCTCAGATCTATTCTTTCTCCTGACAGTCCGTGCTTCCTTCTGGCTTATTTAAGGATGTTCCTATATCAGGTCTTATGGATAAAAATGCCTTTCATATTTAAGTTCTCAGTCTATCTGTTGAATGGTGTGAAGCAGGAATTGATGTCTGTCTTTTTTTCCATATGTAAAATCAGTGATCCCAGCACAATTTATGTAATAGTTTTTCCTTTACTGATTTCCAGTGCCAGCTTTGTCACACGTCAGGTTTGAGTGGGTCATATTTGTGTAGCCCTATTCTGGATTTTGATGGACAGGGAGGCCTGGCATGCTGTGATTCATGGGGTTGCAAAGAGTCGGACACCACTGAGCGACTGAACTGACTGATTCTGGATTTTTAAATTCTCTTTCATTTTCCTCTTTATCTGTGTGTCAGTACGATTTTACCTTAGTATCTATATGACATGGTAGACCTTCCCACTGAGCTCTTCTTACTCTGCAGGATTATTTTGCTATTTTTGGCTCTTTGCACTGCTGTATAAATATTAGAAGCAGTGTGTCAAGTTCCACTACCAACTGTTTTAAAAATCTACCTTTATAGTCTTCGTGTTTTAACTGGGAAGTTTAATCCCTTCCCTTTGATTGTGATTACTGGTAAATATTTAGACTATTTCTACTACCTTATCTGTGCTTTTTATTTTTCACACTTTTTCTGTGTTTTTTTTCCCCCTCCTCACTCTCTTTACCCCATTTTGTTATTTTATCTTCTGCTAGTTTGGAAGTTTTTAAGATTCTTTTAAGTTGTTAATCTAGAAATTTCAATATGAATATTTAACTTAAACTCTAAAGTTGGGCTTTCCTGATGGCTCAGACTGTAAAGCATCTGCCTGCAATGCGGGAAACCCGGGTTCGATCCCTGGGTTGGGAAGATTCCCTGGAGAAGGGAACGGCAACCCACTCTAGTACTCTTGCCTGGAAAATCCCATGAATGGAGGAGCCTGGTAGGCCACAGTCCGTGGGGTCCCAAAGAGTCAGACATGACTGAGCGACTTCACTTTCATTTTCTTTCTAAAGTTAAAAACATTTATCTTTGCCCTTGGAAAATATAGGGCATTAAAATAGTCTCATCAATCTGTCCTGACATATATACATGTTTTTCAGGATTTTTGTTTTATCTTGATTTTTCAGCCACACAGCTTTTATATTATTTCTATGAAGACAATGCTTGTTGAAAGTGAAAGAAAGTGTCATTCGCTCAGTGATGTCTGACTCTTTGCGACACGGCTCCTCTGTCCATGGGATTCTCCAGGGAAGAATACTGGAGTGGGTAGCTATTTCCTTCTCTAGGGCATCTTCCTGACCTAGTCTCTAACCCAGGTCTCCTGCATTGCGGGTGGATTCTTTACTGTCTGAGCCACCAGGGAAACCCAAATACTTCTTGACTTCTACACAGGTTTCCTATTTTCTTTACCTGTCATTATGTGTTGCATCTAGGATTTTGTGAGAGCCTTCCTTCTCTGTCCCTAAATTGCTATATTAATAACTCATTATCAGAAGTTACTGTCTTACAATCTACTCTCCACAGACAGTTATGAGCTAGTGTTCAATTAAGAGTAGCCTGTTCAAGACTTTGCATGGTNAGGGAAACCCAAATACTTCTTGACTTCTACACAGGTTTCCTATTTTCTTTACCTGTCATTATGTGTTGCATCTAGGATTTTCTGAGAGCCTTCCTTCTCTGTCCCTAAATTGCTATATTAATAACTCATTATTAGGAGTTACTGTCTTACAATCTACTCTCCAAAGACAGTTATGAGCTAGTGTTCAATTAAGAGTAGCCTGTTCAAGACTTTGCATGGTTTTAATACCTTTAGATCGTGAAAGTTTTGTACCTGGTCTTAACGTCCCTGGATATGTTCCAGTGTCTCCTAGTTTACAGTCTATGGGAACGTCAATAGCATTTGTATCCTACTGTTGTGTGGAAACTGTATAAATCTTAATTATCTTGAATTGGTTCATTGTGCTTTTCAGGTCTACTATATCCTTCTACGTCTCTATATATTCATTCTATTAATTTTTGAGAGTTTCATATTGAAACTCCAACTAAAAATCTTAATGTATCTACTTAAAAAAATAATTGTAATATATAGTGGAACTATTTGGTCTGTATTTTCCAAGTCTCCTATAAATGTATTATCATATTTTAATAATTTGAAAAAATTTAAAAAGAAGTTAAAAAAAAGACAGTGCAACATGTTTATGTATAAAATAAATAAGCTGGAAAGGAAAAAAAGAGTAGCCTATTCAACATACAGTTCTGTTCATTTGAGACTGTGACAAGTGTGGTGCTTTATAGGCAGAGAATTTAATAGCCTGGGAGGGATGTGCTTTGTGGGGATGTCCTAAATGCTGTTCTCATGGGGAGCGTCTTCCAGGTGTTAATTTTCCAGCATCTGATGTAATGTCAGGGCCACAGTAAGCACTCAATAATTAATCAATTCACTGAACAAATGGAGCAAAGGTTATTATCCTTGCTGGTACCTTCAGATTTTTGTAAGGAAAGTAAGCCTCGTGGTACTAAAAAAAAAAAATCTTAATTATTAATCACTAATGTTCTTGACATTGTTACTATCTTAAGTACCATGAAATATGGTAATTAAGAGGGTAACATACTGAAGTTTGGGCTTCCCTAGTGGCTCAGATGGTAAAGAATCTGCCTGCAATGTGGGAGACCTGGGTTCGATCCCTAGGTTGGGAAGATCCCCTGGAGAAGAGAATGGCTGCCCATTCCAGTATTCTGGCCTGGAGAATCCCATGGACAGAGGAGCCTGGCGGGCTACATACAGTCCATGGGGTAAGCATCAGACACAATTGAGCGACTTTCACATACTGAATTTTAAAACCTTTTAAGCACCGATACTGATTCACTATGAAATCCTCACCGCTGTTGCCTGGGGGTTGTTGGGGTAAGCATTAAGGAGCTCCTGAGGAGGGTTTAAAGGCTTGAGATAACGAGTGACGAAGACGGTCTTCCCACTAATGTCAACCACTGTGGTAAGGCACTGCCGGTTGGGAAACTTCAAGGCACACTCAGCTCGAAACTTCTCTGTTGCTTGAAGCAATTTCTCATCTTCCTGAGAATCAAACTTCAAAAGGAAAGACATGTATGATTACGGGAGATACGGTGGAACCTGTCCAGATCCCACAGTCAACATGGACTCAACATGTGCTTCAGGAGGTGGGATTTGGTGACTCCCCTTAACAACACTGTCATGCCCCGGTGTTCCTGAAGCCTTATTTAATTGTATTTATAATCTAAAAATCAGATGGATTCATTAAATACTTAAAATATATTCAATGGTATTGAAAGGAGATCAAACCAGTCAATCCTAAAAGAAATCAACCCTGGATATTCATTGGAAGGACTGATGCTGAAGCTGAAGCTCCAATACTTTGGCCACCTGATGCAAAGAGCTGACTCATTGGAAAAGACGCTGATGCTGGGAAA
Organism: Raphicerus campestris; assembly: GCA_006410735.1. NCBI lineage: Eukaryota > Metazoa > Chordata > Mammalia > Artiodactyla > Bovidae > Raphicerus > Raphicerus campestris. The sequence continues at coordinate 56,793 of SJYW01018344.1, read as the reverse complement.
GACTGAAGGCAGGAGGAGGAGGAGGAGGCAGCAGAGGATGAGATGGTTAGAGAGCATCACTGGCTCAATGGGCATACGTTTGAGCAAATCCTGGGAGACAGTGAAGGACAGGGAAGCCTGGCGGTCTGAAGTCCAGGGTGTCGCAAAGCATCAGACGCAACTTAGTGACTGAACGACAAGAAAGTGGTCATGAGGCATGCAGCCATATGGAAAGTATTAGATTAGTAGAGCAGCACATGGAAATTAAGCTATGGTGCACTAATTCTGATCGACGAGTCCAAGCATTAGTCTTATGTGTATTTTGATGTTGGTATTAGAGGGACTCAGAAACAATGCCTCAAGCGCAAAGCTAAAGCAGCCCATGTTAAAAGGACAGCAGATTTATAAGTATATATCCATGCATCTGTGCTCAATTGCATCCAGCTGTTTGTGACCCCACGGACTGCAGCCCGCCAGGCTCCTCTGTCCATGGGATTTCCCAGGCAAGAATACTGGAGTGGGTTGCCGTTTCTCTCTCCAGGGGATCTTCCCGACCTGGGATCGAACCCGCATCTCCTGCATTGGCAGGCAGCTTCTTCACTGCTTAGCCACTGAGGAGCAACAAGTATATATGGATGTGTTAAAAGGTTTTAATCCATAGCCAATGTAATGAATAACAGTAATGAGCCTGAAGTAAAAGGAAGCAGAACTAGAAATGTGAAATGTATAATACTTAAACATTTATAAAATGCTTTTAAAAGTGGTTCTCTGATCCNGAGAATCAAACTTCAAAAGGAAAGACATGTATGATTACGGGAGATACGGTGGAACCTGTCCAGATCCCACAGTCAACATGGACTCAACATGTGCTTCAGGAGGTGGGATTTGGTGACTCCCCTTAACAACACTGTCATGCCCCGGTGTTCCTGAAGCCTTATTTAATTGTATTTATAATCTAAAAATCAGATGGATTCATTAAATACTTAAAATATATTCAATGGTATTGAAAGGAGATCAAACCAGTCAATCCTAAAAGAAATCAACCCTGGATATTCATTGGAAGGACTGATGCTGAAGCTGAAGCTCCAATACTTTGGCCACCTGATGCAAAGAGCTGACTCATTGGAAAAGACGCTGATGCTGGGAAAGACTGAAGGCAGGAGGAGGAGGAGGAGGCAGCAGAGGATGAGATGGTTAGAGAGCATCACTGGCTCAATGGGCATACGTTTGAGCAAATCCTGGGAGACAGTGAAGGACAGGGAAGCCTGGCGGTCTGAAGTCCAGGGTGTCGCAAAGCATCAGACGCAACTTAGTGACTGAACGACAAGAAAGTGGTCATGAGGCATGCAGCCATATGGAAAGTATTAGATTAGTAGAGCAGCACATGGAAATTAAGCTATGGTGCACTAATTCTGATCGACAAGTCCAAGCATTAGTCTTATGTGTATTTTGATGTTGGTATTAGAGGGACTCAGAAACAATGCCTCAAGCGCAAAGCTAAAGCAGCCCATGTTAAAAGGACAGCAGATTTATAAGTATATATCCATGCATCTGTGCTCAATTGCATCCAGCTGTTTGTGACCCCACGGACTGCAGCCCGCCAGGCTCCTCTGTCCATGGGATTTCCCAGGCAAGAATACTGGAGTGGGTTGCCGTTTCTCTCTCCAGGGGATCTTCCCGACCTGGGATCGAACCCGCATCTCCTGCATTGGCAGGCAGCTTCTTCACTGCTTAGCCACTGAGGAGCAACAAGTATATATGGATGTGTTAAAAGGTTTTAATCCATAGCCAATGTAATGAATAACAGTAATGAGCCTGAAGTAAAAGGAAGCAGAACTAGAAATGTGAAATGTATAATACTTAAACATTTATAAAATGCTTTTAAAAGTGGTTCTCTGATCCAAGCTGAGCCAAATCTCAGACTTTTTAAACTAACTCAAGCAGATGAAACAGAAGATTTCACTTGTCTCTGGATATAGGGCGTCATTTTTCCTTAAAGGCATTGCTAAAGAGTAGCATGAATAAAGCAGATATTTAAGTGTTCTTACAAGAGTTTTGTTGTTTAGTATAAAAATTTATGTATGGTTGATTACTTACTTTGACAAACACAAAGTTTACTAGAAAAGTCAACTTTTAAGTAAGGTTTACATTCCAGGCAGTGCTTGAAAGTTGTTGTTTTTTGAGTAGGGAAATACCTCCAGACATCCCCTTCATACTTTTATTTTAGCATTTAAGCTGCTGATATATTTGATTACACTGTCTTCCCCCACAGAATAGGACTCGTGAAGTCAGGGATTTTGTTTTGATCTAGTTTTTTTTTTTTTTTTTTAATCTTCAGTATCGAGGATACTAGCCAGCACATAGTAAAGTGTTTAATAAGTGTTGCTGAATGAATGAATGAGAGCACAGATAACATCCCATTACTATTTTATGACTTTTAATAGGACCTAGAATATAAAATTGTTCTTTTTTTATTCCATAAGTTATGGCTTTTAAAACATTTTTTAATTGGAGGATAATTGTTTGACAATATTGTGTTGGTTTCTGCTCTACAACAGCATGAAACAGCCATAAGGATACATATATCCCCTCATGAGCTTGGATTGTTCTTGACTTCTCTTCTATTCCTGTTTCTAATTTGATGGCTGTACTCTAAGAAACNAAATTGTTCTTTTTTTATTCCATAAGTTATGGCTTTTAAAACATTTTTAAATTGGAGGATAATTGTTTGACAATATTGTGTTGGTTTCTGCTCTACAACAACATGAAACAGCCATAAGGATACATATATCCCCTCCCTCATGAGCTTGGATTGTTCTTGACTTCTCTTATATTCCTCTTTCTAATTTGATGGCTGTACTCTAAGAAATTGGGGGGAGGTAGGATGGAGGCATCTCCAAAAACCTCCTGGGTATTCTCACGAGACATCCACTTACATCTGAATCTTAACATTGCCATGACACTGTCGTCATTATGACCACATATTCAGCACAGTGCCAAGACTCGGTAGCTACCAAATAGGTGTCATGATGAATTTATAAGTAAATGAAAAAAAGTGAGCTTATAAAACTTCAGTATGGGTGTGTCACAGATGCTTATGGTAGAAATAATCATAACCTTAAAGAGAGAATTATGAAACAAGGGTGATGTGAAAAAAAGCACCCTTTTGAATTCATCCCTGCTTCCTTTAAACTCATTAATTTATATATTTATCCATCTATCCAATTATTTGAAAAATATTTGCTGAAAGTCTAAAGGGTTTNTGAGGAACAGAAAGAGCCAAACAAAGACAGCCACAAAGTGTGCTCACTCCCAGATAATCAGCCCTTTGTCTGTGCTGTTCACTGATCTAGTCCAGAGCATCCACATCAGAGTCGAGGGTTGAGTCGTCCTGCTCTGGTCCCCATGGAGACCAGATCATACCCTATTTGGCAAGTTATCAGCAACCTCTCTTCTTGCCTGGCCCAATCGTCTATGGTAGAGAGGTTGATTACAAAGCACCAGGATACTGCAAATATTTCTATTTCAAACTAATATGCATTCGTTTTGGAGAATAGGCTTCCTCTTTTTCCTGGTTCCAGTTATTTCAGAGAGCAACAGCATCAGGTAGAAAGGTGAGATAATTTGGACAAGCCACCAGATGGTTTATTATCTGCACCAACTTCAAGGTCAGTAGGAAAAGCAATACACCCTGAAGTACTCTAGGGTACTGGGTCAAATCTACTATTGGTAATAGAAAATTATTATTGGTATTATTAATATAAAATCTACTATTGGTAAATCTCTCAGTCTTTCCTTTAGGACCTTCATTTTTTTTTTGTGAGTTGCTGAGCCCTGTCCATTTCCTTCACAGACTTTCTTCCAAAACGGGGTCAATTGGACCATCTATAGTTCTGATGCTAATTACTGTGGTGTGTCTCGTCATGCCATCACCATGAGATGAAGACCCCATTGCCAGGGCATCCACAGATTATGAATATACAATACGGTCTCAGTCGGACCTTCTGCTCCATGTGATCAAGCTTCCCCTGCATTCCTGGGTCATTTCACTTTTGTGGGCAGAAGATAAAATATCAGCTCTGCTTCCTCGCTTCCAGGTTCCATTGTCTCTCTCCATGAAGCCTCTCCGGCTAGTATGTATTTTTCTAAAATGCAGATCTTGCTCTTTTATTTCTACTAATGAAACATTTCTATCTTTTTATTTTTAATTGGAGGATAATTGCTTTATAATGCTGCGTTAGTTTCTGCTGTACGACAACATGAATCAGCTCTAAGTATACATACATCTCCTCCCTCTTNTTATCTTCATTTTGAATTATTTTTTCAGGAAAGATTCCTAGAAATTGAATTAAAGTGTCAAAGGCAATCTAAAGGCCCTTAATGCACGTGGCCATACTTGTACAGTTACATGAATTTACTGGCCGCCCATAGTGTGTAAAAATTACTTTGCAAAAAATCCTATGAGACTATTGCTTTCATTTGAATTTCTGATAGCAATGTTGTAATTGTCTGGTTCTCTGATAAGGGAAAAGAAAAAGATATTTAAATCTGACAGTGATTCTGTGAGCCGCTGAGGCCTTCCGTACCACTTCCGACTCCCTCGTGGTCCAGGGTCACGTGCTGGTTACTGCTAAACTCCACTTCTTCGGTGGGGGCCCTTCCACTGACAACAGTGGTTTCAGGAATAGGCAGAAACACTTCCGCCAGCAAGGTGGTACCACTGTGTCCAACTGTCTCATAGACCTGAAATTGAGGAACAGAAAGAGCCAAACAAAGACAGCAACAAAGTGTGCTCACTCCCAGATAATCAGCCCTTTGTCTGTGCTGTTCACTGATCTAGTCCAGAGCACCCACATCAGAGTCGAGGGTTGAGTCGTCCTGCTCTGGTCCCCATGGAGACCAGATCATACCCTATTTGGCAAGTTATCAGCAACCTCTCTTCTTGCCTGGCCCAATCGTCTATGGTAGAGAGGTTGATTACAAAGCACCAGGATACTGCAAATATTTCTATTTCAAACTAATATGCATTCGTTTTGGAGAATAGGCTTCCTCTTTTTCCTGGTTCCAGTTATTTCAGAGAGCAACAGCATCAGGTAGAAAGGTGAGATAATTTGGACAAGCCACCAGATGGTTTATTATCTGCACCAACTTCAAGGTCAGTAGGAAAAGCAATACACCCTGAAGTACTCTAGGGTACTGGGTCAAATCTACTATTGGTAATAGAAAATTATTATTGGTATTATTAATATAAAATCTATTATTGGTAAATCTCTCAGTCTTTCCTTTAGGACCTTCATTTTTTTTGTTAGTTGCTGAGCCCTGTCCATTTCCTTCACAGACTTTCTTCCAAAATGGGGTCAATGGGACCATCTATAGTTCTGATGCTAATTACTGTGGTGTGTCTCATCATCATGCCATCACCGTGAGATGAAGACCCCATTGCCAGGGCATCCACAGATTATGAATATACAATACGGTCTCAGTCGGACCCTCTGCTCCATGTGATCAAGCTTCCCCTGCATTCCTGAGTCATTTCACTTTTGTGGGCAGAAGATAAAATATCAGCTCTGCTTCCTCGCTTCCAGGTTCCACTGTCTCCATGAAGCCTCTCCGGCTGGTACATATTTTTCTAAAATGCAGATCTTGCTCTTTTATTTCTACTAATGAAACATTTCTATCTTTTTATTTTTAATTGGAGGATAATTGCTTTATAATGCTGCGTTAGTTTCTGCTGTACGACAACGTGAATCAGCTCTAAGTATACATACATCTCCTCCCTCTTTTCTATTTTTAAATTTATTTTCAATTGGAGGATAATTGGTTTGCAGTGTCGTGCTGGTTTCTGCCACACATCCAGGTGAATCAGCCATAGGTATACATATGTCCCCAGCCTCTTGAACCTCCCTTACACCTACGCCCTTCCTGCCACTCTAAGTCATCACGGAGCCCTGAGCGGAGCCCCCTGTGCCGCACAGCAGCTGCCCACTAGCTGTTTCACCCGTGACGGTGTATGCATGTCAGTGCTGTGCTCTTGCGTCGTCCCACTCTCTCCCCTCCCCTGTACTGTGCCCAAAAGTCCATTCTCTACATCTTGTCTCTATTCCTGCCATGCAAATAGGGTCATCAGCACCATTTTTCTAGATTCCATATGTATGCCCTAATATATAATATTTGTTTTTCTCTTTCTGACTTACTGCACTCTGTATAACAGGTTCTAGGCTCATCCACCTCACTGGAACTGGCTCAATTTCGCTCCTTTTTATGGCTGAGTAATATTCCATTGTATGTATGTACCACAACTCCTCTCGATGAAATGTTCCTGTTTTTCTCCTGATGTAATCGATCCTCCTCTGATTTTTTTCCACTCACCACCTGAATGTGCAAAGATGACACTATGGAGCCTCTCTGCCCACCCTCCCTTAACACAGCACGTGTTGTGCTGTGAATTCTTTTCTAAGGATGAGGAGGCTGGATTCGTGTGGCTGGCTATCCAGGCCTCATCAGCCTGGTCTTCACCAGCTCATGTCTGCACCGTGGCTGGTTAAGTCTGGAGGGGCTACTGGGACAAAGACAAAGCAGAGGCTCCATAGGGACTGACCTAGAGACCCCAGGCTGAGGACCACGTGAGCTGTTCTAACAGGCTGGGCCACCAAGAGACTGGCGGCTGTTGGGGCTTCCCTCTGCTCGATTCAAGGGCTGAGCAGGAAGCATGAGTTGCACATTTAAGCCACACTCTCCAACTTCATCTTTACTAGTAGACAGCTGATATTTTTATCTATATTAAAAAGATCTTTCAAAGAAAGTTTCAAAAATATGTCATATCAGAAGAATAATATACCATGAACCCATCACCTACCTAGCTTCAATTACCATTAAGTTATTGTCAATCTGGTTTTATCTATATTCTCAACCATTTGCCTCTTCATTAGTATTCTGAGCTTAGACATCATATCATCTGTAAATATTGCAATATGTATCTCTAAAAGAGGATATAAAAAGGCATAATTACCATGCAATTATCACAGCGATTCCTGAATAATGCTAAATATCACTAAGTTTCCAATGCCCTTCAGAATCTCAAAAAATTACTATAATATTTTGAATGAGGATGACAATGATTTCTTACACTGAAATTGATTGGTATGTCCCTCCATCCTCTATTAATTTATAAATGATCCCTCTCTCTTTGTATCTTTTTTACAGATTTTCTCTATACTTTTATTGGTTTAGAACTCTAATGGAAAAAGAAAGGTCAGTGTCTTGGCTTATCCCAACTTCTCATAAGAGCCTGTGGTTTCATAATATCACAGACTATAAAGAACAGGGAGCAGGTTGTTGTTCACTGCACAAGAGACCTTGGTTTGACCTGTTAACTTATGGACTCGTTGGCATAAAGTTTCAGCCAGAAAGAATGGTGCATTTTTTTTTCTTTAAAATTCTTTTTGTACTTCTTGAATTTTTATTCACCCAGACAGGCCTTTGTGTGAAGCCATTAAGAGCTTTAGGTCTGATACCATGCTTAATCTTAACCACAGTCCTATAAAGGATGGTTTCTGGTAAAGATTAAGCAAGAGATCAGACCCCACAATCCTAGATGATGGACGTGGGGCTCCACAGAGGGGAGAAATTTCTCCTGGTCCTTCATCTCGTGAGTCACAAAGCTGGGATGTGAATCTACCACTGTCTCACGTCAGGACGCATTCATTTTTTGTTATGTTTTCCTCTCGGGTCAAGGAAAGTCAGAAAGGTGAATAAAAGTTAAGAAATCTTTTAAAGCCATAACCATAATCCATGATTTATAAAGTGAATATAATTACTTTAGACAGATTGGTGAGAAATAATGATCAAAAGAGAATTAAAAACCTAAATGAAAGAACCACAAAACATGGAAATGCTGTATAAACAATGGCTAAAAGGTTGGGTTTCCCCGGGTGGCTTAGTGTTNTTATCTTCATTTTGAATTATTTTTTCAGGAAAGATTCCTAGAAATTGAATTAAAGTGTCAAAGGCAATCTAAAGGCCCTTAATGCACGTGGCCATACTTGTACAGTTACATGAATTTACTGGCCGCCCATAGTGTGTAAAAATTACTTTGCAAAAAATCCTATGAGACTATTGCTTTCATTTGAATTTCTGATAGCAATGTTGTAATTGTCTGGTTCTCTGATAAGGGAAAAGAAAAAGATATTTAAATCTGACAGTGATTCTGTGAGCCGCTGAGGCCTTCCGTACCACTTCCGACTCCCTCGTGGTCCAGGGTCACGTGCTGGTTACTGCTAAACTCCACTTCTTCGGTGGGGGCCCTTCCACTGACAACAGTGGTTTCAGGAATAGGCAGAAACACTTCCGCCAGCAAGGTGGTACCACTGTGTCCAACTGTCTCATAGACCTGAAATTGAGGAACAGAAAGAGCCAAACAAAGACAGCAACAAAGTGTGCTCACTCCCAGATAATCAGCCCTTTGTCTGTGCTGTTCACTGATCTAGTCCAGAGCACCCACATCAGAGTCGAGGGTTGAGTCGTCCTGCTCTGGTCCCCATGGAGACCAGATCATACCCTATTTGGCAAGTTATCAGCAACCTCTCTTCTTGCCTGGCCCAATCGTCTATGGTAGAGAGGTTGATTACAAAGCACCAGGATACTGCAAATATTTCTATTTCAAACTAATATGCATTCGTTTTGGAGAATAGGCTTCCTCTTTTTCCTGGTTCCAGTTATTTCAGAGAGCAACAGCATCAGGTAGAAAGGTGAGATAATTTGGACAAGCCACCAGATGGTTTATTATCTGCACCAACTTCAAGGTCAGTAGGAAAAGCAATACACCCTGAAGTACTCTAGGGTACTGGGTCAAATCTACTATTGGTAATAGAAAATTATTATTGGTATTATTAATATAAAATCTATTATTGGTAAATCTCTCAGTCTTTCCTTTAGGACCTTCATTTTTTTTGTTAGTTGCTGAGCCCTGTCCATTTCCTTCACAGACTTTCTTCCAAAATGGGGTCAATGGGACCATCTATAGTTCTGATGCTAATTACTGTGGTGTGTCTCATCATCATGCCATCACCGTGAGATGAAGACCCCATTGCCAGGGCATCCACAGATTATGAATATACAATACGGTCTCAGTCGGACCCTCTGCTCCATGTGATCAAGCTTCCCCTGCATTCCTGAGTCATTTCACTTTTGTGGGCAGAAGATAAAATATCAGCTCTGCTTCCTCGCTTCCAGGTTCCACTGTCTCCATGAAGCCTCTCCGGCTGGTACATATTTTTCTAAAATGCAGATCTTGCTCTTTTATTTCTACTAATGAAACATTTCTATCTTTTTATTTTTAATTGGAGGATAATTGCTTTATAATGCTGCGTTAGTTTCTGCTGTACGACAACGTGAATCAGCTCTAAGTATACATACATCTCCTCCCTCTTTTCTATTTTTAAATTTATTTTCAATTGGAGGATAATTGGTTTGCAGTGTCGTGCTGGTTTCTGCCACACATCCAGGTGAATCAGCCATAGGTATACATATGTCCCCAGCCTCTTGAACCTCCCTTACACCTACGCCCTTCCTGCCACTCTAAGTCATCACGGAGCCCTGAGCGGAGCCCCCTGTGCCGCACAGCAGCTGCCCACTAGCTGTTTCACCCGTGACGGTGTATGCATGTCAGTGCTGTGCTCTTGCGTCGTCCCACTCTCTCCCCTCCCCTGTACTGTGCCCAAAAGTCCATTCTCTACATCTTGTCTCTATTCCTGCCATGCAAATAGGGTCATCAGCACCATTTTTCTAGATTCCATATGTATGCCCTAATATATAATATTTGTTTTTCTCTTTCTGACTTACTGCACTCTGTATAACAGGTTCTAGGCTCATCCACCTCACTGGAACTGGCTCAATTTCGCTCCTTTTTATGGCTGAGTAATATTCCATTGTATGTATGTACCACAACTCCTCTCGATGAAATGTTCCTGTTTTTCTCCTGATGTAATCGATCCTCCTCTGATTTTTTTCCACTCACCACCTGAATGTGCAAAGATGACACTATGGAGCCTCTCTGCCCACCCTCCCTTAACACAGCACGTGTTGTGCTGTGAATTCTTTTCTAAGGATGAGGAGGCTGGATTCGTGTGGCTGGCTATCCAGGCCTCATCAGCCTGGTCTTCACCAGCTCATGTCTGCACCGTGGCTGGTTAAGTCTGGAGGGGCTACTGGGACAAAGACAAAGCAGAGGCTCCATAGGGACTGACCTAGAGACCCCAGGCTGAGGACCACGTGAGCTGTTCTAACAGGCTGGGCCACCAAGAGACTGGCGGCTGTTGGGGCTTCCCTCTGCTCGATTCAAGGGCTGAGCAGGAAGCATGAGTTGCACATTTAAGCCACACTCTCCAACTTCATCTTTACTAGTAGACAGCTGATATTTTTATCTATATTAAAAAGATCTTTCAAAGAAAGTTTCAAAAATATGTCATATCAGAAGAATAATATACCATGAACCCATCACCTACCTAGCTTCAATTACCATTAAGTTATCGTCAATCTGGTTTTATCTATATTCTCAACCATTTGCCTCTTCATTAGTATTCTGAGCTTAGACATCATATCATCTGTAAATATTGCAATATGTATCTCTAAAAGAGGATATAAAAAGGCATAATTACCATGCAATTATCACAGCGATTCCTGAATAATGCTAAATATCACTAAGTTTCCAATGCCCTTCAGAATCTCAAAAAATTACTATAATATTTTGAATGAGGATGACAATGATTTCTTACACTGAAATTGATTGGTATGTCCCTCCATCCTCTATTAATTTATAAATGATCCCTCTCTCTTTGTATCTTTTTTACAGATTTTCTCTATACTTTTATTGGTTTAGAACTCTAATGGAAAAAGAAAGGTCAGTGTCTTGGCTTATCCCAACTTCTCATAAGAGCCTGTGGTTTCATAATATCACAGACTATAAAGAACAGGGAGCAGGTTGTTGTTCACTGCACAAGAGACCTTGGTTTGACCTGTTAACTTATGGACTCGTTGGCATAAAGTTTCAGCCAGAAAGAATGGTGCATTTTTTTTTCTTTAAAATTCTTTTTGTACTTCTTGAATTTTTATTCACCCAGACAGGCCTTTGTGTGAAGCCATTAAGAGCTTTAGGTCTGATACCATGCTTAATCTTAACCACAGTCCTATAAAGGATGGTTTCTGGTAAAGATTAAGCAAGATATCAGACCCCACAATCCTAGATGATGGACGTGGGGCTCCACAGAGGGGAGAAATTTCTCCTGGTCCTTCATCTCGTGAGTCACAAAGCTGGGATGTGAATCTACCACTGTCTCACGTCAGGACGCATTCATTTTTTGTTATGTTTTCCTCTCGGGTCAAGGAAAGTCAGAAAGGTGAATAAAAGTTAAGAAATCTTTTAAAGCCATAACCATAATCCATGATTTATAAAGTGAATATAATTACTTTAGACAGATTGGTGAGAAATAATGATCAAAAGAGAATTAAAAACCTAAATGAAAGAACCACAAAACATGGAAATGCTGTATAAACAATGGCTAAAAGGTTGGGTTTCCCCGGGTGGCTTAGTGTTAGAGAAACGACCTGCTAATGCAGGAGACATGGGTTCAATTCCTGGGTTGGAAAGATGCCCTGGAAAAGGAAACGGCAACCCACTCCAGCGTTCTTGCCTGGGAAATCCCATGGACAGAGGAGCCTGGAGTGCCACAGTCCATGGTGTCGCAAAACAGTCGGACGCAACTTAGTGAGTTAACAACACGACCGTGACCCAAGGGTAAACCACAGCCTTCCACGTGGGCAGCTGTAATTAAAAGACCACCCAGCTCTTCCGGTCTCCGACTCTCGTTTCTCAGATTCTCACGGGACTGGCTCTCCTGGCCAGCGGAGGGTGTGCTGTCCACTTTGTGAGGGTGTTCCAACTCCCTGGAAGGTGCTCGGCTGTGTCGGACCGTGCGTGAGGACCGCACGAGGTTGTCACGTGCCTACCCACGCTTACTTGAATGCCCCCACCTGGGCTTTCCCTGTAGGAATGCTTATCCCCTCGGCTGAAATCCTTGTTTGTCATTTGTCTCACTGAAGAGTGAGATTCCTGAGGGTAGAGGCCTTGTTTGATTTCCCTTTGATTGCTCAGTACCTCTCCTCTGTGAATTGACGTCTTTAGACAGGAGCACGTTAACTCTCACCGGAAACGAGGTGTTAGATGAGAAATCGATGGGATGGAATTGTTCTCTCAGCTGCTGGTAGACTTGGGAGTTGCCTGGCTCTCAGATTTTTTCACCTGACTTCTTTCACTCCCCAGTGGACGGTCAGCTCCTCCCACTGCCTGTAGAGGGCGGAGTGGTGGACAGGACATGGCAGCCTTATGGTCCAACTGGTCTGGATCTGAACCTTGACACTGCAACTTGATCTTGGGCATGACATCCCCCCACTTTTGCTCTCATTGTAAAATGAGGATGTTACCCAAAGTTCAGCAGGAAGGCAGTGGTGTAGCTTAGCTGAGATGGATGAAAAGCCTCTTTCCTTCTGTATAAATGCCATTTCTTCTTCATCTGGGCATACAGTTGGCAACAAGCATGTGAATTTTTCTAATACTTTGCAGTTTACAAAGATCTTTCATAAACATGATTACATTTCCCAAATATCTCATTATATCCTATTGGCCAGTTGATTTTATTCAGTTTTATAAAACAGGCATTTTTAAATTTAAATTAAATTTTAACTTGTAAGAATGTCTTTTCAAGACACCCTAGTTTTTTTCAAAGAAGACATTAAGCTTCTGAGAACCTATAGGAATGTTAGGGCATATTCCATATTTAGAGTTAAATCATCTATATTTCTGAGTGCCCCAAAACGAGGTAAAAAGCAAACTACATTGTCTCAAATGCTTAACAATGTGAGGGACTAATAAAACTTGGATATTACTTCAAGTTAAGGGAATAGAAACCATACCAACAGTCAGAAAATACCATGTATGCTGGTAAAGTGCTTCAGAAGGGGACATAAATGCAGTATTAAGCATTTAGTTAAACTTTTCCTGACTTTGTATCTCTAACTACACTTGGGCTTCCCTTGGTTGCTCTGACAGTAACGAATCTACCTGCAATGCAGGAGATCTGGGCTGAGTCCCTGGGTCAGGAAGATCCCCTGGAAAATGGAATGGCTACTCACTCGAGGATTCTTGCCTGGAGAATTCCATGGACAGGGGAACTAGACCTACAGTCCCTGGGGTCTCAAAAGAGTCAGATAAAACTTAGTGACTAAACAACAACAAAAGCTTTGTAAAATAAGAATTTCTTTTATTTACATTAAATTTTAATATGTAAGATCTGTCTTTTCAAGACTCCCTAATTTTTAAAATCGCAGCTCTATTTGATGCTAGGATAGAATGCTCTTTTTAAAAGTCAGAGTGTGGACACTTTGGGCTTCATCAGTTCAGTTCAGTTCAGTCATTGTCTGACATGTACACCTGCACACCTGGCTTCCCTGTCCATCAGCAACTCCTAGAGCTTGCTCAGACTCATGTCCATTGAGTCACTGGGCTTTGTAAATATTTATACATCGCCTTCTGTATAACTGAGTTGAAATTTTGTTTTCTTTCTGAGTCCGGGGTTCTCAGCTTCAGCGACTGGCTTTGGGGCTGAACAGCTCTTGGCTGTGATGTGTTGTCCTGGGAATAGACCAGTGCTCACCATCATTGCTGGCTTCCACCTATTAGAGGTGCCAGCGGCTCCTCACCACCTGTAATAATTAAAATGCCACCAGACCTTGTCAGCTGTCCCCCGGGGGTACAAAGTTATCTTCACCGCGAAGCACCACTCTAAGCAAAATGAGTGTGTGTGTCTGTTTGAAGGTGAAATGTTAATGAAGAAATAAGACAGGAAATATAATTTGATTTATGTTCAGTGGTTCAAAAATTCCTGTTGCATTAAAAAAAAAAAAAAGGCAGCAGTGAATTCTGAATAGCAATCAGATCAACTGCTACCAAACTGGGACTCTGTGAGATTATTATTAACTTCTGCTGCATTTGGAATGAGGTTTGCTGTAAGTCAACATTCTGGGGCAAATTTACCTGCTAACAACAGCGCTTAGGATGGTGTTGATAATCCAAATCTTAGAAAAATGTAGGGGCATTAAGACAGATGAAAGAAGAGTCCATCGTGAAGTAGTTTATACTGCACAGTCTGAAGTCATGATTCTCTGATCTTAAAACCTAAGCAAAGCAAAGCAAAGCACGGCACAGCTCATCTTGCACGTGTGGTAGCGGTGGATTTGGTACAGGGGGCCGCCCTGAGATCTCAGCCCCCGTGACGCTGTGGTTCAGTTAGGCTGATGTCCCCACTTCCCCTCAGTGTTGGATCAAACACTGTTTACTCCTGCACCCAGAGACGTCCCTCCCTCCCTGAAAAGACTCTGGGTGACCGAGGCCTGCCCTCCTCTGTGTCATCACTCCCAACTCAAAGGACCTTCCTATTCTGTATTTTTTTTAAAGAGTGTTTTTGATGTGCATCATCTTTGCAGTTGTTACATCTTGTTTCTGTTTTCTGTTTGTCTGGTTTTTTTTGGATGCAAGGCATGTCGGATCTTAGCCCCCGATCAGGGTTCGAACCCCCAGCCCCTGCACTGGAAGGCAAAATCTTAACCACTGGGCCACCAGAAAGTCCTGCTCTTCTGTCCTGATTCACCTCTCATGAACCTACGGGATACTACAGGTTCTTGAGTTTCCTGGTTTCTCTGGCTTTTCTGTTAGAACCGCACTCTTGGGGTGGGGACACCAGTCCTGGATGACCCTCCTCCGTCTCCCCGGGACAAGGGAGAGAGAGAATGAAGACACCCAGAGGAGGCTGCCTCCCAGAAGCTCAGCAGGGAAGGAGTCGGGGGTTGACGGGACCATGGTGTACTTTAGGGTGTGGCTGACTGGAGCACTTGTGGCTGATGGATGGAGTATCCCATCCCATCATCTCTCAACACTCCCACCCTCTTTCCTTTCCCTCTCCCACCCTCTCCTTCCACAGTTTTCCCTTTTATTTTCCAAGTCATCAATCTTTTCTGCGCTGGCCGCTTTTCCCACAGCTGACAAACGTGCTCCAGTCAACCACACCCTAAAGTTAACCATTGTCCCCTGTCAACCCCTGACCCCTTCCCTGCTGAGCTTCTGGGAGGAAGCCTCCTCTGGGTATTTCATTCTCTCTCCCCCTT
>SJYW01018344.1:16745-35941 GCA_006410735.1 Raphicerus campestris | reverse complement strand
TGCATGATAAAGGAAAAGGAGTGAAGGTCATTATCACTAAGGTTTCTCTATTTCTAAGTCAAACCTCATTTTTGTGAAAGACCAGGTCCATGGAGTTGCAGACAGTGGGACACGACTGAGTGGCTGAACAACAACAGCAAGCATTTATTTTGGAAAGACTTCAGAATCCCGAAGTTTTGAGACCTTTCTAGAAGGACTCTGGTCCCTTTTCAGCTTCCATCCTGTGAAGTCCCATCTCACCCTTCACTTGGGGCCAACTCTGAGGCTCTTTCTTTTTACTCTCTCTACTCAAACCATCACAGGCTTCCCAGGTGGCTCAGTGGTAAAGAATCTGCCTGTCAGTGCAGGAAATGCAGGTTCTACCCCTGGTCTAGGAAGATCTCCTGGAGAAGGAAATGGCAACCCACCCCAGTATTCTTGCCTGAAAAACCCCATGGACAAAGGAGGGGTTACAGTCCATGGGGTCACAAAGAGTCGGACTCAATGAATGAACAACAAATGAAGGCATCATCAAGTCCTGCCAATCCCTTCTTTCAAGGCTGTGTGTGTGGTGCTAAGTCACTTTAGTCATGTCTGACTCTTTGTAACACCATGGACAGAGGAGCCTGGGGGGCTACAGTCCACGGGGATTCTCCAGGCAAGAATAACTGGCATAGATTTCCATGCCCTCTTCCAGGGGATCATTCCAGTCCAGGGATTGACCTGCGTCTCTCATGTCTCCTGCATTGTCAGGAGTATTCTTTACCACTGGCGCCACCTGGGAAGGCCTCAAGGCTGCAGTGCTGCTTTAATGAATTCCTTCCTGCCATTTTCTCTGTGAGTCCCCAGCCTCATCCCCTCCCTCCTGGGCCTTCCGGGTGAGTTGGTGGCCTTATCTTCTGCTTTGTAGGGTTGCCCTGGCAGCCGATCTCAAGCCTGGCTAGGAAACACGGAGTCCTATGGTTTGAAACAAGCAAATCAAATCAAACCTCACAGTCGACATGGTTCCCTTCCATATCCCGTGTATCCAGACTCTGCTTAGTGTTATTTCCTTGCATTGGGTTGATCAAAAGGGTCATTGGGTCTTTTGTAACACCATATAGAGAAACCTGAATGAACTTTTGGGCCTTTCCAACAGTTGTCTCTCCCATCTCCCAGCTGGATTTAAAGCTCCCGCAGGCAGGGCCATGCACATTGCTCTTCATACACAGCTTCCAACGTTCCACTAAACTCCTCGCTCAGCATCAGATACCTCAGTTGGCTCTCCACAATCAAGCAACGAACATTTGGAGCTTGGTGTTGAGTCATCAAGGGATAAATGATCATTCTGAGAATCTCTGAACATTTTCTGAAGCACATTACCCTCTAAAGTTAAGCA
Organism: Raphicerus campestris; assembly: GCA_006410735.1. Lineage (NCBI taxonomy): Eukaryota > Metazoa > Chordata > Mammalia > Artiodactyla > Bovidae > Raphicerus > Raphicerus campestris. The sequence continues at coordinate 34,584 of SJYW01018344.1, read as the reverse complement.
TTTGATAGCACTGGCATGAACAGATGCTTTCCAGGTGACTTTTCTTACCCTCCTGAAGCTGCCAGTAATTGTTGAACCTTCCCTTATTCAAAACATGCAATCATATGGAAAATTTCCAAATGGTACAATATTATTTTTAGACAGTCAAAATACAATATTCTCTCAATTAATTGTATCTATAACCAGTACTCAATCATTCAGTAGAGAAATACTAAAATATTTTGATAACTACAGCTGTAGTTGTATCTATGGACGTCAATGTCAGTTATAATAAGAAATATTGGCTGCGTGGAGTACCATGTTGAGGAGGAGTCCGAAGTTATATCCAGGCTCAGTGGGGGAAAATAGGCATGCTCAGCTGTCATTTCTGGCAAGGGTGGTGGATAAGAATGAGAAATTTCTGAATCAGTTGTAGTGAGGTGGATGAACCTAGAGTCTGTTGCACAGAGGAGTAAGTCAGAAAGAGAAAAACTAATATTATATATTAACACATGTCTATAAAATCTAGAAAAATGGTACTGATGAACCTACTTGCAGGGCAGGAATAGAGACACAGGCACAGAGAAAGGACTTGTGGACACAGTCGGGGAAGGACAAGGTGGGACAAAGGGACAAATTGAGAGAGCAGCATCGACAGACACATATTAGCACATGGAAAACAGACAGCCTGGGGGAATAGCCATGCTGTGTAATACAGGGGGTGCAGCCTGGTGCTATGTGATAACGAAAATGGGTGGGATTAGGGGCTGGGAGGAAGGCTCAAGAAGGAGGGGATATATGTATACAAAGAACTGACTCACTGATGAACAGCAGAAACTAACATCACATTGTAAATTATCCTCCAATTTAAAAAAGAGAGAAACTTCTGCACAAGTGGTGGATAAGGATTAGTGATTTCTGCACGGGTGGAAGATGGCAGACAACAGCGCATGCGCCGTGTATTGCAAGCCTAATTAGCGTGCCTAGTAGTATCACGAAACAGAATCTGTCAGCAACATGAGAGGCTTTGCCAGAACAGCAAGCCCAAGACACTGAAGTGGGTTGAATTTGTCTTTTTCATTGCTGTTGCTTAGTCACTAAATTGTGTCCCACTCTTTGCAACCGCATGGACTGTAGCTCATGAGGCTTCTCTGGCCATGGGATTTCCTAGGCAAGAATACTAGAGTGGGTTGCCATCTCCTCCTTCACCCCTGGGACTGACCCAGGGACTGAACCTGTGTTTCGTGCATTGCAGGTAGGTTCCACTGAATGACCAGGGAAGCCCAGTGTCCTGCAAAATTTATGTCTACCTGGGATCAGAGAATGTGACCTCAGTTGGAAAAAATAGTCTTTCCAGGTATGATTAAAGATCCAAATGAGCTCATACTGGATTCGGGTGAGTCCTAAATCCAACAAGAATGTCCTTGTAAGAGACAAAAAAGGACACACAGACATGAGAAGGCCACGTGGAGATGGAAGCATAGTTTAGAGTGATGCTGCCACAAGCCACGGGACCCCTGGAGCCACCAGGAGCTGCAGAGGCAGGGAAGGTTCTTCTCTAGAGCTTCTGGAGAGAGCACAGCCCTACTGACACCTTGACCTCAGACTTCGGGGCCTTCAGAACTTTGAGAGATTAAACATCTGTTGTCTTAAGTCACCAGATTTGTGGTGCTTAGTTATGGCACCTTTAGAAAACGATAACAGACACAAATAAATATATTGCTGACGCTGGCCATTAGGCCAGTGGGGAGTTTGATTTATTTTGGGGGGATCATAGCACCTGTACCACCACCCCTATTAAAATGATCTGTGATTACAGAAATTGATTTCTCTGGTACATTATGCCAGAATCTTGGTTCAGCGTGAGGTTGAAGTTCTCTTATGAATGAGCCAGAGATCTCTCTGCTCTCCCCTTCTCCCTTATCCCCTCATCTTATCCTGAGACGCACACTTGAGCACTGTGGTCAGTTATTCTGCCAGCATTTTGGGGAGCCAAGCAGGGTAACAGATCTTCTCTGCCAAGACCTTAAGACATGCCTCGAAATTTTGTTGCCTTTGAGAATCTATTAGGACACCAGTGTAACCGACGGACGATTTAAAGCCATCTCGCATCTGTGATGAGCAAAAATTCTTGGGACAGTGACTATAATTAAATTATGGAGTGGGAAAAATTGGGAGACTGGGACTGACGTATATACACTATTGATGTGTGTGTGCACAGTCACTTCAGTTGTCTGACTCTTTGTGACCCCATGGATTGTAGCCCACCAGGCTCCTCTGTCCATGGGATTTTCCAAGCAAGAATACTGGCATGGATTGCCATGCCCTCCTCCAACAGATCTTCTTAACTCAGGGATAGAACCTATATCTCTTATATATCCTGCTTTAGCAGGTGGGTTTTTTACCCACTGAACCACCTGGGAAGCCCATATACTATTGCTTCTATGTGTAAAATAGACAGCGAATGAGAACTACTGTAAAGCACAGGGAACCTTACTCAATGGTCTGTGGTGACCTAAGTGGGAAGGAAATCCGAAAAAGAGAGGATACATGTGTACGTAGGGCTGATTCAGTTTTCTGTATAGTACAAACTAACACGGCATTATAAAGCAACGATAGTCCAATAAAAAAGAATTTTTTAAAATGGAGAAAAAATTTTTAAAAAGGTACCTGCAACGTTAAACTCTCCGGCCAGTTGAATATTTGCAAATTGAAGATCTGTCCAAAGTGAACTCGGAAGTCCGCCCTGAGCGGCCGGCTCTCTGTCCTGGACACCTCCTTGTTGTTGAAGGTCACCTTTAGGAACAGTGAGCGTCTCTTGACGTCCTCCCTTCGCATGACCTCCACCCTGCAGAGTGAGACCATCCGCGGGTGGGTCAATATTTGTGTACTAAGTATAAGTGGAGTGGCTGACACAGGGTGCTGAGCAGAGTGAGATACACTGGAGGTGATGCTCCAGCTGCTTCAGTCTTCACTGAACCAAGGCAGCCACGGGTCTTGCAGGGACACCTCCCTGCAACCTACTGTATCGCACCGGAAACTCTCCTCAATGTTCTGCGGTGACCTAAATGGGAAGCACATCTGATAGAACAATACATGTGATGTGAAATAAGAGGTACTGGAAAGCCTACAGGTGATTTAGAACTGTGGTCCAAGCGTCGTTGTGCTGCAGTCTTTTAAAATTTTTTCCAAGCAAGCCTTACGTTTGCATCTCAACAGTTTAAGTAAACAGAATCATATTATTTGTCAAGTGGAGTGAATTCAGACCATAAAGGCTAATAGTGGTTTATGTTTGGATATGCTGTTTTATCCTAAAAAAATATCACAGCATATTGTAGCAGTTGGGTCAACTCAGCTTTTTCAAAATCCAAACGTTTTCCTAACTGTTTCTGATGGTCACTGCTCTTTGGCTGTAGGGAACTAAGAAAGGTTCCTTATTTTTAAAGGTCGTTTGAATCCCAGTAGAAGATAGGAGGTATCCTAGTAAGCATATCATTCTTATAGCCAGGAAGTTAAAAAAAAGTCAGCACCTTTAAGAGCTGTCTTTATCTGTAGAGATGCCCAGTTACTTATTTGTAGAGATGCCCACTCCAAATGCGACTTATTGCTTAAGTCAATAGTAACTCAGTCTGTTAAGGATTTGAAAAAGTGAGAGCAGAAAAATCCAAAACATACTCAGGGTTTTTTGAGTGTTATTTTTTAATATTATGATTTTATATATATACACACAACATAATACTTACCATGTTAACATTATTTAAGTAAACCATTTGGTGGCCTTAAGTACATTGCAATGTGATGTGACCAACACCACTATTCTTCTCTAGAATGTTCTCAACATCCCAAATAGAAATTCTGTACTCATTAAACTGAGAGAGTAGGTTTAATTTTTTACATCTTTATAAGTTAGGCCTCGATGGACATGAGTTTTGAGCAAGCTCTGGGAGCTGGTGACGGGCAGGGAAGCCTGGTGTGCTGTAGTCCATGGGGTCGCAAAGAGTCGGACACAACTTAGTAACTGAACTGAACTGAATTTAGGCCCATCCCAGGTGTGAAATTGCTTGATTATTTTTCCTATAAAAAACATTTGACACCATCTCAAGAAGTATCCGAGACTGCCAAAGACTTGACTCTGAGTTTTTTAAAAAGGCTTATTTCCAATAACCCCATGCCAGTGACAGACCTGAAACACCTCCTTCTTCTGCACGGCCCCCTCCCCTGATGGCNACTGCAAGGAGATCCAACCAGTCCATCCTAAAGGAGATCAGTCCTGGGTGTTCACTGGAAGGAATGATGCTGAAGCTGAAACTCCAATACTTTGGTCACCTGATGCGAAGAAATGAATTTGAAAAGACCCTGATGCTGGCAAAGATTGAGGGCAGAAGGAGAAGGGGACAACAGAGGATGAGATGGTTGGATGGTATCATCGACTCAATGTACATGGGTTTGGGTGGACTCCGGGAGTTGGTGATGGACAGGGAGGCCTGGTGTGCTGCGGTTCATGAGGTCGCAAAGAGCTGGACACGACTGAGTGACTGAACTGAACTGAATCATTTAAAATTCTCATTCATACTGTGCAGTCTTAAACAAACAGCCAGCTTTGAGGTTGTGAAAATAAAGGGCCCAGTAAATATACTTCTCAAGGACTAAATTATTGTAGATAGGAAAGTATGTTGCTGAACCAGTTAACAACTGGTATATTAAAGTCTGTCTGTGTTAGTACAAATCACAAGTTCTACATTTAGGAGATGAAGGAATGTTACTACACACCCTGGTGAATTTTCTGTGCTGACTAGATTAGCAAAAGTTTGGCTTGATTTGTAGAGGTATCATTTGAAAATGTTTTCATTCTTATTGAATGAAAATAATACTTTATGTATTTGGGAATTATTTAATGCCTAATTTTGTCCTCTCTACAAATAAAAGCCAAATCCAAAACCCAAATGTGCTTCATTATGCTATTAGTTAGCAGATTAATTAATTCAGTTTTTTTCCTTTTGAGCAAGCACCTGATGTCATTCTAGGGGATTCAGAAGCATGTAGGAGATAGGAGGTATCTTTGTCCTCAAGGGGCTTCCCTGGTGGTTCAGACGGTAAAGAATCTGCCTGCAATGCAGGAGACCCAAGTTTGATCCCTGGGTCAGGAAGATCCCCTGGAGAAGGAAATGGCAACCCATTCCAGTATCCTTGTCTGGAGAGTCCCATGGACAGAGGAGCCTGGCGGGAGACAGTCCATAAGGTCATAAAGAGTTGGACATGACTAAGTAGCTAACACTTTTACTTTCTGTCCTCAAGGAGTTTATAGTTCAGCTCAGGAGAGAGACACAGAGATAAAGGACGGAAGGTCATTCAGTCGGTATCATGGAAAAGGAAGACGGCCGAAGATAACAGCCGATTAGTTATTGGATAGTCAAGACTGACTTGGAAGACCTTAGAAAACCTAGAAGGCCATGAACTAGAATAAGACTCATTTTGGATAGTTAGGGCGTTTGGAATGGAGTTGAACACATTGTTATATTTAAAATGGATAACCAACAAGATCCTACTGTATAGCGCAGGGCACTCTGCTCAGTGTTCTGTGGCAGCCTTGGCGGGAGGGGAGTTTGCAGGAGAATGGGCGCATGTAAATGCCTGGCTGCGTCCCTCTGCTGTGCACCTGAAGCTATCTCATTGTTTTATCAGCTCTGTGTGTGTCCTTGCTCGGTCAATCAGTCGTGTCTGCCTCTTTGTGACCCCGTGGACTGTAGCCCTCCAGGCGCCTCTGTCCAGGCAAGAATACTGGAGCGGGTTGCCATTTCCTCCTCTAGGGGAGCTTCCCAACCCAGTGATTGCATCGGTGGCTCCCACGGCTCCTGTGCTGGCAGCTTCTTTACTTGAGAAGCCTTTATTCCAATATAAAGCAAAAAGTTCAAAAGTAAAAAAAAAAGGTACTTCAAGAAGTAACCTAAAAACCTGAAAAAAAAACTACTTCATTTCTGAAAAATGCTATCATCTGAGTCTTCAGTGATCATTTACTCAGGGTATTTGTTTGTTTGCAATGTAAAGAGTTATGTTTGGAGACCTCTCCATTCATCCCCGTCTTCCCCTCCCTGAAGGAAGAAACTGGCATGTGTGTCTTTTCTATCCCTATGTGACGCAGATGTGTGTGTACCTGGAAGACATTAACTGTTATTTCACATGGTCTTTAGGTTTCATGACCCGTATCACACAGTGAGTATCCTCTTCCAGCTGGATTTTTTCACTCCACACTATTGTATCCATGATACACACAGGTCTAATTCAGTCACTCTTAACTGTAGTATGGATGTTCATTACAAGACCGAAGCTGATGGGGTCATTCTGGTGTGGGTTATCTCTAGCTTCTTGCTGTTGTAAGTGATACTGTGAAACCCTTGCACTTGTCTCCGGGGTACAGGTATCCACAGCTCTCTGGAGTGTCTTAAGCAGAATTGCAGGATTATAACTCATGGGTATTTTCAACTCTTTGTTCATTTCCAGACAAGACACTCTCTCAGAAGTGGTGGCTGTAGTAATATTTGTTTATACCAACAGAGGGTACAAGTTATCATATTCTGCTCCCCCCAACCACTTTCCCCAGTCCTCCATGGCCCCACCTTCATCCTCATTCTTTTACTGGGCTTCAAATTTGGTGTTAATATGATGGACATATCTCATTATTTCGTTTGACAGTAAAAGTGCTCATCGCTCAGTTGTGTCCAACTCTCTGCAACTCCATGGACTGTTGGGCTCCTCTGTCCATGGGATTCTCTAGGCAAGAATACTGGAGTGGGTAGCTATTTTCTTCTCCAGGAGATCTTTTCCACCCAGAGATCAAACCCGGGTCTCCTGCATTGCCAGCAGATTCTTTACTACTAGCGTCTCCTGGGAAGCCTGTTTGGTTATAATGTATTCAATGCATTCAGGAAAAACTCTGAAAAAGTAAACTCTCAACAAGCACAGGGGAAAAAGCAGCAGTTATAATCAGATTTTACTCACCGAATCTCAGATTTATATTCATTGATGGTTTTGGGGGTTGTTTCAAGAGTCTTAGGAGTTTTTGCTGGATTAAGGCCCATCTGAACAGCATTTCTTAGAGCGTGGAGCTTAAAGAGATGCGAATTCAAGTTTTGAGTTAGAAGCTCTGCTCCTCACCACAAGTGATGTGCTTGGACCCACCCAATTCTCCAGGGTAAGATGATGCCTGCAACCTCAGAGAGGCATGGTTTAGGATGACACAATGGATGTGCAAGCACTCAGACATCTCCACGCGTCCACCGAAGTGAACTTTGACAGAAATACTGCCTCTCGTCTTTACTTGTGTAGTTTATTTATTTTTAATTGGAGAATAATTGGTTTGCAATACTGTACTGGTTTCGGCCATCCATCAGTATGAATCAGCCACAGGTGTACATGTGTCCCCTCCCTCCTGGACTGCATGTGTCCATTCTTATTCTGCTGTGGTCCAGACCCATCTGCTCACGACAGGGGCTTTCTTTACTCTAGTGTCTCAGAAACAAGTTTTCTTTCCAGGGAGAGGAGTCTTTTCTGAAGTCTGGACACAGAATGATATTCTTGCGATACAGAACATAAAATTACAGACTCATAAGAGCAGGCACTGTGGCGTTATCTCTTACTTGGGCAATAAGTTTTTAAGGTCAGGGTCTAAGACTAAAATCATCTATGATCAAGACTACCCATGAGTATTCTATGGGACAGTATCACATTAGAAGTAAATCCAAAATGGATAGCCATTTCTTTGAGCATCAGTTGAAACAACTGACTTTTGTTTAGGAATCCTATTGGGGAAATTAACTGTAATGATGAGAATGTCTCTGAGGGCCAAGAAATTCTCAAACCGTGAACAACCTCACCCTCTGAGATCACAGGTACCTTATCAGTGAGAAATTTTGCCTTGTTCCTCTGGCGTCTTGCGAGGTACTGGTCATACAACTGGGCCAGCTTGGCTGCCAACACGTGCTCTCGGCTAAAACAAGGGTGATGGGTGAAGATTAACCCCGAAATATCAATGTCCAGCTGGAAATTCCCAGGAGAGTCCCCAGATCCAATCAGATGCTGACTTCTGTGGATGTATTTTACTGCCTGCCAAAAGAGCAGAGTGTAGGGGAGACACAGTCACGCACTTCCTAGTCCCTTGTCTAATGTGCAGTGGGAAAGCCAGGCGCAAAGTGCCTTCTACCCTGATCAAGCCAGGAGAACCACGCTCCAGTCCTCGTTCCCTGGAGCTTTCGGGGCCTGCCCTTTTCTGAACACCACTTCAATCTTGCTTTCCTAGGTTTTCAGCGTTTATCTCTACTGAATCATAGCCCTAATCTTTGTCATGCGACTATCTCATTTCCTGGAACTCTTGGGTTTTGCAGCTGGTGACCTTGAAATTCTTTTAATGAGAAGAGCATAGAGTCTAGTCCAAACTGATCATTACTTGGATCACAGACACTCTCCATGTGGACAAGTTTTTAGTTTGCAGACAGCAGCCAGAGGCTAATTTACTGAACCGAGCTTTGTGCTGGCTCTTGTTTTCCTGGGAAGAAGAAAATTAGTCTGCAAAATAATAGAGCAAGAGGGAGGTGGGGCAGCTGAGTGTGTCGAAAACAGGAGTGGAAATTTCCACTGGGACTTTCCTGGATCACTTGGTGTACACTGCGCTATATCAACGTCTGTTTTTCTTCATTAAACTCATTAAGATACTCTATGTCGACCACGGCTGCTCTTCTGGGAATCTAGTTTTGGAGGCTGGGAGCTCCAAAATGGGGAGGTGACCTTTTTGATTTTGTGTCTTCATGTTCTCTCCTTGTCATGAACACTGACTACAGTCAGGATGTGGGCTTTCACACTTCTTCGAGCCTTCCCTTTGCGGAGAGGAATTTCTGGAAGTTATTTATGTTGTCTGGAAAATATTCAGCCAGTTCAATTCAGTTCAGTCTCTCAGTCATCTCTGACTCTTTGCGACCCCATGGACTGCAGCATGCCCGGCCTCCCTGTTCATCACCAACTCCCAGAGTTTACTCAAACTCAAGACCATTGAGTTGGTGATGCCATCCAACCACCTCATCCTCTGTCAATTCTTTTTCCTCTCACCTTCAATCTTTGCCAGCATCAGGGTTTTTCAAATTCAGTTCTTCACATCAGGTGGCCAAAGTATTGGAGTTTCAGCTTTAGCATCAGTTCTTCCAATGAACACCCACGACTGATCTCCTTTAGGATGGACTGGTTGGATCTCCTTGCAGTCCAAGGGACTCTCAAGAGTCTTCTCCAACACCACAGTTCAAAAGCATCAATTCTTGGGTGCTCAGCTTTCTTTATCCAACTCTCACATCCATACATGACCACTGGAAAAACCATAGCTTTGACTAGACGGACCTTTGTTGGCAAAGTAATGTCTCTACTTTTTAATATACTGTCTAGGTTGAACAGATTATGTGGCCCAAATGTTTTATTTACAAGTTATGAGGTTAAACGGCAGCTGCAACCACTCTTCTCAGAAGTGACGCTTTCTTCCTTCTTCGGCTGTGGGTAACATGTTCAGGAGTCTCTTCATTTAACCTTCTTCATAGCACCATGTGAAGATGCTGAACTAGGGGCAGAAGCCCTGGATTCCAGCTCTGGCTCCACCTCTGAGGATAGAAATCCAGTTGGCATTTTATATGTCACCAGGCATCATACAAGGCTTTCTGGTAGCTCAGACGGTAAAGAATCCACCTGCAATGCAGGAGACCCAGGTTCAATCCCTGGGTGGGGAAGATCCCATGGAGAAGAGAATAGCAACCCACTCCAGTATTCTTGCCTGGAGAATTCCAGAGACAGAGGAGCCTGGCAAGCTGTAGTCCATGGGGTCACAAAGAGCTGGACACCATTGAGCAACTGAGCAAGAACACCAAGGCATTGTGTAAAGTACTTCACGTGCATTACCTCACTCATTCTGTCAGGGAACCACGGGCTGTTGCACAACATCCTCCTCGTGGGCCCTGGAAGGGGTCCACCTTCCTGCAATGACTCCAAGAGATGAGTGGCTGAGTACACGCAGTGGGACCTGCTTGTGAGCAGCCCGTAGGTTGAGAGGGGCAAAGTGGGATATGAGCTTTACAACCTGGAGCAGGAAGGGTGAAGCCTGAGATATGCAGAGGGAGGGATGGAAAGCAGAAGAGCAGACTCCAGAATTAGAATCCTAGCTCACAAGATCCCATTGTTCTCCCCATCAGACTAAGCTTGGAGTCACACTGTGTGTATATGTGTGGATGTGCATGTATGCATGGACAAAGAGGCCTCACACTTGTTATACAGTGGGATCTGCTTTTCAGTTACTATTAGTCATTGACATGGTAGCAATATTTGACAGTAATACATACACATATGAGTCTTCATTTACCAGTAAATTTGTTGTTGGGTTTTGTGTTACCTTCTTTGTATCGATATGCATGAGTAAGGATATATGAGTGTATTTCTTTTTAGTCTTTCAATTTCATACTTATTTTCCCCCTAAAAGATTAGTAGAACTCTTAATGTATATTTAGGATTTGTGATTTCCTACAGACCTCCAATATGGCATACCCTCCATTTTCATAAAACAATAAGTTTTCTTTCTTAGAAAATAAGTCAGTCTGTCTTTGATGAGACCTTTGATGAGAAATAAAAGAAGACTTTTTTATTTTAAAAAATGTTCTTATAAAACTGAGATGTGTTTACAAATAAAGTAGGCTTGAAAAAGACGGATTAACTGTACCTCAGTTGTTGCTGTTCTGTTGCTAAGTCATGTCTGACTCTTTGTGACCCCACAGACTGCAGCCCACAAGGCTAGTCTGTCCTTCATCATCTCCTGGAGTTTGTTCATATTCATATCCCTTGAGTAGGTGATGCTATCTAACCATCTCATCCTCTGCCACCCACTTCTCCTTTTGTCTTCAATCTTTCTCATCCTCAGAGTCTTTTCCGGTGAGCCGGCTCTTTGCATCAGATGGCCAAAGGATTGTAGCTCCAAAATATGCTGAGTCAAATCTCCCTTTGGATTTACAGGGAGGAAAGCCCATCCCCACAGGGGTCATATTCCACCAATATTTCGTACCTTCTGAAAGCCCTAGTTCTGATATTAATATCTTCACCCATCATGTTGCCACAACAAAGGCCCTTCTCTTTCCTCTTTCTTTTGGGTAAGAGTATTCAATCATAACCTGCCATCATGTTAAGGGTTTTGAACCTGTAGGTGGTGACCATGTGTCTTACGATCCTTCTGGCCACCTGGATTAATTAAAATATTTCCACCTCTCAAAGACTTGTGCCCTGAGCATCAATCCAGAGACTCAATGGAGATTTTCCTCTTCAGTTGCTTGGCTCCTGCTGGTTCTTGCTTTGCCATTCCTCTTACCCCAGGTTCCAGAGTTCTGGGCCCAGTCAGGGTGTGGCCCTCAGGGTCTGTCTTCTACTCTGCTGGGTCTGAGTAAGTAATGTCGGTGGCACGGTCCCATGTGTGCTGTGTGCTCAGTGCAACTCTTTGTGACCTTATGGACTGTAGCCCGCCAGGCTCCTCTGTCCATGAGCTTTCCCAGCAAGAATACTGGAGTGGGTTGCCACTTCCTACTCCAGGGAATCNGGCTGATTCAGTTTTCTGTATAGTACAAACTAACACGGCATTATAAAGCAACGATAGTCCAATAAAAAAGAATTTTTTAAAATGGAGAGAAAATTTTTAAAAAGGTACCTGCAACGTTAAACTCTCCGGCCAGTTGAATATTTGCAAATTGAAGATCTGTCCAAAGTGAACTCGGAAGTCCGCCCTGAGCGGCCGGCTCTCTGTCCTGGACACCTCCTTGTTGTTGAAGGTCACCTTTAGGAACAGTGAGCGTCTCTTGACGTCCTCCCTTCGCATGACCTCCACCCTGCAGAGTGAGACCATCCGCGGGTGGGTCAATATTTGTGTACTAAGTATAAGTGGAGTGGCTGACACAGGGTGCTGAGCAGAGTGAGATACACTGGAGGNTTTCCACCTCTCAAAGACTTGTGCCCTGAGCATCAATCCAGAGACTCAATGGAGACTTTCCTCTTCAGTTGCTTGGCTCCTGCTGGTTCTTGCTCTGCCGTTCCTCTTACCCCAGGTTCCAGAGTTCTGGGCCCAGTCAGGGTGTGGCCCTCAGGGTCTGTCTTCTACTCTGCTGGGTCTGAGTAAGTAATGTCGGTGGCACGGTCCCATGTGTGCTGTGTGCTCAGTCCAACTCTTTGTGACCTTATGGACTGTAGCCCGCCAGGCTCCTCTGTCCATGAGCTTTCCCAGCAAGAATACTGGAGTGGGTTGCCACTTCCTACTCCAGGGAATCGTCTCGACCCAGGGATTAAACCTGTGTCTCTTGTATCTCCTGCACTGGCAGGCGGATTCTTTAATACTAGCGCCACCCACCTGGGACGCCCAACATGATCCTATTTACTTGCAATGTTATCATGTGTCTCTTTCCCTCAAACTGCATTTAGCCCATGTTTAAACGATTGCTGGTGGTCTTTGCCTTCATCTCAGCTCAACCAAGTGAAACAATTTCCAGGACTCCTAGTCGTCATTGAGTGAGATTGCTCAAAAGACCCCAACTCTATTCCTATTAGGGAGAAAAAGATGCGTCCTTCCTTGTCTTTCTCTTATATCTGTGTTCTTGCAGACTGAAAACCATCAGGATACAAGTACCAACAATTTCTCCTAAGAATATTGTTGTTCAGTCTCTAAGTTGTGCCCAACTCTTTGTGACCCCATGAATTGTAGCCCACCAGGCTCCTCTGTCCATGGGATTTCCCAGGCAAGAATACTGGAGTGGTTTGCTATTTCCTCCTCCAGGGGATCTTCCCGACCCAGGGACCGAACCCTCATCTCCTGCAGCTCCTGCATTGCAGGCGGATTCTTTACTGCTGGACCAATTATATTTCTAAGGTATATTATTTTCATTTGGAAATTGTTTGATTCTTCAGTCTTTGGTGGAAAACTGACAACCTAAACTATCAGAGGCGGTGCCTGTGGATTATCAGCTGACGTTCTCAGTGCAAGCAGGGTTGCGTGGCCGATGAAAGAAAAATTTTAAGGTTGTACAGAGAGAGAGCAATCATTGGTGGAATTAAAGTAAAATGTATGTATTTTCCCTCCCTCAGAAAATAACAGCAAGAGAACCTGAATCCAGCCCAGAGCTGGCAGTAGATTCTACAACTGTTGTTCTGATCTTCCCTGGGACGTTTTCTCATTTTTCCTCTTCTGGGTGTGTTTCCAGGACATCAGGTCAGGGAGTGTATGTTCCTCTTAAAACTGACTAGTTTGTCCTTGGTGTTGATAATGGGAATCTTGCTACAGACATGATCCTTTTCCTCTGGCATCTCTGAGCTTACGTTATCAATGTCCTAACCCATGGGAAATTCTGGACTGCCTACAACAGGAAAGAAGTTTCTCCATTCTGTAGGAGAGAAGGTTCTCCATTAAAGGAGAACCAGAGGAAAGAGAAGCAGAGAGAGAGACTGTCAGCACTGAGTCCCTGGCCCCAGGGTCCGGGTTCCCAAATCCCTGCCTTCATTTTGTGATTCATCTCCAGGTCCTTCCAGCTTTGTGAGTCGCTCAGTTCTCTCCTGGCTTGAGCCGGTTTGCAGTGGGTCTCTGTCACTTGCAACACAAAGAGTGCTGACTACTCCAGTTCTTCTGATTTGGCAGGGGACCAGAGGGCTCCCCAGGTGAGGCTAGAGGTAAAGAATCTGCCTGCCAATGCAGGAGACACAAGGGATGCAGCTCCATCCCTGGGTCAGGAAGATCCCCTGGAGGAGGAAATGGCAACCCACTCCAGTATTCTTGCCTGGGAAATCCCATGGACAGAGGAGCCTGGTGGACTATGGTCCATGGGTTTGCAAAACAGTTGGACATGACTTAGCAACTAAACAGAACAACTCCTTTCATACAGCCTTTGCTTCTTTCGTAGGCAGAAGCCTGGCACGTTCTCCCTGCTTCGCTGTGTTTGCAGCCTAACTCTCTAGGAAATGATTTCGGAAGACCTCAGCCCCTTCCGATCTCCTCTCACTTCTTTGCTCTGTGATGCAGGATGACCAGTCCCTCTCGGTGGAACTCTTATCTTCCTCTCCTTTCCTGTTTCTGCCCAAAGCTAGGAAGCTCCTGCCTCTCAGAAGGACTAGAAGGAAACCCTCTGTGCTCTCCCCACTGGCTCCTTCTCCAGAGAGAAGGAAGAGTGTATCTGAGTGGAGATTTAGTTGAAGCCCAAGATCCACTAGTCCAAGTCATCGGCTGGACAGAGTCACTGGTGGGATCTAGCTGTCCTTACTCAGCCATCTCCTAAGGACCTGCTCACTGGCCCGTGGGTTCAGCAGACATTCTACATGGTAAACTCTCTACACGGGGACATAATTTGAGGGAGAGGGAGCAGGGAGCCCAATCCGTCTTGGGTCCAAGCCACATTCTCCTATCCAGCCTCACCCTCAGCTGAAACTGAGATTTGCACCCTTCTCTGATTCCTGTGCATTTCCCAAATAGCTCAGAACTTCTGAAGGAGACAGATGAGATTAATGGCCTCCTTCAAGATCCTACTCTCCATAGTAACGACTCTTCTATTTTCTAATTTTAGCCCATAAATTTGTGCTTCATTATATCAGTGTTTCATGCTGAAGTAGATGGATAGATGGAGAAAGAAACTGATGGATTATTAGGTACAAGTTGATACTGTCTAGATCACTAATTATATCATGTATCTTTGTCATAAAGCAAGTAAATGGTAAATCCCTCACGGCCTGGGGCTTGGGTTTATGCTGGCTTTGTAAATCCACTCCTAGGGTCCACATTTCTGTGCAGAGGAGCCACTCATTAATATTTGTCTCTGATAATAATATTTTATAGAAATTCACAATTTAATAAAAGGGCAAACACATATATCATTTCAAAGCTCGTAATGGTCTATGAGGTAGAGATGATGGTGATTTTTTAACTAAGGAAACATCTTCACAGCAGTCAAGAGAGATGCCCAAAGCCACAGCTTAGCAGACACCCAGCTCAGATTCTCTGATTCGGGTCCGTGTCTTCTCTGTTCATAGCCCAGTTCTGTAGCGCTACGGTTCTACAGCTTTATAGGATGATCCTTTATCTTCTTATTCTGTTTGCTTTTAGCAGTGTCAAAATGTTACACATTTCAAATTACACAAGTTTCTGAAGGAGGTGATCTTTGCTACATTTCAGGAGAGCATGAACAATATAATTCAATGTGAAGGAAGGAAATAAAAACAAATAAGAGAAAATGAGACAAGTCTTTCTTAATACACAAGAATTTAAGGAATAAGTACATCTGGATTGTGTGTAGGTGTGTGAGTTGCTAAGCTGTGTCTGACTCTTTGCAACACCATGGACTATAGCCGGCCTGGCTCCTCTGTCCATGGAATTCTTCAGGCCAGAATACTGGAGTGGGTTGCCATTTCCTTCTTCAAGGAATCTTTCTGACCCAGGCACTGAACCCAGCTCTCCTGCATTACAGGCAGATTCTCTAGTGTCTGAGCCACCAGGGAAGCCCACGTATGTATGGATATATCAAGGAAACAACAGAAGCTTCAAGACACAGAAACAAAATATTTGTCAGCTGAAAAATCAAGAAAAACAAAATCCTTGAGGAACAGAAAGATTGTAAAAAAGCATAAATTGCATCATTAAACTCATATAAGTACAAAACTAAAGCTAAAGAATATTGGAAATTGTGATTCTGGACAAGATATGTAAGTTGTAAGTTCTGATAATAATGTTGTAATGATAATACAGCAAACAAAAACCATGATATGATGTTTAAGGGACATGGATTGAAAGCTTAGAAGTGATTTCATAGTAAAAAGTCATTTTATGTTGACCCAAATTGGAAACATTAAAAAAATAATTATTCTAATCTCTAATGTCACTATGTGTTCATCTGAATTTTTAGTAAGAATGTATCTGATATTAAAGAGATATGTAACCAAAGCCTAGCAATTCTTTTTTTTTTTTTTTTTGCAATTCTTTTATTTTGTTTTACTTTATTCTACAAAAATGTGGAACACTTCATGAATTTGTGTGTCATCCTTGGGCAGAGGCCCTGCTAACCTTCTCTGTATTGTTTCAATTTTAGTATATGTGCTGCCAAAGCGTGCACTAGCAATTCTTTTAATTTTAATATAGCTTCTTTCCCCAGAATATATTTATTTGATAATTTTTAAAAAAAGATAATTAATAAATGTAATCATTTATTGTTGGGGGGGTGGAAATGAAGGCAAGCAACTGCCTGTTCAACACCAGCCGGTCAGACCTCACTGAGCCTCTTCTAAGCACTCTGATGTATTATCTCAACCATCTGCACAACAATCCTAGTAAGCCGATGCCATTTTGCAGAGGAAGAAAGACCAGCAGAGAGAGGAGGGAGGGTCAAGTGAGCCAAGCAAGAGGCAGGACCAGGACTCAAGTCAGGCAGTGTGGTAAAAGAGCTGGGAAAAATACCATAGAAGGGATTTGTGAGGACTGAAAATCTCCAGTGATATAATACAGAGACAGTGGGGGAAATAACCCTGCAGTATATGTGAGATGACAGAGAGAAAAGAAACAATATCGGGGCAGCTGACCTGGCCGTGGGAAGAAAGACACTGACTCAAGCCTGCCTACCTGGGAAGCTTGGTGCTGATAATAAGAAAGGGTTTAAGAAAGGATTCGGTGTGGGCAGGAGACTCAGTCCTATACAACAGGCTTGCTGTTTCCTCTTTATGTGCAAGACAGTGGATTAGTTAAGAAAAGTCAAAATAGGATGCTGCAAATTCATCACGCCAAGCCCTTCAAAAAGCAAAGCACTTTCAGGTAAATTCATGTATTAAAAATGGAAGGGGGAGGTTTACCTTTTTATACAGCGTTTCCAGTTCTGGCTTAATGTCCTGCGCCTGTGTAAACATGGGTGGTCGCGAAGGAACCGGCTTGATGGGGTTTGGCAGTGCCAGGATCCTCCCGTCATCTCCGAACCATCTCCTCCCCTGGGATCAAGCAGAAGGACAGAAAATAGTTTACAAAAATAAACAGCGTTTATGGGAAACTCTCTGTCACCATGTATATGTCATGCACCTTCGCCTTGTCCTGTAGATCTTTTATTTTTAAACAAATTATTTATTTTAAATTAAAGATAATTGTCTTACAATAGTGTTTTGGGTTTTGCCACACATCAACATGAAGTAGCCACAGGGATACATGTGTCCCCTCCCTCTTGAATCTCTCTCCCACCTCCCACTCCCTAGACATTTTAAAGTCCCTATTTCTATCAGAAATTGAGTCTTCACTAAGGCAGACACAGAAAGACCAATATCATATGATATTGCTTATCTGTGAAATCTAAAAAAAAGGGCACAAATGAACTTATTACAAAAACAGAAATATGTTCATGGCTGTAGAAAATAAACTTACGGTTTCCAGGGGATACACACCACTATATATAAAATAAATAACTAATAGGGATCTACTATATAGCCTGGGCTTCGCTTATAGCTCAGCTGGTGAAGAAAGTGAAAGTGAGAGTGAAGTCCCTCAGTCGTGTCTGCCTCTTCAACCCCATGGACTGTAGGCCACCAGGCTTCTCCGTCCACGGGATTTCCCAGGCAAGAATACTGGAGTGGGTTGCCATTTCCTTCTCCAGGGGATCTTCCCAACCCAGGGATCAAACCCAGGTCTCCCTCATTGCAGGTAGACGCTTTAACCTCTGAGCCACCAGCTGGTGAAGAATCTGTCTGCAATGCAGGAGACTAGGGTTCGATTCCTGGGTCGGGAAGATCCCCTGGAGAAGGAAATGGCAACCCACTCCAGTATTCTTGCCTGGAGAATTCCATGGATGGAGGAGCCAGG
>SJYW01018344.1:0-11385 GCA_006410735.1 Raphicerus campestris | reverse complement strand
CACACACACACACACACACACATTTGCCACTTCCAGATAAATAATACTTACAAAGACTAAACTTCTTCAAAGATGAGCAGGCAGTCAGAGGCAAGGCTAGAATCTGAACCATGATCTATTCTCACCATTAATTCCATGCTCTCTCCCACTATTATACACAGATACATTATAAAAATCAAGTTTTCTGCTAAATTAACATTATTATTAGTCCAACAATAAACTCCACAGGATTAAAGATCCTTGCAAAATTTTAACAAGTATCTCATATTTGGATTTTCCTGGATGATTTTTATGACTCATTAATATAGCCTCTTCTTCTAACTTGTTTATCTTTTCCTTTTTCTATTTCACTCTCATTTGCTAGACAAAATATCATATTCTCTCATTACAGAATAATGTTTTGACTCTAGATATCTCTTTCTTTTCATCTTATTTTTGCTTATTTAAGAGGTCACAAAAGCTGTGCCAATAAATCAAGCCCACAACATGAAGAGATGGGGCTGGTGCACTGGGATGATCCAGAGGGATGGGATGGGGAGGGAAGTGGGAGGATGCTTCAGGATGGTGAACACATGTACACCTGTGGTGGATTCAAGTCAAGTATGGCAAAAACCACCACAATATTGTAAAGTAATTAACTTCCAATTTAAATAAAGTGAACAAAAAAATAAAAAATAAAGGTCTTGAATATTTGCTATTTATAGCAGTTTGAATTTTTGAATGACAAATAAATGTGTACATTTCAAGACTCTAAATATTTATTCCGGTGTTTCCTTAGATTTCACATATGTTCTTTTCCTTTTGGTTTCTATAAAAGGAAGCATAGAAGAATTTATAGAAATCCTCACAGTCTTGAACCCAGAGGTCCTGATTTGTAGTTTAGAAAGCATCTGTTAAGCTGTGAACCTATATATTACACATAGATTTTTCAGACAGTCCTTTGACATGTATTACATATTCGGCTTCTTCCCTAAGAAGAATCACTATGCCAAAATTCTTTAGTAACTTGTGAGAAGACACTAACATGTTGCGCTTTGCTATAGCTGTGGTTTCTTAACCACCAGACCACCAGGGAAGTCCCTGTGTCAGCTTAACTGAGCTTGAAACTACATTTCCCAGAGTTCCCTTTCTTGCATAGTTCAGGTTAACATGGGACCCGAGAGACACTTTACAGAGATCTGGAAGGCGGAAATGAAGTGGCCATATTCTCTCTGTGGTCAGAGGGTGGTGCAGGACACAGAGCACTTGGCAGCTCACACATGCTGTTGCTGATTCGCTGCCTCACTTTGTGGGGCAGTGGTCTAGCCTGCTGCTCCTTCAGCTCCCACAGGACACCCACATCACTGACGTGGGAGGACTGGAGGCAGGCAGATAGCAACATGGTTTCCAGCTCACCCTTCTGTGATATTTTTTACCTGATGACTTGAGGGCCAACATCAGATATAGAAGCAACAGCACTTCAGAAACTATACTAAGTCAGTCCTCCTTGATAAAGCCTATATTCTTCTCATTTCTAAGATTCTATTTCTTTGATCAAACCCATATGTTTACCATACACATGTGCATATTATCTATAGAAAGGGCATACTGCTAATTGTTTTCTAAGATTTCTCTCATTCACTCCTCACAGCAACCATGAAATGTGTACTATTAATACTACTATCCCCATTAGAGATGAAGAAACAGGGCCCACCAGGACCAAGTGACCCTTCCCATATCACATTCCTAAATGAGTAATGAAGCTGGAACTCAAACCCTGGGAACATGATAAAGAGAATCCAGAAGTTTATATGCTGCGTGTACTGCATCTTGAGTTATGCTCCTTGGGGCAGTTTGTAAGGTTTAGACATTTATTAAGTGCTCTTTTCATCAGGGACTTTTGCTCAGAGGTCTTTGGGTTCATGACTGAGAAAGTGCAATTGATTGAGGAATAGAATTTTTGAGACAGAAGTTTAAAAATCATTGAGCCCAAGTATAAGAAAATAAATCTTATAGAAGAGATTGTGCAAGTTAAGCAAAGTCTCTTGATGAGGGGTTTCTGCCTAAGTTCTGTGCCCTTCTGTCACAACATACTCCAAAGGCGAGCAAACTGAGGTTCACCTTCAATAATCAGTGATGCAGGGATCTGGGACATACCATGGAGCACCTCCTGAGCCAGGTTTACGACTATGAGATTTGTTCATGTGTGTGTAACTATCTCTCTGATGTCCTTTGGCCTAAGAGAAATAACTCAATTTCACTATTTGTGTGCTGTAAGAGCCCTTTCTGGTGTAATTCAAGTCTCTTCCAACACTTCAACTGGAGGGACTATTAGGAAAATCCTTTCCAATAATTCTGCTAATAGTTTCCAGCAAACTTCAACCTGGAGCGACATTTGAATGAATTTATCTGTAGTGGGCTTCTGCAAGAATCAATAAGTCATTTTGATTCATTCTCAGTTCCTAGAGGCAAGTATTTATTTCCTAAGATGAGACTGAATAGAAATGGGAATCATTTGTATGGGGCAAAACATAGCTTGCTGATTAATATTACCCCCCTTTTCCTTTATTATTCCAGAAAGATTAAACTATGGGAATTTTGAAACTTAAAACTACAGATTTCTTCCCTCCATACTCTTAGAGAAGCACTCATTGTCCCCATGGGATTTTGATAATTTGTACCATTTTGATGTTAGAATTTTATCCAGAAAAGTACTTTGAAAACACAGCTGGCTAAAAATTAGACCATGCTTCAACCACTAGTATATAAATACATGAAAATGTGTCCATAAAAACATCAATTCTCTTATCGTTTCAGTGAAAATTAATAACAAAAATATAAATCATAATTTTGAGAGAGGAACTTATTAACTGGCAACATGAACATATGACTTTTTTAAAAAACAATAAATATTTTCTTACAACAGTGAAAGGGTTTGCAGAAGTAAAATTTCTACAGGGGAATTTGCATTACAAACAAACCCCAAAAGAACAAAGGTTCTTGTGAAACTATGGTCATTCCTCTCTACCTTACAGAGACCATGGTGTAATTGGAATAAATCTGCATCTGTAAGTCTGGAAGAAATGACCACTAAAACTTTCGAACATCCCACTAGAAACTTCAGTCTAACTGGGAATTAATCCTTATAGGATTGAAATAGCATATAAGTTTTGCTTCCCTTGACAGTTATAAAAAATGGAAAACTTGAGGCTCCTAGAAGTCAATTATAAAGCCTATTTGACTGTCCTGGGGGATTAATAATTATGCACTCAATTTCAACGTGTTTTTGCCCCAAGTCACCAAGTAATTCTCAGATACCAGCTGGATGTCCTTCAGTTCAACTCAGTTCTGATATAATTCAACACCTACTGACGTGCCATGACCTTTCCCTGGGGTGCAGCCCCCACTCTAGCCAAGTTTATCGTCAGTCTTAGTTACTAGAGGTGAGGGAAAGCTAAGATGATAACAATTCAACATTTTGAAAAATTATTTTTGTCCAATTTTAAAATATTTTATAAAACTTATAAAAAATATTACAAAACACATACCCAGCAATCAAAGTCAATACATTTTAACATCTTGCTCTATTTTCTGCAGCTTTCTTTTTTCTTTCTTTACAGACACAGCTAAAGCTCAATCATATTTCCTCTACCCTCCCTTCCTTCTACTCTTCTAAAGGTTACTACAATCTTGAAGTTGGTATGTATCACTCCCATGCATGATTTTCAACATTAAGTAAATATGTAGGAAATCACTAAAAATATATGGTATGCCTTTGTATAATTTTTAACTTATAGATATACATTCTATACAAGGATTTCTCAACCTTGGCTCTACTGACATTTTGGGTCATGTATCAATTTCTTATCGCTACCATAACAAATTACACAAAATCAGTGTCTTGAAACAATACCAATTTATTATTTTATAGGTCTGGAAGTCAGAAGGGTGAACCTTACAGGGCTGACCTCAAGGTGTCAGTACAGCTGGTTTCTTCTGCAGGCTCTAGAAGAGAACTTATTGTCTTGCTTCTGCCAAATTCTAAAGAGTATCGTCATTCCTTGGCTTGTGGCCTTACATCTCATAGCCTTTTTTCCACCTGCTCCATCATAACATTGCCTTCTTCCTTCTTTGCCCTTGTATAACTCATAAGGACCCTTGCAATTACACTTACTTAGGGCCCATCAGGATAGTCCAGGATCATCTCAATAGTACCTGAACTGTGAACTTTCAGACATTCAAGCTGGATTTAGAGGAACCAGAGATCAAATTGCCAGCATCTGTTAGACCATCAAAAAAGCAAGCAAGTTTCAGAAAACCATCTACTTCTGCTTTATTGACTATGCCAAGCCTTTGACTGTGTGAATCACAACAAACTGGAAAATTGTGAAAGAGATGGGAATACCAGACCACATGACCTGCCTCCTGAGAAATGTATATACAGGTCAAGAAGCAACAGTTAGACCTAGACATGGAATAACAGACTGGTTCCAAATTAGGAAAGGAGTATGTCAAGGCTGTATATTGTCGTCCTGCTCATTTAACTTACATGCAGAGTACATCATGTGAAATGCTGAGCTGAATGAAGCACAAGCTGGAATCAAAACTGCTTGGAGAAATATCAGNAGACATGGAATAACAGACTGGTTCCAAATTAGGAAAGGAGTATGTCAAGGCTGTATATTGTCGTCCTGCTCATTTAACTTACATGCAGAGTACATCATGTGAAATGCTGAGCTGAATGAAGCACAAGCTGGAATCAAAACTGCTTGGAGAAATATCAGTAACATCAGATACTCAGATGACACCACCCTTATGGCAGAAAGTGAAGAAGAACTAAAAAGCCTCTTGATGAAAGTGATAAAGGAGAGTGAAAAAGTTGGCTTAAAACTCAACATTCAGAAAACTAAGATCACAGCATCTGTCCCATCACTTCATGGNCCTGAGTTGGGGAGATCCTCTGGAGAAGGAAATGGCAACCCACTCCAGTATTCTTGCCTGGAGAATCCCATGGATGGAGGAGCCAGGTGGGCTACAGTCCATGGGGTCATAGGAGCTGGACATGCCTTAGCGACTAAACCACCACCACCATATAGCACAGGGAATTCTACTCAGTACCCTGCAATGGCCTAGATGGGAAAAGAATGAAAAAAAGAGTGCCTATATGTATATCGACCTGCAACTAACACAATTGCAAATCAACTGTATTCCAATAAAAATTTAAAATTTGAGTCTTCACTACTGTCCCCCAGAATTAAGATATAGTTTTCAGCCCCCTCCTGATAAGTTTAAGAAAAAGCTAAAGGAGCGCCTGGGCTTCCCTCGTGGCTCAGCTGGTAAAGAACCTGCCTGCAATGTGGGAAACCTGTGTTCGATCCCTGGGTTACAAAGATCACCTGGAGAAGGGGAAGGCTACCCACTCCAGTATTCTGGCCTAAAGAATTTCATGGACTACAGTCCATGGGTCACAAAGAGTCAGACACAACTGAGCGACTTTCACTTTCATTTTCAAAGGAGTGCTTAAAAAACATATTTTCTATTAAACAATTTTTTTAAAATTTATTTTTATTTTTAAGTTTTCTGGCTGCACTGGTATCTCTGTTGCTATGCAGGGGCTCCCTCTAGTTGGGGTGAGCAGGGGCTACTCTCTAGCTGCAGTGCTGGGCCTTCTAATTGTGGCAGCTTCCTTGTTGCAGAGCACAGGGTCTAGGCACACGGCTCAGCGGCGGTGCCTCCCAGGCTCTAGAGCGTGGGCTCAGTAGTTGTGGTGTGCTGGCTGAGTTGCCCCGGGGCATGTGGAATCTTCCTGGACCAGGGATTGAATTCGTGTCCCTNGGCTCAGTGGCGGTGCCTCCCAGGCTCTAGAGCGTGGGCTCAGTAGTTGTGGTGTGCTGGCTGAGTTGCCCCGGGGCATGTGGAATCTTCCTGGACCAGGGATTGAATTCGTGTCCCTGCACTGGCAGGTGGGTTCTTAACCACTGGGCCACCAGGGAAATTGTATTCATGAAAATTTCAAGACAGATGACAATGGAGAAAACCAATTGAGAACATTCTGTCTTGGGACAATTAAAAATTTCTGTGAATCGGGAAAAGGTTTGCCAATATGTGATGTAATAGGAAGAGCCTAAATCCAGCTTGGGAAAGGTAGGATTGAGCGGACGGGGTGATGTTTGAGGGTCACTAAAGGTGCTGAGGACAAATGAAAACCAGTAACAACAGAACAGCGGCAGGGTGAGCCAGTGTGCAGACACCTCAGGAGGAAATGAGCCCCGCCCCGCAGCGAGGGCCCGTCAGGACAGAGACCCTCTGGGACTCCCTCCTTGCCTACACTAGAGAACAGGGCTGAGAGCTCACCGNAGCGGACGGGGGTGATGTTTGAGGGTCACTAAAGATACTGAGGACAAATGAAAACCAGTAACAACAAAACAGCGGCAGGGTGAGCCAGTGTGCAGACACCTCAGGAGGAAATGAGCCGAGCCCCGCCCTGCAGCGAGGGCCCGTCAGGACAGAGACCCTCTGGGACTCCCTCCTTGCCTACACTAGAGAACAGGGCTGAGAGCTCACCGGTTCCTGGGTCAGGAGCCTGTTCTCCATGATGTTTTGGTTGGTTCGCGGCACCTCCGGCCTTGCCCCAATGTAAAGGCCTTCATCTTCCAGGTACCTGGGCTGCACATTCTCAGGAAGCTTTTTATACGTAGGCACTAGACAGTTCATAAACAAACACAAGCCACATCAGTGCCAACCTAAACATTTCAGACTGCAGTTTGGTGAATTAAAGACACCGCCAGAGATTTTACTTTGGTTCTTGGAAAGTGCAAATGCCCCAAACCGATATCTAGAAACAGGACCAAGGGGAAGGTGAACGTGTTTTCCTGCAGCACTATGTTGGAGAATCATGAAATAATTTGATACCAAACTGGCCTGCGTGGCTTCACACACCGCAAGGAGTGTGGTACCCAGATCAAAGAGGAGGCTGCTGGCCTCATCAGTGGCATGAACCTGGGCCAGCCTCTTCTCTGAACTCTGTCCTCTTGTACATAAGGGATGAAAATATCTGCCTTTCTGGGCTCCTGGGAGAAATAAATGGGGTGAAGGATGAGGAAGTGCTTTGCAAATTACAAAGTTTGCTGGAGTCCACGTGACTTCATTTACGTCCTCACTCTTTGATCTGTTCATAGAACAGATCTTTGCGGACGGTCTGCAGGGTCTGTGGGAGCGACAAGCAGCCACAGCCCACCAATGACTGTTGGAGGATAATTGCTTTATAATATTGTGTTGGCTTTTGCCACGCATCAACATGAATCAGTTATAGTTATACATATGTCCCCTTGCTCTTGAACCTTCCCCTCTGCCTCTCACCCCATCTCACTCCTCTAGGTTGTGACAGAGCACCAGATTTGAGCTCTCTGTGTCATAGAGCAAATTCCCACTGGCTATCTATTTTTACCAACCTAGACAGCATATTAAAAAGCAGAGACATTACTTTGCCAACAAAGATCCGTCTTAGTCAAAGCTACGGTTTTTCCAGTAGTCATGTATGGATGTGAGAGTCAGACTATAAAGAAAGTTGAGTGCCGAAGAATTGATGCTTTTAAACTGTGGTGTTGGAGAAGACTCTTGAGAGTCCCTAATACTGCAAGGAGATCCAACCAATCCAACCAATTTCCTTAAGGAAATCAGTCCTGAATATTCATTTAAAGAATGATGGTATGTGTACACCCATGGCGGATTCATGCTGATGTATGGCAAAACCAATACAATATTGTAAAGTAATTAGTCTTCAATTAAAATAAATTTATATTTTAAAAAAAAGGAATGATGCTGAAGCTGAAACTCCAATACTTTGGCCACCTGATGTGAAGAATTGACTTGTTGGAAAAGACCCTGATGCTGGGAAAGGTTGAAGGCAGGAGGAGAAGGTGACGACAGAGGAGGAGATGGTTGGATGGCATCACCGACTCAATGGACATGAGTTTGAGTAAGCTCTGGGAGTTGAGGATGGACAAGGAGGCCTGGTGTGCTGCAGTCCATGGTGTGGCAAACAGTCAGATGTGACTGAGACTCACCTGAACTGATCTGTTACACGTGGTGATGTGTGTGTTTCTACGCTACTCTCTCAAAGTGATGCAGACACAGAGAACAGACTTGCGGATAAAGTGGGAGAAAGAATGAGTAGAATGATTTGAACCTGTTTCTTGATTATTAAGTCAGATTAGAAATTGGGTTCAGTTGTGGAAATTAGGCATATTTATACACCTGGAGAAGGAAATGTCTACCCACTCCAGTGTCCTTGCCTAGGAAACCCCATGGACACAGGAGCCAGGCGGGTTATTGTCCGTGGGGTCACAAAGAGTCGGACATGACTGAGCGACTAACACTTTAACTTTTTACACCAGCTCTATTTCGTCTGCAGGAAAACATGGATGCCAAAGCTGGGCAGGAAGATAAAGAGAGAAAGTACCTGTCCGTCTGCTGGGTACGAACAGGAGCTCTTTCTCCTTCTGCAGCCGAACGTGGACACTTTCATAATCGGCAGGTCTGACTGCCACAAAGTCTTCAGCTGCGTGATCTAAGCCCAGGAGAAGATCCTCAGCATCTTTGCCATCCAACCACTCTTCCTCATCCTGCATCACATTAAAGAACATCAAGGAACAACCCCGCAAAGATAGTTAGTGACCATGAATGTGTTAGTTGCCCAGTCGGCTCTGACTTTGTGACCCTATGGACTGTAGGCCGCCGGGCTCCTCTGTCCATGGAATTCTCCAGGCAAGAATACTGGAGTGGGTTGACATGCTCTCCTCCAGGGCATCTTCCCAACCCAGGGATCAAACCGAGGTCTCTCACATTGCAGGCAGATTTTTTACCACCTGAGCCACCAGGGAAGCAAGCTCCGGGAGCTGGTGATGGACAGGGAAGCCTGGCGTGCTGCACTCCATGGGATCACAAAGAGTCGGACACGACTGAGCGACTGAACTGACTGAGCCACCAGGGAAGTCCCAAAGACAACTTGGAAAAACAATCCCTGATATTAAATGCACCAAACAACATATCCTAAGATAGAGTTACCTTTTCCGTTTATCTTGTTATGAAAGAAAGCATAAAATGACCCTGACTTTCCCATTTAATATGCTTTGTTGTTTCACTATTCCACATACTTGGAAAATGTCAAAATCAGGAAGGTCAGAAGAGGTGTGCTAAGCAAGGCAAGTGAAATCTCAATGAGCGTGTCCTCCTTTGCAGATGTCCATTCTTTGACAATGACTTAAAGAACTTGGGTTCATGAGTTATGCATAATCTAACCTCCCGCCTTGGCACTAACCCCACAGGAAAGGCGCAAGTGTGCGGTCCACACCCTGCTCAGATTGCCTGGGCTTGACTCCCAGCTTCACCGTGTAGTGCCTGGGTGACTGTGAGGAATTTACCTGCCCTTCAGACCCCTGGTTTTCTTATTTGCAAGATCGGGATATTAATAGATCTTATTTCCTTGGGTTTTGTGAGAATAAATATTAAATCATGCATGTAAAAATTCTAAGCACAGAACCTGTAATGACAAATGCCAGCTGAAGTATTTTAATGTAGTTTGAATATTTTCCAAACTTTTCTGCCTTTTCTTTCTATTCCTTCTCCTTTTTTCCTTCTTTTCTTTCTCTGTCTTGTTCTTCTTTCTAAAGTTTAAACCTATGAGCAGCACCCTTTAAAATGCTATGGAGACTGCCAGGTAGCTGAAGACAATGGCTGTAGCCTAATCACCTAACATTTCTTCGCTAAATACACAAAATGATAAGAAGAGTGAAGTAAATCTGCACAGTAACCAAGCTCTCAGCAAGAGCTGAAGGCAGAGAATGTCAGAAACTTCAAACGGTGAACAGAGACAATATCCTGTAGTATCAGTGTGTGATCCTTTTTGTTCCTGCTCCAGCTCTACTTTGAGCAAAACAGACTGAGAAAACTTCAGAGAAGACTGAAGGTCCTGGCAGAGCAAAGCCAGGACCTGAAGTTGGTCCACCAGAAAGACTGCATCCACAGTGAGTGTGAAAATACTTGCGCAAAGTTTGTCTTATTCATTTCAAATAACTGGCTTATTTCACTTAGCATAATGTCTTTAAGGTTCAGCCACGTTTAGCATATATTATAATTTCCTTCCTTCATGCTAAATAACATTCTCTTGTATATACCACATTTTATTCATCCATTCTTCTCTTGATGGGCAGTTAGATTGCTTTCACTTTTGGCTGCTGTAAATAATGTTTCGATCAACATGAGTATATAGTGATCTGAGTGCCTGCTTTTAATTCTTTGGGGTATATACCCAGGATTGGGGTTGCTGGATCATATGGTAGTTCTATATTTAAATTTTTGAAGAGCAAACATTTTTGAATTTTTCACAGCAGCTACACCACCTTGCAACACCATGAAAAATGCACAAGTTTCTNTGGGGTATATACCCAGGATTGGGGTTGCTGGATCATATGGTAGTTCTATATTTAAATTTTTGAAGAGCAAACATTTTTGAATTTTTCACAGCAGCTACACCACCTTGCAACACCATGAAAAATGCACAAGTTTCTATGCATCCTTGCCAACACTTGTCTGCCCTCCCTTCCTTCTTTCCTTCCTATCTGTCTCCTATCTATTTTTAAGTCATTCTGATTTGTGTAAGGTGGTATCTCATTGTGGTTTTGATTTGCATTTCCCTAATGATTAGTGCTGCTAAGCATCTTTTTATGTACTTTTTGGCCATTTGTGTATCTTCCTTGGAGAAATGACTATTCAAGTCTTCCCATTTTTTATGGTGTGTTTTTTCTGGTCTCACATATCCCACCCACAATTACAGAATCTAAGTTGTAGCTTGGGTGTGGTCTGGGGCACAAAAAACTGTTCACCTGTAAGGCTGAGAGGAGAGAGCACTAGGTTTCATTTGCTTTGGAGAAGCAGACATTTTTGTAGGTGAAATGAATACTAATCCTTGTGTGGAGTCTAGCAAGAAAAATTTACAAACTGTATTGCTCCCCTTTTTTCCCATAAGAGAAAGGTGAATACACGTAATTAAGGCCCCCAGCCCCCAAACTATAGGGTGAAATTGAGGGCTACAGAAAGTAATGTGAACCTAGTATTCACAGCACTTTTAGGACGTGCATTTGATATTGTCTGAGAGGTCTCTGAGACGATCTTCAGTTCTTTTCATTCTTTTTACTTTATTGTGCTCTTCAGAAGTTACTTCCACCATTTAATCTTCCAGCTCATTGATTTGTTCTTCTGCTTCAGATATTCTGCCATTGACTCCTTCTAGAGTTATTTTTAATTTCAGTAATTGTGCTGTTTGTCTCTGAATGTTTATTCTTTAATTCTTCTAGGTCTTGCTTAATCGATTCATGCATTTTCTCCATTTTGTTTTCAAGGTTTTTG
>SJYW01018342.1:98921-109461 GCA_006410735.1 Raphicerus campestris | reverse complement strand
CTGCAAATTCCTCTGTGCCTGCAGGGCTGACGGGGCTGGAAATCAAACACAGAATTCCACCATGTCAGTTGCAGAATCCCCAGGTCGCTTGAATTCCCAGCCTATCTGCATTTACCAGATGAAAGGCAGGGTGCTGTGTGAACGAGTGGGATCTTGAAACCGAGACTCAGGATATCTGGCTGCCCTCGGTGGAAGCTGACAACTGGCAAGCCCTCAGTCCCCCAGAGCCTCCCTTGCTGATGGAAGTAGCTTGCCCGGTTGTGTCTGGGAGGCTGGTGTTCTGTCCTTTGAGGACTGTGTCATTACTTCACCTGGTGCCGATGCCTTGCAAGGGGACACCAACTGTCTTCTAGACCCTCTGCCACCACATCCTGTTGCCATGAGACCCATAAGTGGGGTCCGATTACTGCATGATTGAGGGAGCAGACACAAAGTCTGACACTTCACAAAATAGCTCATACACCAATAAATATTTTCCAGACTTCACTGCTATCTACCAGCTTAACTTTATTTGGACATTTGNGGGTCCGATTACTGCATGATTGAGGGAGCAGACACAAAGTCTGACACTTCACAAAATAGCTCATACACCAATAAATATTTTCCAGACTTCACTGCTATCTACCAGCTTAACTTTATTTGGACATTTGTGTTAGAAGCTTCTCAGGGAGTTCAACTCAGTAGGTGAGCTGGGCCATTCGATGAAGTGGATTAGCTGATAGACGTCTATTTACTAAAGGGTTCTGATTGAAAGCATCAGTATTAGGACATGCAGCTGCTGTGTAGTCTAGCACACACTTCATATGGGTCACTGACGGATACTTGGACCTACTGCTGACCTGCATTTCGTAGGTTTTGATGCCAGAAGAGCCCTGACAGGAGGTGGAGGAAAGAATACAAAGGCTTCAGTACAGTTCAGTTCAGTCGCCCAGTTGTGTCCGACTCTTTGCGACCCCATGGACTGCAGCAAGGCAGGCTTCCCTGTCCATCACCAACACCAAGAGCTTGCTCAAGATCATGTCCATCGAGCTGGTTATGCCATCCAACAATTTCATCCTCTGTTGTCCCCTTCTCCTCCCACCTTCAATCTTTCTGAGCATCAGGGTCTTTTCTAATGAATCAGTTCTTTGCATCAGGTGGTCAAAGTACTAGAGCTTTATCTTCAGCATCAGTCCTTCCAATGAATATTCAGGACTGATTTCCTTTAGGATGGGCTGCTTGGATCTCCTTGCAGTCCAAGGGATTCTCAAGAGCCTTCTCCAACACCACAGTTCAAAAGCATCAATTGTTCAGTGCTCAGCCTTCTTTATGGTCCAACTCTCACATCCATACATGATTACTGCAAAAACCATAGCTTTGACTAGATGGACCTTTGTTGGCAAAGTAACGTTTCTGCTTTATAATATGTTGTCTAGGTTTGTTATAGCTTTTCTTCCAAGGTGCAATCATCTTTGAATTTCATGGCTGCAGTCACAATCTGTAGTGATTTTGGAGCCTTCCAAAATAAATTCTGTCACTGTTTTCATTGTTTCCCCATCTGTTTGCCATAAAGTCTTGGGACTAGATGCCATGATTGTTGCTTGAATGTTGAGTTTTAACCAGCTTTTTCACTTTCAACAAGAGGTTTTTCAGTTCCTCTTCTCCTTCTGCCATAAGGGTGGTGTCATCTGCATATCTGAAGTTACTGATATTTCTCCCAGCAATCTTGATTCCAGCTTCTGCTTCATCCAGCCTGGCATTTCGCTTAATGTACTCTGCATAGAAATTAAATAATCAGAGTGAAAATATACAGCCTTGATGCTGGATATTGACAATATACTCCTTTTCCAATTTGGAATCAGTCCATTGTTCCATGTCTGGTTCTAACTGTTGCTTCTTGAACTGCATACAGATTTCTCATGAGGCAGGTAATGTGGTCTGGTATCCCCATATCTTTGAAAAATTTTCACAATTTGTTGTGATCCACACAGTCAAAGGCTTTAGTGTAGGCAACAAAGCAGAAGTAGATGTTTTTCTGGGATTCTCCTGCTTTTTCAGTGATCCAGTGGATGTCAGCAATTTGATCTCTGGCTCCTCTGACTTTTCTAAATCCAGCTTGAACACCTGGAAGTTTTCAGTTCACATGCTGTTGAAGCCTAGCTTGGAGAATTTTGAGCATTACTTTGCTAGTGTGTGAGATGAACGACATTATGCAGTGGGTTGAACATTCTTTGGCATTGCCTTTCTTTGGCATTGGAATGAAAACTGACCTTTTGCAGTGCTGCAGCCTTGCTGAGTTTTCCACATTTGCTGGCATATTGAATGCAGCATCATTTACAGAACTTTCACAGCATCATCTTTTAGGACTTGAAATAGCTTAGCTGGAATTCCATCACCTCCACTAGCTTTGTTCATAGTGATGCTTCCTAAGGCCCACTTCACTTTGCACTCCAAGATGTCTGGCTCTAGGTGAGTGATTGCATCATCATACTTATCTGGATCATTAAGACCTTTTTGTACAGTTCTTCTGTGTATTCATATTACCTCTTCTTAATGTATTCTGCTTCTGTTGGGTCCATACCACCTCTGTCCTTTATTGTGCCCACATTTGCATGAAATGTTCCCTTGGTATCTCTGATTTTCTTGAAGAGATCTCTAGTCTTTCCCATCCTATTGCTTTCCTCTGTTTCCTTGCAGTAATACTGAGGCAGGCTTTCTTACCTCTCCTTGCTATTTTTTCGAACTCTGCATTCAGACGGGTTTATCTTGCCTTTTCTCCTTTGCCTTTCACTTCTCTTCTTTTCACAGCTATTTGTAAGGCCTCCTCAGGCACACATTTTGCATTTGTGCATTTCTTTTTCTTGGGGATGGTCTCAATCACTGCCTACTGTACAATATCCTGAACCTCTGCCCATAGTTATTCAGGCACTCTATCAGATCTAATCCCTTGAATCTATTTGTCACTTGTACTGTATAATCGTAAAGGATTTGATTTAGGTCATACCCGAATGGTTTAGTGGTTTTCCCTACTTTATTCAATTTAAGTCTGAATTTGGCAATAAGGAGTTCAGATCTGAGCCACAGTCAGCACTTGGTCTTGTTTCTGCTGACTGTATAGAGCTTCTCTATCTTTGGCTACAAAGGATATAACAAATCCAATTTCATTATTGACATCTGTTGATATCCATGGGTATAGTCGTCTCTGGTGTTGTTGCAAGAGGGTTTTTGCTATGACCAGTGTTCTCTTGGCAAAACTCTGTTAGCCTTTGCCCTGCTTCATTCTGTACATATCCAAAAGCTTAGGGAGAGAGAAATCAGCTCTTTTCTGTGAGGCACTGACACAGCCATTGGAGCAGGACTCTGAAAGACCACAGTGCCTCTAGGGAAGAAATAGTTGGGCACCCTGCTCCAGATGGTCAATACTGAAACCAGACTGAGTATATATTTTTTCCAAGAGAACACAGTGGTCATAGCAAACACCCTCTTCCAACAACACAAGAGACAATTCTACATATGGATATCATCAGATGGTCAAAACGGAAATCATATTGATTGTATTATTTGCAGCTGAAGATAGAGAAGGTCTATACAGTTAGCAGAAACAAGACCGGAGCTGACTGTGGCTCAGATCACGAACTCCTTTTTGCAAAATTCAGACTTAAATTAAAGAAAGTATGGAAAACCACTAGACCATTCAACTATGACCAAAATAAAATCCTACAATTATACAGTGGAAGTGACAAATAGATTCAAAGAATTAGATCTGATAGAGTGCCTGAAGAACTATGGACGGAGGTTTGGGACATTGTCCAGGAGGTGGTGATCAAGACCATCCCCAAGAAAAAGAAATGCACAAATGCAAAATTGTTGTCTGAGGAGGCCTTACAAATAGCTGTGAAAAAAAGAGAAACAAAAGGCAAAGGAGAAAAGGAAAGATAAACCCGTCTGAATGCAGAGTTCCAAAGAACAGCAAGGAAAGATAAGAAAGCCTTCCTCAGTGATCAATGCAAAGAAACAGAGGAAAACAATAGAACAGGAAAGACTAGAGATCTCTTCAAGAAAATCAGAGATACCAAGGGAACATTTCATGCAAATGTGGGCACAATAAAGGACAGAGGTGGTATTGGGCTGACAGAAGCAGAAGAGGTTAAGAAGTGGTGGCATGAATACACAGAAGAACTATACAAAACAGGTCTTAATGACTCAGATAAGAACAGATGATGCAATCACTCACCTAGAGCCAGACATCCTGGAATACAAAGTGAACTGGACCTTAGGAAGCATCACTATGAACAAAGCTAGTGGAGGTGATGGAATTCCAGTTAAGCTCTTTCAAGTCCTAAAAGATGATGCTGTGAAAGTGTTGCACTCAATATATCAGCAAATGTGGAAAACTTAGCAGTGGCTGCAGCACTGCAAAAGATCAGTTTTCATTCCAATGCCAAATAAAGGTAATGCCAAAGAATGTTCAACCTACTGCACAATTTCATTCATCTCACACACTAGCAAAGTAATGCTCAAAATTCTCCAAGCTAGGCTTCAACAGCACGTGAACTGAAAACTTCCAGATGTTCAAGCTGGATTTAGAAAAGGCAGAGGAACCAGAGATCAAATTGTGAACATCCGTT
The DNA here is from genome assembly GCA_006410735.1 of Raphicerus campestris. Classification (NCBI taxonomy): domain Eukaryota; kingdom Metazoa; phylum Chordata; class Mammalia; order Artiodactyla; family Bovidae; genus Raphicerus; species Raphicerus campestris. Next base: position 104,854 of record SJYW01018342.1, on the reverse strand, counting down.
GGATCACTGAAAAAGCAAGAGAATTCCAGAAAAACATTTACTTCTGCTTTATTGCCTATGCTAAAGCCTTTGTGTGGATCACAACAAATTGTAGAAAATTGTTAAAGAGATGGGAATACCAGATCACCTTACCTGCCTTAGAAGCAGACATGGAAAAACAGACTGCTTCCAAACTGGGAAAGGAGTACATCAAGGCTGTATATTGTCACCCTGCTTATTTAACTTCTATGCAGAGTACTTCATGTGAAATGCCCAGCTAGTGAAGCACAAGCTGGAATCATGATTGCCTGGAGAAATATCAATAACTTCATACATGCAGATGACACCACCCTTATGTCAGAAAGCCAAGAGGAACTAAAGAGCCTCTTCATGGATGTGAAAGAGGAGAGTGAAAAAGCTGGCTTAAAACTCATCATTCAAAAAGCAAAATTAATGGCATCAAGTTCCATCCCTTCATGGCAAATAGATGGGATATATTGGAAATAGTGACAGACTTTATTTTCGTGGGCTCTAAATCACTGCAGATGGTGACTGCAGTCATGAAATTAAGAGACATTTGCTCCTTGGAAAGGAAGCTATGACAAACCTAGACAACATATTAAAAAGCAGAGACATCACTTTGTGACAAAAGTCCATATTGTGAAAGCTTTGGTTTTTCTAGTAGTCATGTATGGATGTGAGAGTGGACCATAAAGAAGGCTGAGCACTAAACAATTGATGCTTTTGAACTGTGCTGGAGAAGACTCTAGAGCGTTCCTTGGATTCCAAGGAGACCCAACCAGTCAATCCTAAACGAAATCACTCCTGAATATTAATTGGAAGGGGTAATGCTGAAACCGAAGCTCCAATCCTTTCTCCTGATGTGAAGAACCATCTCATTAGAAAAGCCCCTGATGTTGGAAAAACTGAGGGCAGAAGTGGGTGACAGAGAATGAGATGGTTGGATAGCAACACTGACTCAGTGAACATAAGTTTGAGCAAACTCTCAGAGACGGTAGAGGACAGAGGAGCCTGGCATGCTGCATCCCACAGGTTTGCAAAGATTCAGACATGAGTAAGTGAACAGTATCAACAGCTGATCCAGCTCTGCCTGATGTATACTGTACAACCCTAAATGTTCTAGTTCTTGGAGCCAAAAACCTGAGTTGAGCTGCCCCCACGGATAGTCATATCTCACCCCATTTTCAGAGGTAAGGCCTCTGGATGGAATGAGAGATCGTGTTCCCTGAGAAAGACCCCATGCCACAGCTGGAAGTGCACACAGCAAATCTTCTCACACTTTCCTAGAGGACCCATGCACTAAAGTGACAGGTTGTCCTGGAGAAGAGGTGCATCACATCTGTCAAGCAACATGGGGACGCCTTCAAGACTTCCTTACTTTCCTGCGGTCCTCACCTCTAGAAGGCTGGGCACCTTTGGCGGACGTTTAGATCCCTGGTGGTAGGAGCATTAGCTTTGCACACTTCTCTGGATACTATCCTTGGGTTGGTGGGGTGAGGATCGACCTGTGCTTTATCTGTAAACATTTCAAAGGCACACTCAGGAGGTGCTGGAATTCAGTGGGNGACAAAAGTCCATATTGTGAAAGCTTTGGTTTTTCTAGTAGTCATGTATGGATGTGAGAGTGGACCATAAAGAAGGCTGAGCACTAAACAATTGATGCTTTTGAACTGTGCTGGAGAAGACTCTAGAGCGTTCCTTGGATTCCAAGGAGACCCAACCAGTCAATCCTAAACGAAATCACTCCTGAATATTAATTGGAAGGGGTAATGCTGAAACCGAAGCTCCAATCCTTTCTCCTGATGTGAAGAACCATCTCATTAGAAAAGCCCCTGATGTTGGAAAAACTGAGGGCAGAAGTGGGTGACAGAGAATGAGATGGTTGGATAGCAACACTGACTCAGTGAACATAAGTTTGAGCAAACTCTCAGAGACGGTAGAGGACAGAGGAGCCTGGCATGCTGCATCCCACAGGTTTGCAAAGATTCAGACATGAGTAAGTGAACAGTATCAACAGCTGATCCAGCTCTGCCTGATGTATACTGTACAACCCTAAATGTTCTAGTTCTTGGAGCCAAAAACCTGAGTTGAGCTGCCCCCACGGATAGTCATATCTCACCCCATTTTCAGAGGTAAGGCCTCTGGATGGAATGAGAGATCGTGTTCCCTGAGAAAGACCCCATGCCACAGCTGGAAGTGCACACAGCAAATCTTCTCACACTTTCCTAGAGGACCCATGCACTAAAGTGACAGGTTGTCCTGGAGAAGAGGTGCATCACATCTGTCAAGCAACATGGGGACGCCTTCAAGACTTCCTTACTTTCCTGCGGTCCTCACCTCTAGAAGGCTGGGCACCTTTGGCGGACGTTTAGATCCCTGGTGGTAGGAGCATTAGCTTTGCACACTTCTCTGGATACTATCCTTGGGTTGGTGGGGTGAGGATCGACCTGTGCTTTATCTGTAAACATTTCAAAGGCACACTCAGGAGGTGCTGGAATTCAGTGGGCAGGGAACAGAAAGAACTGCATTGGCGGTGTGTGTGTTTGGGGGCGGCAGGGGTGGGGGGGGCGGTGAGTACCAGATTCTGGGCCCTGGGAGTGTGGAAGCTCCCAGGAGTACCAAAGCAGCTCTCAGAGGCCAGGACTGGGGTGCAGCCCAGGACTGACAGTGTTCCTTTGCCATCTGAGGGGGATCACCAGCTTCCTTTCCCCTCCTCCAAGGCACCCTGCGGAGAACAACGTCTCATTTCTTGCAAGGGACAGGGTAGGCCTAACGGTGCTCAGGTGGGGTTTCCTGAGCTCTGGATCTCGGTGGCGGCTTTTCCTTGGCCTTTCTCGCAGGAAGGGGCAGACCACCTGTGGTAGGCGCTGGACCCCTCCCTCGGCCCTGCCCTTGGTTTTCAGAGAAGGGGGACTTGGGTACTGCTCGCTGACAAGTGGGTTCAAGACTCTTCACTTGGGGGGGCGCGGGGGCAGGGTCGGGCTTCCCCCTCAGCCTCCTGGTCGACAAAGGAATGCAGGCTGAGCCTCCAGCCGGGCGCGTCTCTGCCAGGCTCCGGGGCGCCGGAGAAGGCGGAGAAGGCTTGTCCCAGGCTCTGCGATGCCCGGGAACATGCGCACGGCCGCCGTGAACCCCCACTAGAGGGTACTTTCAACTCTAGGAACATATCGTCTTTCACAGTTACAGCAAAGCCTCGGGCAAGAGCTCTACGCCCAAAATGGCCAGCCGGAAGCTGCGTTCTCGCGCCGATGTGGCGAAGCCCCATTCGCCAGCTGGCCCCCCGCGGTTGGGAGCCCAGCCGCCTTCTCGGTCTGCGCATGTGCTCAGCTCCCACCGCACGCAGGCGCAGAGCAGCGCTACATCTATGGTCCGGAAGTCTGATAGAGCGTCTACGCGCCCTCGCCTGGACTCTATGGTTCCTATGCGTGAGGATAGGCTGCCTATATAAGACCTGCGCAGGCGTGGGAGCGCCTCTTTCCCTTTGGCACGGTGAGTAGTCGCGACCTCGGGTTATGGCTGTCCTTGCCATTTCTGTCTCCTAATTTAATACCTGTGTTCGACTTCTTTCCCGACTTTCTTTCATTGTAGCCACTGAAGATCCTGGTGACGCCATGGGCCGCCGCCCCGCCCGGTGGTGAGTGCTACTCCATGCTTTTTCGCTGCTGGGAAGCGAGAGGGAGGGCCATTTAACCGTTAAAAGCAACAGTAGGGTGGGGTCTCCCTGGTGCGGCTTTTCTGTCCTGGGAACGGACTCTGCGTATTCCGTGAGACATTCCAGGTCACTTGAGGTCTTCCCCTATTTTGTTGTAGTGGTGCATTGACCCAATTTTGCATACGGTGGCCCCAGTGTAGGGGTACAAGCGATGTCTACCTTGCATCCTGTTCTCTGGACTTGAAAATTCGCCAGCTTAGTTTCCTCTCGAGGCCTCTGTGTACCATTCCCGTCTGATTTCCAGGCGACGTGCGATGTGGACGCCTCGGATGCCAAGGGCAGTCCCGGAAAAGTGGTTTCAGCTACCTCGGCCCTGCAGGGGGCGCCGGGAGCCCTTCACATGGCTTGGAGGCGAACTTAATGCCACGTGCTCCAAGGTCCATTTAGGTGGATGGCTTGAACTGTGCTATTTTATATTTAAACCAAGGAAGTGTGTTTCAGAATGTGAACGTTTAAAACAACAGGGTCGAGGATGGTATTTTATTTTTTAATCCCCTGTCATAGATGACTTGAGTTTTGGCCACATCTTGCTCTAGCACCCATTTCCGGTAAAGGAGACCAAGCTTGGAGATTAACATGTGTCAAGCTTTCAATGTGCATGTTGTAGAGTTCCTTTATGAACCCTTGCTAACCTGGGTCGTCTTCCTTGGCAGTTACCGGTATTGTAAGAACAAGCCGTACCCAAAGTCCCGCTTCTGCCGAGGCGTCCCTGGTAAGTAGGGGCAAAGCTTCCAAACTGGTTTGGGCCCAATTACCTAGTTGCTTATGGAACTCCCACACTCAGCAAGGTTGTCTTTTTTTTCACAGATGCTAAAATTCGCATCTTCGATTTGGGACGTAAGAAGGCCAAAGTGGATGAGTTCCCACTTTGTGGCCACATGGTATCAGATGAGTATGAGCAGCTCTCCTCTGAAGGTGAGGCAGGCTTCCTTGTCAGTACTGCCCTGTTCCTTGTGTGTGCACCCCCAGCCAAACCTGGAAGTCACTGCACTGAAATGACCAGCTTATTAATCACAAGTGCCCAATTATTAGCCTCTTTGCTAAATTCATCCCACCAAGACAGAGAGCCATGGTAAATGCTTCTGTGGCATTTTGTCTTCCCATAGCTCTGGAGGCTGCCCGTATTTGTGCTAACAAGTACATGGTGAAAAGCTGTGGCAAAGATGGTTTTCACATCCGAGTGCGGCTCCACCCCTTCCATGTCATCCGCATCAACAAGATGTTGTCTTGCGCTGGAGCTGATAGGTGAGCTGGATCCTGAGACCTCTACTTTGGGCTTGATTTTCATCGACCAGGCCAGAGAGGTGGCCCCACAGAGATTGACCCACAGCAAAGCCAGGCCAAAGGGCTAGTAAGTGGACCTCAATGGACACTGGACAACCCAGAGTCCCAGAAAGAGACTCAAAAGGCATCATGGCTCTGGGCAACAAGTTGCTCATGTGGGAATAGCTTCTCTTTGCAGCTGATGACATAACCTGCAAGCAAGCAGGTTGCTGGGGTGGTCATAGGTCTTTCAGAGGAGCCCAATGGCACCTTGCAGAGGACTCTAGCTAGTCTGTTTTTTGGTTCTCTTTTCTTTGCAGCCAATTAAGCCGACTGTGCTCTTTTCCCCATGGGGGCCCAGTGTGCAGTGGCTGCAAATAGCAGCCTCCTTGGTAGTGTATGCAACCTGTTGGCCTGTACAGGTTGCCCTAAGGGACCTTGGAGACAACTCTTCCTAGTGGGCATTCATGACTGCTCTGCTGTTTCCCAATCTAGACTCCAGACAGGTATGCGAGGTGCCTTTGGAAAGCCCCAGGGCACAGTGGCCAGGGTCCACATTGGCCAGGTCATAATGTCCATCCGCACCAAGCTGCAGAACAAGGAACATGTGATTGAAGCCCTCCGCCGGGCCAAGTTCAAGTTCCCTGGCCGCCAGAAGATCAGGAGCTTGGTGTCCTTGCAGCCTTGGTCTCCCCTTTCTCTACTCCTGGCCTCAGGGCCTGTGACTCAGTTGTTTCGGTCTCTCTCTAGATCCACATCTCTAAGAAGTGGGGATTTACCAAATTCAATGCGGATGAATTTGAGAACATGGTGGCAGAAAAGCGACTCATCCCAGATGGCTGTGGGGTCAAATACATCCCTAATCGTGGTCCCCTGGACAAATGGCGGGCCCTGCACTCATGAGCATCAGTGCTGTCCCCTCCTTAATCATGCTCACCAATAAATGCTATTTCCTGTC
>SJYW01018342.1:79575-98478 GCA_006410735.1 Raphicerus campestris | reverse complement strand
CCTCTCTTCTTTTCAGAGCTATTTGTAAGGCCTCCCCAGACAGCCATTTTGCTTTTTTGCATTTCTTTTCCATGGGGATGGTCTTGATCCCTGTCTCCTGTACAGTGTCACGAACCTCCATCCATAGTTCATCAGGCACTCTATCTATCAGATCTAGGCCCTTAAATCTATTTCTCACTTCCACTGTATAATCATAAGGGATTTGACTTAGGTCATACCTGAATGGTCTAGCGGGTTTCCCTACTTTCTTCAATTTGAGTCTGAATTTGGTAATAAGGAGTTCATGATCTGAGCCACAGTCAGCTCCTGGTCTTGTTTTCGTCGACTGTATAGAGCTTCCCCATCTTTGGCTGCAAAGAATATAATCAATCTGATTTCGGTGTTGACCATCTGGTGATGTCCATGTGTAGAGTCTTCTCTTGTGTTGTTGGAAGAGGGTGTTTGCTATGACCAGTGCATTTTCTTGGCAAAACTCTATTAGCCTTTGCCCTGCTTCATTCCGCATTCCAAGGCCAAATTTGCCTGTTACACCAGGTGTTTCTTGACTTCTTACTTTAGCATTCCAGCCCCCTATAATGAAAAGGACATCTTTTTTGGGTGTTAGTTCTAAAATGTTTTGTAGGTCTTCATAAAACCACTCAACTTCAGCTTCTTCAGCGTTACTGGTTGGGGCATAGACTTGGATAACTGTGATATTGAATGGTTTGCCTTAGAGACGAACAGAGATCATTCTGTAGTTTACATAGCAAATCCCCAACTGATGTAGTATTAGTTTTTTCTGTTCCTCTTGTTTGTTTGTTAGCACCTCTGAAGATCTGTAAATCTCCCTCAGGATAGATATTACCTCTAAGTGGAACTACCAGGTCAAAACCTATGGGCATTTACCATGTTTATTGATACCAAGCAGTTGCCTCCCCAAAAGACCCTGATCAGCATATAGCAGAGCTGTTAGCCCTGTGTTCCATATGTTGCAGAGATTTTCTCTCAGTCTCTCTCTAAAGAGCTCAGCTTTTCATTGAATGTGTTACTAAAGTCAGTGCAGTTGCTCAGGCATGTCTGATTTTTTGCAACTCCATGGACTGTAGCCTACCAGGATCCTCCATCCATGGGATTTTCCAGGCAAGAGTACTGGAGAGGGTTGCCATTTCCTTCTCCAGGGGATCTTCCCGACCCAGGGATCGAACCTGGGTCTCCCACATTGTAGGCAGACACTTTACCATCTGAGCCACCAGGGAAGTTACTACAGAGGTTTAGTCAAAAAGAGCAAAGCTCATGTCATCATCAGAGTCTTCAGATTCTTTTTTCTTTGTTCTGCTTTCTTCTTCTCAGCTGGGGCAGCAGTGGTGGAGGGGGCAGGACTTTATGGTGGTGCAGCACCAGTTGTTGGGACAGGTCCACCAGCCCCCACATGGCAGATGAAGCTGCCGATGCTGACACTGGCCAAAGCCTTTGCAAACAAGCCTGGCCAGAAAGGGTCAACATTTACACCGGCTGTTTTAACGAGGGCACTGATCTTATCCTCTGTGACCATCACCTCACTGGGAAGAATGAGGGCTGAGTAGGTGCAAGGAAGCTCCAAAACAGAGGCCACAGTGTGGGCGAGTGCTCGGTGGGGCTGCTGGCTTGGTGCCAGTCGCCAGATGAAGTGAGGGCCTCACCCCAAAACAGCCTTGTCTTCTCAGAAGGACCGAGCACCTTAGGGGCCGCGGAAGAAAGGGATCTCTCTTTTTTTGGCTGTACAGCATGGCATGCCAGATCTTAATTCCCAGACCAAGAATTGAACCAAGCCCAGCCCCTGCAGTGGAAGCGTGGAGTCTTAACCCCTGGACCGCTGTGGGATTCCCGTCTCTTGTCTCAAAAGACTAGGCCGGCCGGTTTTGGCTGTCAAGAAGTTACACAATTTTATGTGACCAAATTATTATTAAACTCCAGATTGATGATTTCTGGGTTGCGTATCTTGGGCACAAAGTTTCCCTGCCTCAAGTGAGAACAGTCATGTGACTCAGGGCAGAATTCCCAAGTTCCCACACCCGATGCTTCATGAACCCAGGCTGGCTGATTCTTGCTGTCTTGCTGGCCCCCACTACTATGTGTGTGTGGGGTGGGGAGGTTTCCTATGATCTCAGGCTAGGTAGGCTGGGACTGGGGCCAGTGCCTCTCAGACACCCAGCCCCTGCCCTCCTGGGATGCCAGGTCAGTTGGGGAAAAGACAAGGAAACCTGTACAGAGAAGAGTTTTTTATATTATTTAAATGTATATGTGGCCTGCCAGTGAGCAAGCAAGATCCATGGGGAAAGCACAAATAAGAACAGAGAATCCACCTAAAACCATTGCTCTTGAAAGGTCACCTGCACCGTAAGAAGGAAGCCCAAGGCTGTAAAAGGAACGGGATCCATCCCAGCGTGCGTCTAAGTGAGCAAAAGACCGGTCCCCATCATCTACAAGCAGGGGCTTCCATCCTGCTGCCACAGACAGTGAGGCTTCAGCAAACCACTGGCTGAGGGAGGCTCCCCCCGATCCCCGGCACTGTGGTTGTACTGCTGGGCTCCTGGCAGAGGGAATGCTCCCAGAAGGGACGCCTCACCTCTTTGCTTCCCACTCAGGACTCCCAGAGGGCCGGCTGAAGACTGGTCTGCTATCTCACGTTGAAGGCACCACCCATCCTCATGGAATGCTGGCAGGTCCCTCAGAGAGAGGAGTGGCCCTGTTACGTCCCCAGGGCGTCACTGTCAGAAGCCAGATGATATAATTTTCGGTAAGGGCTGGGAGTGTCTGTTACGGGCCTGGATTCACCCATCCCAGCCTCGCGGCGGCCCTAGGAAGTCAGTAGCATGTCACCCCCTTCTCCAGATGAGCAAATGAGGACATGAAGGCTTGAGCAGCTTGTTCTGAATCTCTAGCTAGCAGGAGGGAGGGGTGGATAGGGACATTGGCTTCTAAGCCTGACCTCCTTTTGCAGGATGTGAAGTGAAGTGAAAGTCTCTTAGTCGTGTCCAACTCTGTGCGACCCCATGAACTATACAGTCCATGGAATCATCCGGGGCAGAATACTAGTGTGGTTAGCCTTTTCTTTCACCAAGAGATATTCCCAACCCAGGGAACGAACCTGGCTCTCCTGCATTGCAGGTGGGATTCTTTACCAGCTGAGCCACCAGGGAAACCCAAGAATACTGGAGTGGGTAGCCTATCTCTTCTCCAGAGGATCTTCCCGACCCAGGAATCAAACCGAGGTCTCCTGCATTGCAGGTGGATTCTTTACCAACTGAGTGCTCAGGGAATCCCTTTGCAGGCTACGCTTTCCATCTGGCTCCCAAGGAGGTTCCTGGGGCATCATATCACACATCAGCTTGTCCTGAAGGCATCAGAGGTGAGTCCCACTGAATATCCCGGGGCCTTGGACCAGTCCATAAGGAAGGAGGTGAGAAAAAGAAACACCTGTACTCTTGTTCCTCATCGGGGGACTTTGAAACAGAGTACCTTTGAATTCTCGTGAGATCAGAGAGCAGTTCTCATAGATATTTACCAGTCATCTGCATTTCTGTGATAGAAGGCTACTGCAACTCCCCCAATCTTCACTGGCCTCCAAGACACCAAAAGAGACACACACGGTGGGAGGTGGGAGGGAGGTTCAAGAGGGAGGGGGACATATGTATACCTATGGCTGATCCATGTTGATGTACGACAGAAACCAACACAGTACTGTAAAGCAATTATCCTCCAATTAAAAATAAACTTTAAAAAGTAGATACACAAGAAGGAATCAAAAAGATAAGATGAATTCTAAAAGTCTAGGCAGAATTTAAAACTAAAAAATAACTTTAGACATTAGAAAAAACCACAGTCTTTGAAATAAAAATCTCAGCTGATGAATCAAACCACAGGTAGATGACTTGGAAGATGACAAGGCAGTGACCTTGAGGAGAGATGGGCCGGTCTTTGTGGCCCCTCATCATCACTTCCGGGCTTCCGATGACGTCAACCCCTTCACTTCTTGCCCTGGGTCTGGGGCAGCAGCTGATTCCCGTACTCACTGCATGCCTTCAGCCCTCTGAGCCATCCCTGAGTGACCACCTGTGTCTGAGGTTCTCATGACCTGCGGGGGTCTCAGCAGTCACCAGGCTGCCCCCATGCTCCACTGGGGTGAAGGGCCAAGGGCAGCAAGTGCCCGAGGAGCCAGAGCGGCTGCTTCCCTGAACTGTCATGGAGGGAACGCCGGGAACCAAGGCTAGGCTGTGCGGTGACTGCAGTGTCCCTGGGAGGTAACTGACAAGGACACCTGCCTTAGTTCTCGGCTCAAGTCACAGGAAGACAGCCATAGCTCTTCCATGGCAGCCTGCAAATTCCTCTGTGCCTGCAGGGCTGACGGGGCTGGAAATCAAACACAGAATTCCACCATGTCAGTTGCAGAATCCCCAGGTCGCTTGAATTCCCAGCCTATCTGCATTTACCAGATGAAAGGCAGGGTGCTGTGTGAACGAGTGGGATCTTGAAACCGAGACTCAGGATATCTGGCTGCCCTCGGTGGAAGCTGACAACTGGCAAGCCCTCAGTCCCCCAGAGCCTCCCTTGCTGATGGAAGTAGCTTGCCCGGTTGTGTCTGGGAGGCTGGTGTTCTGTCCTTTGAGGACTGTGTCATTACTTCACCTGGTGCCGATGCCTTGCAAGGGGACACCAACTGTCTTCTAGACCCTCTGCCACCACATCCTGTTGCCATGAGACCCATAAGTGGGGTCCGATTACTGCATGATTGAGGGAGCAGACACAAAGTCTGACACTTCACAAAATAGCTCATACACCAATAAATATTTTCCAGACTTCACTGCTATCTACCAGCTTAACTTTATTTGGACATTTGTGTTAGAAGCTTCTCAGGGAGTTCAACTCAGTAGGTGAGCTGGGCCATTCGATGAAGTGGATTAGCTGATAGACGTCTATTTACTAAAGGGTTCTGATTGAAAGCATCAGTATTAGGACATGCAGCTGCTGTGTAGTCTAGCACACACTTCATATGGGTCACTGACGGATACTTGGACCTACTGCTGACCTGCATTTCGTAGGTTTTGATGCCAGAAGAGCCCTGACAGGAGGTGGAGGAAAGAATACAAAGGCTTCAGTACAGTTCAGTTCAGTCGCCCAGTTGTGTCCGACTCTTTGCGACCCCATGGACTGCAGCAAGGCAGGCTTCCCTGTCCATCACCAACACCAAGAGCTTGCTCAAGATCATGTCCATCGAGCTGGTTATGCCATCCAACAATTTCATCCTCTGTTGTCCCCTTCTCCTCCCACCTTCAATCTTTCTGAGCATCAGGGTCTTTTCTAATGAATCAGTTCTTTGCATCAGGTGGTCAAAGTACTAGAGCTTTATCTTCAGCATCAGTCCTTCCAATGAATATTCAGGACTGATTTCCTTTAGGATGGGCTGCTTGGATCTCCTTGCAGTCCAAGGGATTCTCAAGAGCCTTCTCCAACACCACAGTTCAAAAGCATCAATTGTTCAGTGCTCAGCCTTCTTTATGGTCCAACTCTCACATCCATACATGATTACTGCAAAAACCATAGCTTTGACTAGATGGACCTTTGTTGGCAAAGTAACGTTTCTGCTTTATAATATGTTGTCTAGGTTTGTTATAGCTTTTCTTCCAAGGTGCAATCATCTTTGAATTTCATGGCTGCAGTCACAATCTGTAGTGATTTTGGAGCCTTCCAAAATAAATTCTGTCACTGTTTTCATTGTTTCCCCATCTGTTTGCCATAAAGTCTTGGGACTAGATGCCATGATTGTTGCTTGAATGTTGAGTTTTAACCAGCTTTTTCACTTTCAACAAGAGGTTTTTCAGTTCCTCTTCTCCTTCTGCCATAAGGGTGGTGTCATCTGCATATCTGAAGTTACTGATATTTCTCCCAGCAATCTTGATTCCAGCTTCTGCTTCATCCAGCCTGGCATTTCGCTTAATGTACTCTGCATAGAAATTAAATAATCAGAGTGAAAATATACAGCCTTGATGCTGGATATTGACAATATACTCCTTTTCCAATTTGGAATCAGTCCATTGTTCCATGTCTGGTTCTAACTGTTGCTTCTTGAACTGCATACAGATTTCTCATGAGGCAGGTAATGTGGTCTGGTATCCCCATATCTTTGAAAAATTTTCACAATTTGTTGTGATCCACACAGTCAAAGGCTTTAGTGTAGGCAACAAAGCAGAAGTAGATGTTTTTCTGGGATTCTCCTGCTTTTTCAGTGATCCAGTGGATGTCAGCAATTTGATCTCTGGCTCCTCTGACTTTTCTAAATCCAGCTTGAACACCTGGAAGTTTTCAGTTCACATGCTGTTGAAGCCTAGCTTGGAGAATTTTGAGCATTACTTTGCTAGTGTGTGAGATGAACGACATTATGCAGTGGGTTGAACATTCTTTGGCATTGCCTTTCTTTGGCATTGGAATGAAAACTGACCTTTTGCAGTGCTGCAGCCTTGCTGAGTTTTCCACATTTGCTGGCATATTGAATGCAGCATCATTTACAGAACTTTCACAGCATCATCTTTTAGGACTTGAAATAGCTTAGCTGGAATTCCATCACCTCCACTAGCTTTGTTCATAGTGATGCTTCCTAAGGCCCACTTCACTTTGCACTCCAAGATGTCTGGCTCTAGGTGAGTGATTGCATCATCATACTTATCTGGATCATTAAGACCTTTTTGTACAGTTCTTCTGTGTATTCATATTACCTCTTCTTAATGTATTCTGCTTCTGTTGGGTCCATACCACCTCTGTCCTTTATTGTGCCCACATTTGCATGAAATGTTCCCTTGGTATCTCTGATTTTCTTGAAGAGATCTCTAGTCTTTCCCATCCTATTGCTTTCCTCTGTTTCCTTGCAGTAATACTGAGGCAGGCTTTCTTACCTCTCCTTGCTATTTTTTCGAACTCTGCATTCAGACGGGTTTATCTTGCCTTTTCTCCTTTGCCTTTCACTTCTCTTCTTTTCACAGCTATTTGTAAGGCCTCCTCAGGCACACATTTTGCATTTGTGCATTTCTTTTTCTTGGGGATGGTCTCAATCACTGCCTACTGTACAATATCCTGAACCTCTGCCCATAGTTATTCAGGCACTCTATCAGATCTAATCCCTTGAATCTATTTGTCACTTGTACTGTATAATCGTAAAGGATTTGATTTAGGTCATACCCGAATGGTTTAGTGGTTTTCCCTACTTTATTCAATTTAAGTCTGAATTTGGCAATAAGGAGTTCAGATCTGAGCCACAGTCAGCACTTGGTCTTGTTTCTGCTGACTGTATAGAGCTTCTCTATCTTTGGCTACAAAGGATATAACAAATCCAATTTCATTATTGACATCTGTTGATATCCATGGGTATAGTCGTCTCTGGTGTTGTTGCAAGAGGGTTTTTGCTATGACCAGTGTTCTCTTGGCAAAACTCTGTTAGCCTTTGCCCTGCTTCATTCTGTACATATCCAAAAGCTTAGGGAGAGAGAAATCAGCTCTTTTCTGTGAGGCACTGACACAGCCATTGGAGCAGGACTCTGAAAGACCACAGTGCCTCTAGGGAAGAAATAGTTGGGCACCCTGCTCCAGATGGTCAATACTGAAACCAGACTGAGTATATATTTTTTCCAAGAGAACACAGTGGTCATAGCAAACACCCTCTTCCAACAACACAAGAGACAATTCTACATATGGATATCATCAGATGGTCAAAACGGAAATCATATTGATTGTATTATTTGCAGCTGAAGATAGAGAAGGTCTATACAGTTAGCAGAAACAAGACCGGAGCTGACTGTGGCTCAGATCACGAACTCCTTTTTGCAAAATTCAGACTTAAATTAAAGAAAGTATGGAAAACCACTAGACCATTCAACTATGACCAAAATAAAATCCTACAATTATACAGTGGAAGTGACAAATAGATTCAAAGAATTAGATCTGATAGAGTGCCTGAAGAACTATGGACGGAGGTTTGGGACATTGTCCAGGAGGTGGTGATCAAGACCATCCCCAAGAAAAAGAAATGCACAAATGCAAAATTGTTGTCTGAGGAGGCCTTACAAATAGCTGTGAAAAAAAGAGAAACAAAAGGCAAAGGAGAAAAGGAAAGATAAACCCGTCTGAATGCAGAGTTCCAAAGAACAGCAAGGAAAGATAAGAAAGCCTTCCTCAGTGATCAATGCAAAGAAACAGAGGAAAACAATAGAACAGGAAAGACTAGAGATCTCTTCAAGAAAATCAGAGATACCAAGGGAACATTTCATGCAAATGTGGGCACAATAAAGGACAGAGGTGGTATTGGGCTGACAGAAGCAGAAGAGGTTAAGAAGTGGTGGCATGAATACACAGAAGAACTATACAAAACAGGTCTTAATGACTCAGATAAGAACAGATGATGCAATCACTCACCTAGAGCCAGACATCCTGGAATACAAAGTGAACTGGACCTTAGGAAGCATCACTATGAACAAAGCTAGTGGAGGTGATGGAATTCCAGTTAAGCTCTTTCAAGTCCTAAAAGATGATGCTGTGAAAGTGTTGCACTCAATATATCAGCAAATGTGGAAAACTTAGCAGTGGCTGCAGCACTGCAAAAGATCAGTTTTCATTCCAATGCCAAATAAAGGTAATGCCAAAGAATGTTCAACCTACTGCACAATTTCATTCATCTCACACACTAGCAAAGTAATGCTCAAAATTCTCCAAGCTAGGCTTCAACAGCACGTGAACTGAAAACTTCCAGATGTTCAAGCTGGATTTAGAAAAGGCAGAGGAACCAGAGATCAAATTGTGAACATCCGTTGGATCACTGAAAAAGCAAGAGAATTCCAGAAAAACATTTACTTCTGCTTTATTGCCTATGCTAAAGCCTTTGTGTGGATCACAACAAATTGTAGAAAATTGTTAAAGAGATGGGAATACCAGATCACCTTACCTGCCTTAGAAGCAGACATGGAAAAACAGACTGCTTCCAAACTGGGAAAGGAGTACATCAAGGCTGTATATTGTCACCCTGCTTATTTAACTTCTATGCAGAGTACTTCATGTGAAATGCCCAGCTAGTGAAGCACAAGCTGGAATCATGATTGCCTGGAGAAATATCAATAACTTCATACATGCAGATGACACCACCCTTATGTCAGAAAGCCAAGAGGAACTAAAGAGCCTCTTCATGGATGTGAAAGAGGAGAGTGAAAAAGCTGGCTTAAAACTCATCATTCAAAAAGCAAAATTAATGGCATCAAGTTCCATCCCTTCATGGCAAATAGATGGGATATATTGGAAATAGTGACAGACTTTATTTTCGTGGGCTCTAAATCACTGCAGATGGTGACTGCAGTCATGAAATTAAGAGACATTTGCTCCTTGGAAAGGAAGCTATGACAAACCTAGACAACATATTAAAAAGCAGAGACATCACTTTGTGACAAAAGTCCATATTGTGAAAGCTTTGGTTTTTCTAGTAGTCATGTATGGATGTGAGAGTGGACCATAAAGAAGGCTGAGCACTAAACAATTGATGCTTTTGAACTGTGCTGGAGAAGACTCTAGAGCGTTCCTTGGATTCCAAGGAGACCCAACCAGTCAATCCTAAACGAAATCACTCCTGAATATTAATTGGAAGGGGTAATGCTGAAACCGAAGCTCCAATCCTTTCTCCTGATGTGAAGAACCATCTCATTAGAAAAGCCCCTGATGTTGGAAAAACTGAGGGCAGAAGTGGGTGACAGAGAATGAGATGGTTGGATAGCAACACTGACTCAGTGAACATAAGTTTGAGCAAACTCTCAGAGACGGTAGAGGACAGAGGAGCCTGGCATGCTGCATCCCACAGGTTTGCAAAGATTCAGACATGAGTAAGTGAACAGTATCAACAGCTGATCCAGCTCTGCCTGATGTATACTGTACAACCCTAAATGTTCTAGTTCTTGGAGCCAAAAACCTGAGTTGAGCTGCCCCCACGGATAGTCATATCTCACCCCATTTTCAGAGGTAAGGCCTCTGGATGGAATGAGAGATCGTGTTCCCTGAGAAAGACCCCATGCCACAGCTGGAAGTGCACACAGCAAATCTTCTCACACTTTCCTAGAGGACCCATGCACTAAAGTGACAGGTTGTCCTGGAGAAGAGGTGCATCACATCTGTCAAGCAACATGGGGACGCCTTCAAGACTTCCTTACTTTCCTGCGGTCCTCACCTCTAGAAGGCTGGGCACCTTTGGCGGACGTTTAGATCCCTGGTGGTAGGAGCATTAGCTTTGCACACTTCTCTGGATACTATCCTTGGGTTGGTGGGGTGAGGATCGACCTGTGCTTTATCTGTAAACATTTCAAAGGCACACTCAGGAGGTGCTGGAATTCAGTGGGCAGGGAACAGAAAGAACTGCATTGGCGGTGTGTGTGTTTGGGGGCGGCAGGGGTGGGGGGGGCGGTGAGTACCAGATTCTGGGCCCTGGGAGTGTGGAAGCTCCCAGGAGTACCAAAGCAGCTCTCAGAGGCCAGGACTGGGGTGCAGCCCAGGACTGACAGTGTTCCTTTGCCATCTGAGGGGGATCACCAGCTTCCTTTCCCCTCCTCCAAGGCACCCTGCGGAGAACAACGTCTCATTTCTTGCAAGGGACAGGGTAGGCCTAACGGTGCTCAGGTGGGGTTTCCTGAGCTCTGGATCTCGGTGGCGGCTTTTCCTTGGCCTTTCTCGCAGGAAGGGGCAGACCACCTGTGGTAGGCGCTGGACCCCTCCCTCGGCCCTGCCCTTGGTTTTCAGAGAAGGGGGACTTGGGTACTGCTCGCTGACAAGTGGGTTCAAGACTCTTCACTTGGGGGGGCGCGGGGGCAGGGTCGGGCTTCCCCCTCAGCCTCCTGGTCGACAAAGGAATGCAGGCTGAGCCTCCAGCCGGGCGCGTCTCTGCCAGGCTCCGGGGCGCCGGAGAAGGCGGAGAAGGCTTGTCCCAGGCTCTGCGATGCCCGGGAACATGCGCACGGCCGCCGTGAACCCCCACTAGAGGGTACTTTCAACTCTAGGAACATATCGTCTTTCACAGTTACAGCAAAGCCTCGGGCAAGAGCTCTACGCCCAAAATGGCCAGCCGGAAGCTGCGTTCTCGCGCCGATGTGGCGAAGCCCCATTCGCCAGCTGGCCCCCCGCGGTTGGGAGCCCAGCCGCCTTCTCGGTCTGCGCATGTGCTCAGCTCCCACCGCACGCAGGCGCAGAGCAGCGCTACATCTATGGTCCGGAAGTCTGATAGAGCGTCTACGCGCCCTCGCCTGGACTCTATGGTTCCTATGCGTGAGGATAGGCTGCCTATATAAGACCTGCGCAGGCGTGGGAGCGCCTCTTTCCCTTTGGCACGGTGAGTAGTCGCGACCTCGGGTTATGGCTGTCCTTGCCATTTCTGTCTCCTAATTTAATACCTGTGTTCGACTTCTTTCCCGACTTTCTTTCATTGTAGCCACTGAAGATCCTGGTGACGCCATGGGCCGCCGCCCCGCCCGGTGGTGAGTGCTACTCCATGCTTTTTCGCTGCTGGGAAGCGAGAGGGAGGGCCATTTAACCGTTAAAAGCAACAGTAGGGTGGGGTCTCCCTGGTGCGGCTTTTCTGTCCTGGGAACGGACTCTGCGTATTCCGTGAGACATTCCAGGTCACTTGAGGTCTTCCCCTATTTTGTTGTAGTGGTGCATTGACCCAATTTTGCATACGGTGGCCCCAGTGTAGGGGTACAAGCGATGTCTACCTTGCATCCTGTTCTCTGGACTTGAAAATTCGCCAGCTTAGTTTCCTCTCGAGGCCTCTGTGTACCATTCCCGTCTGATTTCCAGGCGACGTGCGATGTGGACGCCTCGGATGCCAAGGGCAGTCCCGGAAAAGTGGTTTCAGCTACCTCGGCCCTGCAGGGGGCGCCGGGAGCCCTTCACATGGCTTGGAGGCGAACTTAATGCCACGTGCTCCAAGGTCCATTTAGGTGGATGGCTTGAACTGTGCTATTTTATATTTAAACCAAGGAAGTGTGTTTCAGAATGTGAACGTTTAAAACAACAGGGTCGAGGATGGTATTTTATTTTTTAATCCCCTGTCATAGATGACTTGAGTTTTGGCCACATCTTGCTCTAGCACCCATTTCCGGTAAAGGAGACCAAGCTTGGAGATTAACATGTGTCAAGCTTTCAATGTGCATGTTGTAGAGTTCCTTTATGAACCCTTGCTAACCTGGGTCGTCTTCCTTGGCAGTTACCGGTATTGTAAGAACAAGCCGTACCCAAAGTCCCGCTTCTGCCGAGGCGTCCCTGGTAAGTAGGGGCAAAGCTTCCAAACTGGTTTGGGCCCAATTACCTAGTTGCTTATGGAACTCCCACACTCAGCAAGGTTGTCTTTTTTTTCACAGATGCTAAAATTCGCATCTTCGATTTGGGACGTAAGAAGGCCAAAGTGGATGAGTTCCCACTTTGTGGCCACATGGTATCAGATGAGTATGAGCAGCTCTCCTCTGAAGGTGAGGCAGGCTTCCTTGTCAGTACTGCCCTGTTCCTTGTGTGTGCACCCCCAGCCAAACCTGGAAGTCACTGCACTGAAATGACCAGCTTATTAATCACAAGTGCCCAATTATTAGCCTCTTTGCTAAATTCATCCCACCAAGACAGAGAGCCATGGTAAATGCTTCTGTGGCATTTTGTCTTCCCATAGCTCTGGAGGCTGCCCGTATTTGTGCTAACAAGTACATGGTGAAAAGCTGTGGCAAAGATGGTTTTCACATCCGAGTGCGGCTCCACCCCTTCCATGTCATCCGCATCAACAAGATGTTGTCTTGCGCTGGAGCTGATAGGTGAGCTGGATCCTGAGACCTCTACTTTGGGCTTGATTTTCATCGACCAGGCCAGAGAGGTGGCCCCACAGAGATTGACCCACAGCAAAGCCAGGCCAAAGGGCTAGTAAGTGGACCTCAATGGACACTGGACAACCCAGAGTCCCAGAAAGAGACTCAAAAGGCATCATGGCTCTGGGCAACAAGTTGCTCATGTGGGAATAGCTTCTCTTTGCAGCTGATGACATAACCTGCAAGCAAGCAGGTTGCTGGGGTGGTCATAGGTCTTTCAGAGGAGCCCAATGGCACCTTGCAGAGGACTCTAGCTAGTCTGTTTTTTGGTTCTCTTTTCTTTGCAGCCAATTAAGCCGACTGTGCTCTTTTCCCCATGGGGGCCCAGTGTGCAGTGGCTGCAAATAGCAGCCTCCTTGGTAGTGTATGCAACCTGTTGGCCTGTACAGGTTGCCCTAAGGGACCTTGGAGACAACTCTTCCTAGTGGGCATTCATGACTGCTCTGCTGTTTCCCAATCTAGACTCCAGACAGGTATGCGAGGTGCCTTTGGAAAGCCCCAGGGCACAGTGGCCAGGGTCCACATTGGCCAGGTCATAATGTCCATCCGCACCAAGCTGCAGAACAAGGAACATGTGATTGAAGCCCTCCGCCGGGCCAAGTTCAAGTTCCCTGGCCGCCAGAAGGTAAGGAGCTTGGTGTCCTTGCAGCCTTGGTCTCCCCTTTCTCTACTCCTGGCCTCAGGGCCTGTGACTCAGTTGTTTCGGTCTCTCTCTAGATCCACATCTCTAAGAAGTGGGGATTTACCAAATTCAATGCGGATGAATTTGAGAACATGGTGGCAGAAAAGCGACTCATCCCAGATGGCTGTGGGGTCAAATACATCCCTAATCGTGGTCCCCTGGACAAATGGCGGGCCCTGCACTCATGAGCATCAGTGCTGTCCCCTCCTTAATCATGCTCACCAATAAATGCTATTTCCTGTCCACCTGTCTTTGCATCTAGATTCATGGTGGGTGGGGAACTGGAAGCCCCAAGGGTTGCTGTCATTTCAGAAGAAGACTTACAAGCTGGCCAGTTGACAGTAAGGCCAGTGAGGTACATGCCTTGACCCCAGGCAGTAGGTTCTGAAGTCCCCCCACCTATATGTGGAGCACTGAGAAGCTCATACTCTGGATGATGGAAAAGTGCTTGTGGTCTAATGTTGGCCTCAGGCTGCTGTGGAACCTTACCAGACACAACCCTGGAGGTGGGGTTGTACAGTTAGCCCTAGAGTTAACATCTGTCCTGGGCCTAACCACCTTTTCCTGGGTTTAGAGTTGTTGAGAAACCTTGTTACCCTCCCCCATTCTAAGTCTAGACTTCCTGACATCAAGTTGCTATGGTGGAAATGTTTAGTCTCTAAATCTGGTTCTTGTGCCCTTGGAGGCTGTACCCTGCCAGGCTCCTCTGTCCATGGGATTTCCCAGGCAAGAATACTGGAGAGGGTTGCCATGCCCTCCTCCAAGGGATTTTCCCAACCCAGGGATCAAACCCAGGTCTCCCTCATTGCAAGCGAATTCTTGACCAGCTGAGCCACCCTTGTACCTCAAGTAGATGTTTCTAGATCAGATAATTCACAGTACAATAGCTCTGATGTCCAGATTTTTAATGAGGTCTATTTTCTGGAAAAGGGAGGTAGGGAAGAGCTCTGTGCTGACAACATACTAAATGGGATAATTTAGTTAACTTTTGCTGTGTGTCCTTTTACCCCCATGAAGTGAAGTGAAGTTGCTCAGTCATGTCCGGCTCTTTGCCACCCCGTGGACTGTAGCCTACCAGCCTCCTCCATCCATGGGATTTTCCAGGTAAGAATACTGGAGTGGGTTGTCATTTCTTTCTCCACGACATCGTCCCAGCCCAGGGCCAACCCAGGGATTGAACCCAGGTCTCCCACATTGTAGGCAGCTTTACTGTCTGAGCCACCAGTGAAGTCTTTACGCCCATAGAACCACACATTTACAAAGTATCTATAATGGTTACACTGGTTTCTATAGATACTTGGTGTTTGGAAAAGACTGATGCTGGGAGGGATTGGGAGCAGGAGAAGGGGATGACTGAGGATGAGATGGCTGGATGGCATCACAGACTCGATGGACATTGAGTCTGAGTGAACTCCGAGAGATGGTGATGAACAGGGAGGCCTGGCGTGCTGTGATTCATGGGGTCGCAAGGAGTCACACAGGACTGAGCAACTGAACTGAACTGAATAGCCTTGGTGACCAGCCTCTAGGGGCCAAATTGCATTGTGGTTCTGAACATGGACTTGACCAGAGGTGTTACGGCATCTGGTTAAGTTACAATGAGTTTGACCACTTGCTGTTTTCTTATGTGTGTATGTCTGTGTATAAATTGCTGATCTGTATGTACACTTGTATCTCCTGTCGTTTTCTAGTTTGTGTATGTGTGTGTGTGTATAAACTGCTGATCTCTACCATTGTATCTCCTGGGGTCTTAATACTGTTTCCTAGGAGTCTTGTGTGTGTAAAAGATGACCTTTTGGCGTGTCTGCTACACACATGTAATATCTGTGTCATCTGGCTTTCTGTTCTTAGAGTGGATGGTTTTGTCAGGATAAAATCCTTTGATCTGTTGCAATTCCCTTCTCTGAGCTCTACCCTTGAGCCAAGATCACCTCTACTGAGCTCCCTCACCCCCTAACCCAGTCTTTTGTCCTCATTCTTGATACTACCTGGGGGACAAGTGGCATGGGTCCAGCCCCAGGGCCCCACCTGCCTTTTCCACCTTCTGATGCCAGGCAGGCACAGGCCTGACCAGAGGACACACCCAAAGCAAAGGCACACAGAGGGGTGGCACCATGGCAGGTTGGGAGCAGGGCAGGGCTTTGAGTCCAGAAGACAGGACAGTCCTCACTTTGGGGCAGCAGGTACATGGTGGCTTCAGGCCATCAGGCCCAGCTGGGGGGCCAGGAGGGGCAGCAGCAGTGACAGCCACAGAGTGTCCAGGCAGGGGGACTGGACACCGTGCACTGCCTGGCTCAGCGCCAGGTCCACCTCCACAGGGTAGTGGTCATTGATGTTGAGAGCCTGGGGGCAGGCAGCAGGGAGACAAAGCATCAGTCTCAGGCCTGAGGGGCTTCCCGGGGAGCCCATTGTGGCCTCACCACTGCTTTACCTCCTGCTCAGTGAGCCCAAAGCTCTGGGGAAAGTCGAAGGCGGCCACGCCACGCAGCAGGCTCTGGAGGTGCTCCCCATGGAGCACGATGCGGTCGTAGGTGCAGTGGGTGCTGGCCTGCACCGTAGTGTCCACGCTGTCGGTGATGGCCCAGTGGAAGCCAGCCTGAGTCTGAAGAACTAGGTTGTCCAGGTGCTTTTTGGTCAGTGATGCACAGTCAGCATTGAAGTCCCTGAGCAGGATCACATCCTGGAGATGCAGGCAGCTGTCAGGCCCAGCCACCTGGCTGCCCTGGCCCTCCTCCCTCCCATAGAATCGGCCCGGCCCTACCTTGGTCTGCCAGAACCCGGAAGCATCCAGAAACATCCAGGGCATTCAGCTCCATCTCCACGGCCTTTGGAGTGGTGTGCAGCGGGACCAGCACAAGGCTGGGAAGAACTGCAAGACCCCAGGGACACAGGGCTCCCAGCCACTCCTGGCCCTCCCCAGCCCAGCCCCTTCTGGGTGACCAAGCCCACACCCCCGCCCTGGCAGAACCCTCCAGACCCCACTTCCTGCTTCCCCATAGCGGGACCACCCTTCTACCCCTCCTCTTACCCTTGCTGCGTAAAGAGAACCAGCACACAAAGGGCTCCCGGGTAAAGAGATCATCCTGATTATCGTACATGTAGGAGTCCTGGACCTCTGCCTCATGTGACCTGGTGGACCAGGGACAAGAAGCAGTGGCCCCATGTCACTGCTCTTGGTCTGCAAGTGCCCACATCAGAGCTGGCACTCAGGGAGAGGGTCCCGCCACCAGCAGCTCTATTTCATGGAAGCACAGCCTTCCAGTCCTTCTTTCGAGAACTTCTTTTAGATTGAGCTAGAATTCACTTACCATAAAGGTACCTTGTTTAACATGCATAGTTCAGTGGCAATGCACAAAGTTGTGCAACCATCACCACAATCAGTTTCAGAATATTCTTAGCAGGCCAAAGAAACATCACTCATGAGCATTCTCCATTCCCCTCCCTTTCAGCTCCTGATCTGTTTTCCATCTCTGCTGAACACGTCATGCGAATGGAATCTAATACGTAGTATTCTGTGACTGGTTCTTTCCCTTAGCACGTGTCCTAGCTTCATCTGGGCTGCAGCCTGGCTGAGACGTCCTCCTTTCATTTACCTGTTTATCAGCTGATGGACACTCAGATCAATTTCCACTCTGAGATTAGGAGCAGGGCTGGTGTATGGGCAGGGCTCTGTTCCCCCATCATTTTGGAGTGAGTTTTAGATATATAATTTCATCTATATAGAGGAGCAGGTCTCCATCTCTGACTGCCACCCTTGCCCTCTCAATCCTGACCCCCTCAGGCTGTCCTCCCCGGGATTGAGGGCTATTTCCAGAAACTGCATCTGCCCAGGACTCAAGACAGGTCCCCAGGGAGTCTCTTCCCAGGAGCTGCAACCAGTCAATCCCAAAGAGGGGGCCACTCTCGCCCTGAGCCCCAGTGGCTTCTGCAGGGGGGAGGCATGGGGTGCTCACATCTATGCTTGGGGAAGGAAGGTGTCCTTCTGGAGGGAAACATGGGCACCAAAGCTGTCTGGGGTAGAGCACAGGAAGACCCTGGGATAAAACCTCTGATGAGAAGTACAATGTGAAGGTGAGGGCCACCCTTGGGGCAACTACACGGCACCAAGCATCCAGGGCGCCTCGGTCTCCATCTGTGCTCACCGGTAGAGATACACGTACTTCTTGTATGTGCTGCGCCCCAGCAGGAGGCTGCTGTGGGAGGCGTAGGGCCCAGAGTCACCAAATCTGCCAGGAAAGGGGACCTGGGGTCAGTGACCCTGTGGCTCTCGGGGCGGGGGGGCGGCCTCTGTTAAGACCCACAGAACCCTCCTCACTGATTGAGTTCTCGAAGCAAGAGGTGAATGGCACTGTCAGAAGAGTCTACCACCTCCTGCAGCACCGTGATGTCACAGTGAGCCAGGATCTGCAGGAAACCAGGAAGGCTAGTCCTGCTCAGGGCCAGCTGCCCAGGCAGAAGGGTGGTCTCTCTGGGGACCAGGCAGTGGCGTGGCCATGAGTGTCATAACACACTGGCTGCAGCCCCAAGAGAGCTATGAGGCTAGAAAAGCCCTGGGAGAAGATGGAATGTCATTGCCATCAACACTGCACCCATTTTACAGAGGAGGAGACTGAGGCCAACAGGCAAGGAAGATGCTGCTCCACATTGCCACACCATTGTCTCCTGATGTCCCCCTCTTCTCTGGGACAAGCCCCTGGTCAGACAGGGCTAGGGGTTTTGGGTCATGGTCCTCAGAGGCCCAGCTTCCCTGCAGGGATGAACTGACCTTCACTAAGGTGTTGAGCACAGGTTCCCTGGCCACCTTGGCAAGTGTCAGCCGCTGTGCATTGAAGGCACAGATGCAAAAGGTCTCAGTCCCACTGGCCAGGAGGAGGAGCAAGAGCAGAGTATGGCTGTGTATAGGCTTCTGAAACCCTCCAGAGGAATCCAGGTTGCCTCAGGTTCAGGTCCTAGTTGCTCACAGTTCTAGTTCCAGAAGGACATGGTAATATGCAACAGAGAAAGTGATGTTCATCCTGCTGCCCAGAACCAGCTTCCCTGTGCTGCCATCATCACACATGTCCTCCTTTCTTCCTTGTGGATACCTTCCAACATCAGCATGTATGTTGGAAGCTCTTTCTCAGGCTTGTTCTTTTTCACTGGGATCAAATACACACAGCATCAAGTTTACCATCTGAACCATTTTTAAGTGCACAGTTCAGTGGCATGAAGCACCTTTACTTTGTTGTGCAACCATCCCCACCATCCATCCCCAGAAATTCATCATCTCCCCAAACTGAAACTCTGTCCCCATTAGTCAATAACCCTCCTTCCCTCCCCCAGCCCATGCCCCCCACCATCCTT
>SJYW01018342.1:31835-75360 GCA_006410735.1 Raphicerus campestris | reverse complement strand
TTGCTTCCACCTTTTGGCTACTGTCAATAATGCTGTTGGGAACACAACTCTACAAATATCTCTTCAAGCTCCTACTTTCAATCCTCTTCATTAAGTACCCATAAGTGAAATTGCTGGATCATGTAGCTTCAAGGGATTAGATCTGATAGACAGAGTGCCTGAAGAACTACGGATGGAGGTTCATAACATTGTACAAGAGACAGTGATGAAAACCATCCCCAAGAAAAAGAAATGCAAAAAGGCAAAATGGTTGTCTGAGGAGGCCTTGCAAACAGCTGTGAAAAGAAAAGAAGCGAAAGGCAAAGGAGAAAAGGAAAGATATACCCATCTGAATGCAGAGTTCCATAGAATAGCAAGGAGAGATAAGAAAGCCTTCCTCAGTGGTCAATGCAAAAAAAATAGGAGAAAACAATAGAATGGGAAAGACTAGAGATCTCTTCAAGAAAATTAGAGATACTAAGGGAAAATTTCCTGCAAAGATGGGCACAATAAAGGACAGAAATGGTATGGACCTAACAGAAGCAGAAGATATTAAGAAGAGGTGGCAAGAATATACAGAAAAACTGATCAAAAACTGATCAAAACTACAAAAAAGATCTTAAAGATCCAGATAACCATGATGGTATGATCACTCACCTAGAGCCAGACATCCTGGAGTCCAAAGTCAAGTGGGCCTTAGGAAGCATCACTACGAACAAAGCTAGTGGAGGTGATAGAATTCCAGGTGAGCTATTTCCAATCCTAAAAGATGATGCTGTGAAAGTGCTTCACTCAAAATGCCAGTAAATTTGAAAAACTCAGGACTGGAAAAAAAAACAGGACTGGAAAAGGTCGGTTTTCAGTTTTCATTCCAGTCCCAAAGAAGGGCAATACCAAAGAATGTGAACACTACCACACAATTGCACTCATTTGTCATGCTAGCAAGGTCATGCTCAAAATCCTCCAAACTAGGCTTCAACAGTACATGAACTGAGAACTTACAGATATACAAGCTGGATTTAGAAAAGGCAGAGGAATCAGATATCAAATTGCCAACATCCATTGGGTCATAGAAAAAGCAGGAGAATTCCAGAAAAACATCTACTCCTGCTTCATTGACTACGCTAAAGCCTGTGACTATGTGGATCACAACAAACTGTGGAAAATTCTTATTCTGGAGAATTCTTAAAGAGATGGGAATATCAGACCACCTTACCTGCCTGCTGAGAAATCTGTGTGCAGGTCAAGAAACAACAGTTAGAACCAGACATAGAACAATGGACCAGTTCCAGATTGGGAAAGGAGTACAGAAAGGCTGTATATTGTCACCCTGCTTATTTAACTTATATGCAGAGTGCATCATACAAAATGCTGGGCTGGAAGAAACACAAGCTGGAATCAAGATTGCTGGGAGAAATGTCAATAACCTCAGATATGCCACCCTAATGGCAGAAAGCGAAGAGGAACTAAAGAGCCTCTTGATGAATGTGAAAGAGGAGTGTGAAAAGCTGGCTTAAAACTCAGCATTCAGAAAATTAAGATCATGGCATCCAGTCCCACCACTTCATGGCAAATAGAAGGGGAAACAATGGAAATGGTGACAGATTTTATTTTCTTGGCCTCCAAAATCACTGCAGATGGTGACTGCAGCCATAAAATTCAAAGACGCTTGCTCCTCGGAAGAAAAGCTAAGATCAACCTAGAAAGCATATTAAAAAGCAGAGACATTACTTTGCCAACAAAGGTCAGTCTTAGTCAAAGCTATGGTTTTTTGAGTAGTCATGTACCAATGTGAGAGTTGGACCATAAAGAAGGTTGAGCGCTGAAGAACTGATGCTTTTGAACTGTGGTGTTGGAGAAGACTCTTGAGAGTCCCTTTGACTGCAAGGGGATCAAACCAGTCAATCCTTAAGGAAATCAGTCCTAAATATTCATTGGAAGGACTGATGCTGAAGCTGAAGCTCCAATACTTTGGCCACCTCATGCAAAGAGTCGACTCATTGGAAAAGACCCTGATGCTGGGAAAGCTTGAAGGCAGGAGGAGAAGGGGACAACAGAGGATAAGATGGTTGGATGGCATCACTGACTCAATGGACATGAGTTTGTTTGAGCAAGCTCTGGGAGATGGTGAAGGACAGGGAAGCCTGGTGTGCTACAGTCCATAGGATCGCAAAGAGTTGAACACGACTGAGCAACAACAACAAAATGGTAATTCTCTTTTTTTTTTTTTTTTTTTGAGGAATGTCATACCATTTTCCACAGTGGCTGCCTCATCTTCCATTCCCACTAGCATCACACCAGGATTCAACCTTAGAGTTGATTCTACCTTTTCACCACCATCAGCAACCAGGAGGACCATCATGGTGCATTTCTTTTTCCCCAGCTGCCAGACGTGATCTTTAAGATAAACTCCTTCAATTGCTGGATTCAAGTCAGCCAGAGTCATCTTTGACTCTGCAACCAAAGCCCACTTCATGCTAGTGTCATCCTCACACAACCATGTCAGTCTGTCTACTTCCCTCTGCCAGCTTTTCTCTGTTGCTTCTGTGACCTTCCTCGCTGGACTCACTTTCTCCCTGGCTGGGCCCCCTGCCTGTTTCTCTCTAGCCACCTGCTAGTGTCACTCATGCTAGTTTGGGCTCCTTCCCCAGTGCCTATTCTGGGATGCCCATGGGTCTTTAGGCAGCCCTGGGCAGGCAAGGGCAAGCTTGGAGGCTCTGGGGCCATGGGCTCCTAGGAGGGCGGAGGGCAAGAAGAACTAGAGAGTTCCTCCCCTCAGGGCTCCCCGATAGCTCAGTTGGTAAAGAATCTGCCTGCAATGCAGAATACCCTGGTTCGATCCCAGGATCAGGAAGATCCACTGGAGAAGGGATAGGCTACCCATGCCAGTATTCTGGCCTGGAGAATTCCATGGACTACCATGGGGTCACAAAGAGTCGGACACGACCGAGCGACTTCACTTTCACTTTGGCCTCAGCCCAAAACGGGGTCGGTCTCCCAACACGAGCCCTGAGCCCCAGCCCTGGAATTCCCTTCCCGCCTGGCCTTCCCAGGCTGGGGGCCACTTTCTCCTTTCCCCTTTGGCCAGAGGGCGCCCATACCTGCGCAGACCAGGCCGTCTCTACACCTTTCTGTGCTGTGGGCTGATCGCGACAGCCCCCAGGGAATCGCAGAGCCGGCCTAGACGGAAGGAGACGGTAGAGAAAGACGCCACCAACACGCTGACCGCTCCGTCGAGGCCGGTTCTCCGGCCTCACCCTTCCGGCGGGTGGGCACGGCCCTGGCTTCGCCTCGGAGGTGGAAGGGAGGGCGGCCCAGAGGCCTGGGAAGCGCTGACCCGGCCGCCCGCCTTCCTAGCAGGCTCCACCTTCTTCGCCCGCGAGGGATCCGGCGCCTGCGGCGGCGGAGGCTCTGAGGCGCGGGGCGAGCCGTGAGTCAGAGCCGGTCCTGGGCCCGACCTGGAGCGCCTGGCGCACCGAGGGAGCCCCGCGGCGAGCTTGGGCGCCCCCCAACCCCCAGGACTAAAGTCTTCTCTCCAAGTCTTCGGGCCGCGCTCTCCTAGGTTCTCTGCATGGCCGCAGGTGAGCGGGCGCAGGAACGCGCCGTGTAGGTGGAGCCCAGGGCAGACCGCGAGGGGAGTCCTCGTGGGGGTCGCTGCTGGGACAAGTGGGCGACTCGCGCGGGTTCTGCGGCCTGGCGGTGGGTCCTCACTGGCTGGTTTGTGGTGCGGCCTTCCCCGCAACTACCCACTCATGGACTGGGGGTGGTGATGAGCAGAAGGTTTGGGCGTTTTTAAATTTTTTGGCCTCGCCACACCTTGCAGGTACTTGTTTCCCGGACCAAGGACGGAACCTGCACCCTTGGCAGTGAGAGCGCCGAGTCCTAACTACTGGACCGCCAGGAAATTGCTGGGGAAATGTTTTTTAAATACATGAAGTCATGCGGTGCTTTAAAAAATAAAAACTATTACTGCTTAAGGAGTACAGGGCTTTCTTTTTGGGTGATGAACACCTCTGGAACTAGTTGGAAATGGCTGACAACATTGTGGATGTATCAATACTAAATGATATAAAATACTGTTATATGTATTTCCTATTGTATGTTATATGCTGCTATACATTGCATATAACATCACATATGACATTTTATTACAAACATACATTCATACAGTGTAATTCTGTAATATGGTAATTGTATACAATTACATACAATTGTATGTAATTTCAGTTCAGTAGCTCAGTCACGTCCGACTCTTTGCAACCCCATGGACTGCAGCACGCCAGACCTCCCTGTCCATCACCAACTCCCAGAGCTTGCTCAAACTCATGTCCATTGAGTCGGTGATGCCATCCAACCGTCTTATCCTCTGTCCTCTTCTCCTGCCTTCAATCTTTCCCAGCATCAGGGTCTTTTCCAATGAGTCAGTTCTTCACATCAAGTGGCCAAAGTATTGGAGTTTCAGCATCAGTCCCTCCAATGAATATTTAGGACTGATTTCCTTTAGGATGGACTGGTTGGATCTCCTTGCAGTCCAAGGGACTCTCAAGAGTCTTCTCCAACACCACAGTTCAAAAGCATCAATTCTTTGGCGCTCAGCTTTCTTTATAGTCCAACTCTCACATGCATACATGATTACTGGAAAAACCACAGGTTTGACTAGATGGATCTTTATTGGCAAAGGAATGTCTCTGCTTTTTAATATGCTATCAAGGTTGGTCATTGCTTTTCTTCCGAGGAGCAAGTGTCTTTTAATTTCATGGTTGCAATCAACATCTGCAGGGATTTTGGAGCCTAAGAAAATAAAATCTGTCACTGTTTCCATTGTTTCCCCATCTATTTGCTATGAAGTGATGGGACCAGATGTCATGATTTGAGTATTTTGAATGCTGAGTTTTAAGCCAGCTTTTTCACTCTTTTCTTTCACCTTTATCAAGAGGTTCTTTATTTCTTCTTCACTTTCTGCCATTAGTGTGGTGTCATCTGCATATATAAGGTTATTGATATTTCTCCTGGCAATCTTGATTCCAGCTTGTGCTTCATCCAGCCTGGTATTTCACATGATGTACTCTGCATAAAAGTTAAATAAATGGGTTAACAATATACAGCCTTGACATACTCCTTTCCCAATTTGGACCCATCCATTGTTCCATGTCCGGTTCTAATTGTTGCTTCTTGACGTGCATACATATTTCTCAGGAGGCAGGTCAGGTGGTTTAGTAAGAATTTTCCACAGTTTGTTGTTGTGATCCACACAGTCAAAGGCTTTGGTGTAGTCAATAAAGCAGAAGTTGATATTTTTCCGGAACTCTCTTGCTTTTCGTATGATCCATCAGATGGACATTTGATCTCTGGTTCTTCTCCCTTTTCTAAATCCTGCTTAAACATCAGTTCATGTACTGTTGAAGCCTCACTTGGAGAATTTTGAGAATTATTTTGCTAGCATGTGAGATGAGTGTAACATTTGCTAGCATGTGAGATGAGTTTGAACATTCTTTGCCATAGCCTTTCTTTTGGACTGGAATGAAAACTGATCTTTTCCAGTCCTGCGGCCACTGCTGAGTTTTCCAAATTTGCTGGCATATTGAGTGCAGCACTTTCACAGCATCATCTTTTAGGATTGGAAATAGCTCACCTGGAATTCCATCACCTCCACTAGCTTTGTTNGGATTGGAATAAAAACTGACTTTTCCAGTCCTGTGGCCACTGCTGAGTTTTCCAAATTTGCTGGCATATTGAGTGCAGCACTTTCACAGCATCATCTTTTAGGATTGGAAATAGCTCACCTGGAATTCCATCACCTCCACTAGCTTTGTTCATAATGATGCTTCCTAAGGCCCACTTGACTTCAGACTCCAGGATATCTGGCTCTAGATGAGTGATCATACCATTGTGGTTATCTCATTAAGATCTTTTTTGTATAGTTCTTCTGTGTATTTTTGCTACCTCTTCTTAATATCTTCTGTTTCTGTTAGGTCCATACCACTTCTGTCCTTTATTGTGCCCATCTTTGCATGAAATGTTCCCTTGGTATCTTTAATTTTCTTGAAGGGATCTCTAGTCTTTCCCATTCTATTGTTTTCCTCTATTCCTTTGCATTGATCACTTAGGAAGGCTTTCTTATCTCTCCTTGCTATTCTTTGGAACTCTGCATTCAGATGGGTATATCTTTCCTTTTTCCTTTTCCTTTTGCCTCTCTTCTTTTCTCAGCTATTTGTAAGGCCTCCTCAGACAAGTATTTTGCCTTTTTGCATTTCTTTTTCTTGGGGATGGTCTTAATCTCTGCCTCCTGTACAATGTCATGAGCCTCCACCCATAGTTCTTCAGGCACTCTATCATATCTAATCCCTTGAATCTATTGTCACTTCCACTGTACAATTATAGGATTTGATTTAGGTCCTACCTGATTAGTCTACTGATTTTCCCTACTTTCTTCAATTTAAGTCTGAATTTTGCAGTGTATGTAGGTAATTATGTAAAAATTACGTAGTGTAATAACATTACATATGGTACATTCATAAAATAATCTATATAATAAAAATGCTATAAAGTAGTTAATTCTATATTAGATGAAATTGATGAAAACAAAGGGGAAAAAACTAAAAGGGCTCTGCCAACCCCGACCTTGAGTGGCGTCAGATAACCGTGCCAGGCAGCACGTTAGTCACGGAGACTTTTCCAAGGACGAACAAAGTAGACAAAAGGGAAGTGGACTCGGAAGGGGGGGCGGGGCTCGAGCCCCTCCTGCGCCGGAGCGTGGCGGGGCCGTGGCGTGGCGGGGCCAAGCCCCACGTGAGCTTGTCATCGCTCCCATCGAGCGGCCTGAGCGCGTTTTGCGACAGTCGGCGGTCGAGCCCGGCGCCACCGCAGTCTCGCTTTCCGGCGGGTCCGCGGAGCTCGCGGCTACCGCCGCCATCAGACCTGGCTCCTCAGTGCGCTCCTGGTTTTTTGGTTCCGGGACGGCTAGTGTGTGGCGCGAAAGCGAGGCCAGGGCCGGGCCCGGTTCAGGCCCGACCCGCGAGGTGACCTTGGTCGAGTGCCCTGTCGCGCCGAGCTGTGGCGCGCGTCCGCGGGCCTGTTTGTGACCCGGCTCCCGAGCAGTTGAGGACGTAGACCTAGAGCGGCCCCTATAGGCTTGCCCCAGGGCAAGGGGAGCGCCGGGCCGCTGGGGGCTGTGGCAGAAGCTGGGTCGCGGGGGAGATGCCCCTCCACGTGAAATGGCCGTTCCCCGTGGTGCCGCCGCTCACCTGGACCCTGGCCAGCAGCGTCGTCATGGGCCTGGTGGGCACCTACAGCTGCTTCTGGACCAGTGAGTGGGCCCACAGCCGAGGCAGGGTCGGCCGCGTGGCTCCATGCCCAGCCAGAGTTGGGGTTCGGGGCGCTGGCAGGGGCTGGCTTGGTAGGGGGGAGCGCTGGGCCCCTGGGGAAAGAAGCCAAGATCCCTATCCTGCCCGTCTCCCCTCAGAGTGCATGAACCACCTCACCGTCCACAACAAGGAGGTGCTGTACGATCTCATCGAGAACCGAGGCCCAGCCACACCCCTCATCACAGTCTCCAATCACCAGTCGTGCATGGATGACCCTCATCTCTGGGGTACACGGGCCAGCGTGCTTGGCTTGGGGAGGCAAGGAGGGAACCTGGGTCAGGGCCAAACAAGCAGAACAAACTCCTCACAGGGCTCTTTGCCTGGCCCTCACACTCCTGTTTCTGGGGTGTCCTGCCCCAGGGATGAAAGTTTGATTTGTGGCCCTTTCAGCATTCTCCTAGATAGTGTGATTTGGAGAGGGCCTCTGAAATTTGGAGGAAGTGAGGAGATGACCACAAGGCAAGGTCTGACGGCTACTTTACTCTGAGCTATCAGGCCTGCGGGACCCTCCATTCTTTAAACTGTTGATGATTCGGAAGAGCCTTGGGAATAAATCTGAGGAGCACAGGGTGTCCTGTCAAGGAAGCTCTGGGCTAGGGGCTGGAAGACCTGTGTTCTGGTTCCGGCTTTGCCTCAGGCTGGGTTTGTAGCCTTCGACCAGCCTCACTGGGGAGTCTAGAAGTTCTGCTGTGCTGACTTCACAGGGAGTTGCTTGGCTCCAATAACCCAAGTGGCTGGCTACAGGGGTGTCCAGAGTTCCCACTGCTGGACGAGGACAGGGAGCTCGTGGGGAGCCATGTGGTCAATTCAGTCGTTCAGAGCACACACTTGCTGCTCTGGGCAGAAGATGCCCTTTAGGGTACCAGAGNATCTTTCCTTTTTCCTTTTCCTTTTGCCTCTCTTCTTTTCTCAGCTATTTGTAAGGCCTCCTCAGACAAGTATTTTGCCTTTTTGCATTTCTTTTTCTTGGGGATGGTCTTAATCTCTGCCTCCTGTACAATGTCATGAGCCTCCACCCATAGTTCTTCAGGCACTCTATCATATCTAATCCCTTGAATCTATTGTCACTTCCACTGTACAATTATAGGATTTGATTTAGGTCCTACCTGATTAGTCTACTGATTTTCCCTACTTTCTTCAATTTAAGTCTGAATTTTGCAGTGTATGTAGGTAATTATGTAAAAATTACGTAGTGTAATAACATTACATATGGTACATTCATAAAATAATCTATATAATAAAAATGCTATAAAGTAGTTAATTCTATATTAGATGAAATTGATGAAAACAAAGGGGAAAAAACTAAAAGGGCTCTGCCAACCCCGACCTTGAGTGGCGTCAGATAACCGTGCCAGGCAGCACGTTAGTCACGGAGACTTTTCCAAGGACGAACAAAGTAGACAAAAGGGAAGTGGACTCGGAAGGGGGGGCGGGGCTCGAGCCCCTCCTGCGCCGGAGCGTGGCGGGGCCGTGGCGTGGCGGGGCCAAGCCCCACGTGAGCTTGTCATCGCTCCCATCGAGCGGCCTGAGCGCGTTTTGCGACAGTCGGCGGTCGAGCCCGGCGCCACCGCAGTCTCGCTTTCCGGCGGGTCCGCGGAGCTCGCGGCTACCGCCGCCATCAGACCTGGCTCCTCAGTGCGCTCCTGGTTTTTTGGTTCCGGGACGGCTAGTGTGTGGCGCGAAAGCGAGGCCAGGGCCGGGCCCGGTTCAGGCCCGACCCGCGAGGTGACCTTGGTCGAGTGCCCTGTCGCGCCGAGCTGTGGCGCGCGTCCGCGGGCCTGTTTGTGACCCGGCTCCCGAGCAGTTGAGGACGTAGACCTAGAGCGGCCCCTATAGGCTTGCCCCAGGGCAAGGGGAGCGCCGGGCCGCTGGGGGCTGTGGCAGAAGCTGGGTCGCGGGGGAGATGCCCCTCCACGTGAAATGGCCGTTCCCCGTGGTGCCGCCGCTCACCTGGACCCTGGCCAGCAGCGTCGTCATGGGCCTGGTGGGCACCTACAGCTGCTTCTGGACCAGTGAGTGGGCCCACAGCCGAGGCAGGGTCGGCCGCGTGGCTCCATGCCCAGCCAGAGTTGGGGTTCGGGGCGCTGGCAGGGGCTGGCTTGGTAGGGGGGAGCGCTGGGCCCCTGGGGAAAGAAGCCAAGATCCCTATCCTGCCCGTCTCCCCTCAGAGTGCATGAACCACCTCACCGTCCACAACAAGGAGGTGCTGTACGATCTCATCGAGAACCGAGGCCCAGCCACACCCCTCATCACAGTCTCCAATCACCAGTCGTGCATGGATGACCCTCATCTCTGGGGTACACGGGCCAGCGTGCTTGGCTTGGGGAGGCAAGGAGGGAACCTGGGTCAGGGCCAAACAAGCAGAACAAACTCCTCACAGGGCTCTTTGCCTGGCCCTCACACTCCTGTTTCTGGGGTGTCCTGCCCCAGGGATGAAAGTTTGATTTGTGGCCCTTTCAGCATTCTCCTAGATAGTGTGATTTGGAGAGGGCCTCTGAAATTTGGAGGAAGTGAGGAGATGACCACAAGGCAAGGTCTGACGGCTACTTTACTCTGAGCTATCAGGCCTGCGGGACCCTCCATTCTTTAAACTGTTGATGATTCGGAAGAGCCTTGGGAATAAATCTGAGGAGCACAGGGTGTCCTGTCAAGGAAGCTCTGGGCTAGGGGCTGGAAGACCTGTGTTCTGGTTCCGGCTTTGCCTCAGGCTGGGTTTGTAGCCTTCGACCAGCCTCACTGGGGAGTCTAGAAGTTCTGCTGTGCTGACTTCACAGGGAGTTGCTTGGCTCCAATAACCCAAGTGGCTGGCTACAGGGGTGTCCAGAGTTCCCACTGCTGGACGAGGACAGGGAGCTCGTGGGGAGCCATGTGGTCAATTCAGTCGTTCAGAGCACACACTTGCTGCTCTGGGCAGAAGATGCCCTTTAGGGTACCAGAGGCAGATCCCAGGGACCAGGAGGAAGGTTTTAGTGCCATCTAGTCACCTGGGCTAGGATGGTGGCAGTGACAGTGGAGGAATAGTTAGAAGGATGTGCTGTGTGTGCATGCTTAGTCGCTTCAGTCTTGTCTGACTCTGCGGCCCCATGGACTGCAGCGCACCAGGCTCCTCTGTCCATAGGATTCTCTAGGCAAGAATAT
Organism: Raphicerus campestris; assembly: GCA_006410735.1. Classification (NCBI taxonomy): domain Eukaryota; kingdom Metazoa; phylum Chordata; class Mammalia; order Artiodactyla; family Bovidae; genus Raphicerus; species Raphicerus campestris. Next base: position 64,879 of record SJYW01018342.1, on the reverse strand, counting down.
TGGAGTGGGTTGTCATGCCCTCTTCCAGGGAATCTTCCCCACCCAGGGATCAAACCCCCATCTCCTGCATTGCAAGTGGATTCTTTAATGCTGAGTTAGCAGGGACGGGCAGCATTAGCATATATCAGGGCAGTAGGCAGGCCGGATGTCGTGACTATTAAGATATAGGGGGTGGAAGATGGAGGAGCCAGGGAGAACCTGGGGGTCCAGCCAAAGAGTCTGGAAGACAGCTCTTTGGGCTATAGGGAAATGTCCTTGTCCCTCATTCCCTGAAACCGGGTGACAGAAAGTGGTGCCCCCCTAGGTACAAGGTTAGTTGGGGCATGCAGCCTTCTCTCCTCCAGGGATCCTGAAACTCCGTCACATCTGGAACCTGAAGTTGATGCGTTGGTGAGGAGGAATGGACCCCCACGGTGGGCCCAGCAGGTCTTAACCCGTATGCCCAGACTGGCCCTCCTCCTGGCCTGCTCAGGAGGTGGCCTCCACCAGTCCAGACAGGGCCTGGGGTGGGACCCCACTAGCCCGCCTGTGCCTCCATTCTGCATTGCCGATGCCGTTAGGCAACACGCTGGTGGGAGGAGGGTGGCAGGGAAGCAGGGTACAGGGGAAGCTGGGGTGACTGCATCCATCCCCACTCCAGGACCCCCACAGCTGCAGACATCTGCTTCACCAAGGAGCTGCACTCACACTTCTTCAGCTTGGGCAAGTGTGTGCCCGTGTGCCGAGGTGAGCCACTCCTCTACGAGGGGCTGTTGGGCTGCTGGGTGCTGGGGACACTTCTCTGGCCCTTCCAGGGGCAGGGAGACTGGTGGCAGTGTCTCTGGTTCAGCTGCACTGGGAGTTGAGGGACGCCGGTGGGACAGGCCACCTGGGTGACAGGGCTGCAGGCACCTCATGCGGCTGCCTCACTCGCATGAGGCCCACCTCCATCATCTGGGAGGAGGGAGCAGTGGTTTCTTGGAGAGCACTGATTTCCCTGCGAGTGCTGGAGGACTGGGTGCCCTGGGGCTCTGGCATTGGAGGTCAAGGAAACATTATCCACAGTTGCTTCTCAGGAGGCTGTTGCTAAGAGATGCACTGATGGCCACGTGGTGTCATCAGTCAGCAATGGTGGTGGCATGTGCCAGAGGCTGTGCATTTGTGAAAACAAACAGACTTATGTGTCGAGCTGTGTGACATGGAGTGATTACTCTGTACCTCTTGAGAGCTTCAGAAGGTCGGGGCCATTTGGATCCCCCTTCTCCAGAAAAAGGGGCTCGGAGAGAGAAAGCTGTGGGGTCAAGATCATAGGACGAGAGGTGGCCAAGCCCGGATTCAAATCCAGCTTGCTTGTTCCTCTGGGGAAGTGGGGTTTTTCCCAGCAGAGTATGAAAGGCAAGGCATCCTACACCCAGGAAGCACGTAGCAAACCCTGAAAGGGTACATGACCAAGGCAGAAAATGTAGGTTGCAGGCTGCCTGTGAAGCTTCTAGAACAATCGTGTTAAGAATTTGATGTGCTTTCTTGTGTGGTTAAGAGAAAGAGAGAGCCCCCGGACTGCAGTGTACCTGGTGGAGAGAATCGGGGTTGAATGGAGGCCAGGAGCCTGGTTAGGGGCTGTCACAGTTCCTCTGGTGACAGGGCCTCTGGGGGTCACCACAGAGAGCTGGGGACCACATGCTTTGGGCTGTGCTTTGGAGGTGGAGTTGCCAGGACTTGTTGATAAATTGGTCGTGGCCAGGGGTGGGGGGCGAGAAGAAAACTCAACGATGACACTAGGTGACGGCAGGTGCCAGGGAACTGCTGGGAGGATGGGTCCAGGGACGAGCAGCAGAGCGTTGAGAGGCCCTGTCTCCGGAGGAGGGAGCAATCTGGAGACAGTGTGATGTGCCATTCTGGAACTCTAAAAGATCCTGGGATCTCTGATGCAAACAAAGTCAGCCACACAGAAATGAGAGCATAGAGGGGGAAAGAAGGGACCAGGACAGCCCCTTACCACAATGGAGACATAAGCCCCCAGTACAGCAGGGAGCAAAACAGGGCTCCTGGCTATTGTAGAAGCTTCCCGTGACCCTGGAGAAGCCACTTCCCTGGACTGACAGCCACCAGTGCTGTGGGAATGGTGGGGAGGATCCCTGGGGGGGGGGGGGCACTCTTCCCGGAAGTTGGGGTCAGGAGGAAGTAACCAGGGGGTGTTTGAGGTCAGGGGAAACCTTATTACTAGTAGTGGTTTGGCTCAATCGGAAAAAAATCTGCGTGCAATGTAGGAGATCTGAGTTCAATCCCTGGGTTGGGAAGAGCCTCTGGAGAAGGAAATGGCAACCCACTCCAGTATTCTTGCCCGGAGAATCCCATGGACAGAGGAGCCTGGCGGGCTACAACCCATGGGGTCGCAAGAGTCAGACACGACTTGGTGACTAAACCATCACCATCCAATGAAAAGTTTCAGTGCCCACCCCTCAGGTCTGCAGACTTAACTCCCCAGAGACCCCTGCCTGGAACACTCTCTTTTTACTGCATTTGGAGGCAACTTCATCTCCCCAAAACACAAGCAGAGGCCCCAGTGTCATGGCAGTTGACCATAGTATCCATCATGCACTGCTCTGAGTGATGCTGATGCTGCTTGGGTACTCTGTCTTGAGTCTCAGTCCCTCCTTTCTGTGACCTCAGGGGCCTTCCGTGTCCACTTCTACCCTCGTTCTTCTTTTTGACCTGTATCTACATTTTAGGGTACAATAAAAGCAGCAAGTGCAGTCTTATTCCTAAGCACCTTCTGTTGAGAGAATGCGGGAAGGGACAAGCTGCCAAATGCATTGGTCATGCAGTAAAGGCCTAACAATTGAAGCAAAGGAAGTACCCAGTATACTTTGCTTCTGTGTTCCAGAAAATTTCCTCCCCACCTTTTGTTAGGATGTGAACTGTCAGAGTGGTCTTGCACAAGCCATGCAAGTGAGTAGAAATAGTATTTGTAAAAGCTAAACATCCTGAAGGGTTGCTCCACAAGCATAGAATTTTAAAATTTCGATTGTGAGCTGGAAGGCTGGTTCACACCAGTCGGTTTTTGTCAAGCAGGAGCCTGTGCCTCTGAAGCCCAGCCCTAGCGGGTTGTGTGATCCCAAGTAGGGAACCCACAGCTCTCACTTATGACACCCAGAGAAACTGCAGTGGGTGACTGCTCCCCAACTCCAGCCCCTGAGGGAGCTGCCGGGCTGTTTCCATGTGGATTGGGTTGAGACCCTTGGATCCCTATCTAGCACCTTCCAAAGACTTGGCCTTGCAGAGAAGAGGTTGGAAGTCCATTTCTTAGGGCATCGGCCCAGATAGTCCTACCATCCCTCTGTCCGTGTCTCCCTGTTTGTTTTATTTTTCTTGGTCATGCCACAGGGCAAGCAAGATCTTACTTCCCTGACCAGGAATGCACCTGCATCCCCTGCAGTGGATGGTGTGGAATCTCAGCCACTGGGCCACCAGGGAAGCCCCACTCTCCCCCTTTGTGTTGTGGCTCTCTACTCCTCACTTGATGAGATAAGGATATTTACCCCTCTTTTTCAGCTTCCCTCTTTCTTGGTCTCTGTCCACTCTCCGGACAAGCTTGGCAAGCAAGGTTTTTACTGCGTGTGGGCACAGATTGTCCCCATGTGATGCCCAAGTTGAGAGCCAGCAGTCGTGTCTGGGTTATTGCTGACTGCTGGGCCACTTGGGGCCGGTGTCACAGTCTTGGGGCATCTCTGAGGCAGTGTTGCCAGCATCGGGGACGGCTCAGCCACAGCGTTTTCTGTGTAGCAGATTTGACTTTTCCCCAACTCTCAGTGACACTGTGAGTCAAAGTCACTCAGTCGTGTCCAACTCTTTGCGACCCCATGGACTATAAAGTCTGTGGAATTCTCCAGGCCAGAATACTGGAGTGCATAAGCCATTCCCTTCTCAAGGGGATCTTCCCAGCCCAGGGATTGAACCCAGGTCTCCCACATTACAGGTGGATTCTTTACAAAGGGTGACTCGAGTTTTCAAGGGGCACTCTTCGAAGAAGGGGTCAGCAGGAGGGAGGGACGGCAGAAGCTGAGGACTCAGCCGAGGCTCAGAGGCCCCTGAGGGGTGCCTGTGGGAACTGGTCTGTAAGAGACCCTGGGGAAAGGTTTGCTGTGCAGAACCTTGGGCCCCAGTGAGACCAGAGATCACAAATAGCCTTGCTTTGCTCCTGCAGCTTTCTCTGGGCCAGTGCCAGCCGCTGGGAGGCTTGCTCCTGGACTAGTTAGTCCCAAGGCTCCAAGAGCCCAACTGTGGAAGCAGGGCAGGGAGGACAGTAATTGGTTCGGGGGTCTGAGAGGGCACACACTGCAGGTGTCTGACCACAGCCGGAGTTGCTCAGGGGACGCAGCTGTGCTGGGACTGACGGGCAGAAGGCGGGGTCATAGATGGGTCATAAGGAAGTAAGGGAAGTCACTTAGTTGTGGCTGACTCTGCGATCTCATGGACTGTAGCCCGCCAGGCTCCTCTGTCCATGGAATTTTTCAGGCAAGAGTACTGGAGTGGGTTGCCATTTCCTTCTCCAGGGGATCTTCCCGACCCAGGGATTGAACCCAGGTCTCCCGTGTTGCAGGCAGACTCTTTACCATCTGAGGTGTTCACGTGGACCAGGCCCTGGGGGTGAAGTGGAGGAGGCGGGTCCTGGAACAACCAAGACTGACGGAGGAGACTTTCTCATTGGCAGGAGACGGCGTCTACCAGAAGGGAATGGATTTCATTTTGGAGAAACTCAACCACGGGGACTGGGTGCACATCTTCCCAGAAGGTCAGTGGTGCTAGCAGGGTTGNTTCCCTGACCAGGAATGCACCTGCATCCCCTGCAGTGGATGGTGTGGAATCTCAGCCACTGGGCCACCAGGGAAGCCCCACTCTCCCCCTTTGTGTTGTGGCTCTCTACTCCTCACTTGATGAGATAAGGATATTTACCCCTCTTTTTCAGCTTCCCTCTTTCTTGGTCTCTGTCCACTCTCCGGACAAGCTTGGCAAGCAAGGTTTTTACTGCGTGTGGGCACAGATTGTCCCCATGTGATGCCCAAGTTGAGAGCCAGCAGTCGTGTCTGGGTTATTGCTGACTGCTGGGCCACTTGGGGCCGGTGTCACAGTCTTGGGGCATCTCTGAGGCAGTGTTGCCAGCATCGGGGACGGCTCAGCCACAGCGTTTTCTGTGTAGCAGATTTGACTTTTCCCCAACTCTCAGTGACACTGTGAGTCAAAGTCACTCAGTCGTGTCCAACTCTTTGCGACCCCATGGACTATAAAGTCTGTGGAATTCTCCAGGCCAGAATACTGGAGTGCATAAGCCATTCCCTTCTCAAGGGGATCTTCCCAGCCCAGGGATTGAACCCAGGTCTCCCACATTACAGGTGGATTCTTTACAAAGGGTGACTCGAGTTTTCAAGGGGCACTCTTCGAAGAAGGGGTCAGCAGGAGGGAGGGACGGCAGAAGCTGAGGACTCAGCTGAGGCTCAGAGGCCCCTGAGGGGTGCCTGTGGGAACTGGTCTGTAAGAGACCCTGGGGAAAGGTTTGCTGTGCAGAACCTTGGGCCCCAGTGAGACCAGAGATCACAAATAGCCTTGCTTTGCTCCTGCAGCTTTCTCTGGGCCAGTGCCAGCCGCTGGGAGGCTTGCTCCTGGACTAGTTAGTCCCAAGGCTCCAAGAGCCCAACTGTGGAAGCAGGGCAGGGAGGACAGTAATTGGTTCGGGGGTCTGAGAGGGCACACACTGCAGGTGTCTGACCACAGCCGGAGTTGCTCAGGGGACGCAGCTGTGCTGGGACTGACGGGCAGAAGGCGGGGTCATAGATGGGTCATAAGGAAGTAAGGGAAGTCACTTAGTTGTGGCTGACTCTGCGATCTCATGGACTGTAGCCCGCCAGGCTCCTCTGTCCATGGAATTTTTCAGGCAAGAGTACTGGAGTGGGTTGCCATTTCCTTCTCCAGGGGATCTTCCCGACCCAGGGATTGAACCCAGGTCTCCCGTGTTGCAGGCAGACTCTTTACCATCTGAGGTGTTCACGTGGACCAGGCCCTGGGGGTGAAGTGGAGGAGGCGGGTCCTGGAACAACCAAGACTGACGGAGGAGACTTTCTCATTGGCAGGAGACGGCGTCTACCAGAAGGGAATGGATTTCATTTTGGAGAAACTCAACCACGGGGACTGGGTGCACATCTTCCCAGAAGGTCAGTGGTGCTAGCAGGGTTGTGACTCGCTCAAGGATCTGGATGGGACTGCCCCCATCCCCTCCCAGTAGCCCCTAAGCTGCAACTCCATCCTCTCTCTTGACAGGGAAAGTGAACATGAGCTCTGAGTTCCTCCGCTTCAAGTGGGGTAAGAGCCACTGGTCCTTTCTGGCTTGGTGGGACCCGGGCACGTGGGGCAGATGACTGTGATCATTGCCACAGAAGGGGGACGGGCCCAGACCAAGGCCAGCCTGGAAGAGGAGCTGGCCCAGGGCAGCTGCTTTGAATGGGGTTGCAGGGAGGGCAGGAGCGGCCCTGTCCACAGGCTGGCACCAAAATGCCACTCCCCCCCCCGGGCAGGAATAGGTCGCCTGATCGCCGAATGTCATCTCAATCCGATCATCCTGCCCCTGTGGCATGTTGGTGAGCCTCCCTCTTGGGCCACTGCTGCAGCCCAGGGAGAGGGCCTTTGCACAGTGGTCTTTTGGGGTGGGTCTCCTCTGGGTGGTCGAGTCAGGGTGCCTGGACTGCCCTGCTCCACCCCCCACACCTGCACTCTGGCTCTCTGTCTGCTGTGCTGCAGGAATGAACGATGTCCTTCCTAACAGTCCACCCTACTTCCCCCGCTTTGGGCAGGTAGGTAGGGCCACCGATCATGTCTGTCTGTCTGTCTGTCTGTCTTTCCTCTGCCCTGTGACTCCCATGCGGCACCACTGAGCCCAGATTTAAGAGGGGCTGGGCTTGCAGCAGAGGGAACAGAGTGAAACAAAGACGAGGGGTGGTTTCCTGGCACCACGGCCAGGGCGAGGGCAGGATAGGGATGACTTGGGGATGGACCCCAGGACTGGCAGGGCCCTTGGATGTCACTGAGCCCGACCACCCCATTTTAAAGCGGGAGGGTGGACCCAAGGGGGTACTCAGCATCTTAGGGCTAGGGTTGTGGGTACCCTGTCCCCCACTCCTGTCAACCCACTGATGGCTGGTCTCCCTGCAGAAAATCACCGTGCTGATTGGCAAGCCCTTCAGCGCCCGGCCTGTGCTCGAACGGCTGCGGGCAGAGAACAGGTCAGCGGTGAGTTTCTCCCTGGGGCTGTCCTCGCCCATCCCAGTGCCCTTGGCTTCCCCAGGCACCCCAGGTGAAGCTCCCTGAGGACTGCGTGGCAGCCCCAGTCCTTCGCCCTCAGGTGGAGATGCGCAAAGCCCTGACAGACTTCATCCAAGAGGAATTCCAGTGCCTGAAGAGCCAGGCAGAGCAGCTCCACAACCACCTGCAAGCCAGATAGGTGCCATCTTGCCTAGACCTGGGTCCAGCTGCCTTTTGGACTGGGAGGGGGTGGCGAGGCCTGGGCCAGATACAGCTCTGGGACCCCTCCCAGCTCTCTAGGCACCACCTTTGGGTGCTGGGCTGGGGGATGGACTGATGCTCGGAGCTCAGATATGGTCCTTTTGACAGATTGGTGGATAACCCTTCCAGGTTTACCCCTCCACAAGTGGGCGAGCATTGTAGCACCTCTGGTTCTGCCACTGAAAGAAGGCTCTCAGCTGCTCCTCGCACTTGGCCACGCAGGGAGGAAAGACCTTTAGGCAGGGGGCCCTGTGCTCTTTCACCTGCAAGCTGTTTGCTCCCAGAGCTGGGGACTGGAAGGAGGGCCTGATCCAGCAGGGCACTGGAAGGAGGAGCCCTGATCTTCCTCAGGGATAGCCATCAGCCATGTCTTTCTTCTGCCTGTGCTCCCTGCAGGCATGGGAGCCTCGGGCAGGGCCCAGCCCTGGGCTGCAGGTGGAAGAGCTGCCCTTTTCTATAAGGGGAGCCAGGTCCAACAGGGCCCAAGACCCGGCCCCTCGCTGGGTCCCACTGTTCTTTCTGCCTCCCTGGCATCACTTGAATCCCCTGGTTGTTTTATAAACTGTTAATAAAGGATTTGTGTTGTGCTCTTTTACCTCTAGCCTCTCTGTAGGGGTGGGGCTGGGAGGTGACCCTCTGGACCAGAAGCCTGGCCCATGAGAGCTCTGGGCACGTCAACAGCACTTGACTGGATGGGCTCTCAGTGGGCACCAGCCACTGAAGACTTCCATCCTTGTCTGCAATCCCCACGCAGCCTGACAACAGTAGGGCTTCATCTCATTCTGCAAATGGTGCAGCATGAGGTTAATGGACTTGATTCAGAACCTAAAGTTTGCAAGGTAGGGAGAAGCAAGTAGCAATTCAGTCCTCAGGCTGGTTCCCAAGGCAGAGGTGGTCTCTGAAGCTCCCAGTGAGCCGCTGTGAACTACACGTGCTGTGATGAGAGATGGGAAGGGGGACAACTTGACTGAGTTTGGAGCTCTAGGTGGGAGAAAAGGTAGGAGGATCCAGGGCGGTGGCACTCCTGGCAGAAAGGAAATCCTCTTGAGAGAAAAGCTAACTCTGTTTAGGGCTCCAGTTTGTCCACAGGTGGTTGTTCAGTTGTTAAGTTGTGTCTGACTCTGATCCCATGGACCGCAGTACACCAGGCTTCTCTGTTCTTCACTGTATCCCAGAATTTGCTCAAATTCATGTCCATTGAGTCAGTAATGCTATCCAACCATCTCACCATCTGCCACCCTCTTCTCCAGTCCTCAATCTTTCCCAGCATCTGGGTCTTTTCCAAAGAGTCAGCTCTTTGCATCAGGTGGCCAAAGTATTGGAACTTCACCTTTAGCATCAGTCCGTTCAATGAGTATTCAGGGTTGGTTTCCTTTAGGATTGACTGTTTCCTTTACTTTTCCTTGACTTTTCCCCTTTTTTTCCTTGATTACTTTTCCTTTAGGATTGACTGTTTCCTTTACTTTTTCCTTCACTTTTCCTTGACTTTTTTCCTTTAGGATCAAGTCTCTTGATCTTGCAGTTCAAGGGACTCTCAAGAGTCTTCTCCAGCACCACAGTTCAAAAGCATCAGTTCTTCAGTGCTCAGCCTTCTTTGTGGTCCAACTCACATCTATGTATGACAACTGGAAAAACCACAGCTTTGACTATACAGACCTTTGTTGGCAAAGTGATGTCTCTGCTTTTTAATATGCTGTCTAGGTTGGTCATAGCTTTCCTTCCAGTGAGCAAGGATCTTTTAATTTCATGGCTGCAGTCAACATCTGCAGTGATTTTGGAGCCCCCCCCCAATAAAGTCTGTCACTGCTTCCACTTTTTCTCCTATGTACCATGAAGTGAAGGGACTAGATGCCATGATCTTAGTTTTTTAAATGTTGAGTTTTAAGCCAGTTTTTTCATTCTCTTTCACCCTCATGAAGAGGCTCTTTAGTTCCTATTCACTTTCTGCCATTAGTGAAGTTCAGTCACTCAGTTGGGTCCGACTCTTTCTGACTCCATGAACTGCAGCATGCCAGGCCTCCCTGGCTATCACCAATTCCCAGAGTTTACTCAAACTCATCCGTTGAGTTGGTAATGCGATCCAACCATCTCATCCTCTGCCGTCCCCTTCTCCTCCTGCCCTCAATCTTTCCCAGCATCAAGGTCTTTTCCAATGAGTCAGCTCTTCACATAAGGTGGCCAGAGTATTGGAGTTTCAGCTTCAGTATCAGTCCTTCCAATGAACACACAGGACTGATCTGCTTTAGGATGGACTGACTGGATCTCCTTGCAGTCCAAGGGACTCTCAAGAGTCTTCTGCAGCATCACAGTTCAAAAGTATCAATTCTTTGGTGCTCAGCTTTCTTTATAGTCCAACTCTCACATCCATACATGACTACTGGAAAAACCATAGCCTTGACTAGACAGACTTTTGTGGACAAAGTAATGTCTTTGTTTTTTAATATGCTGTCTAGATTGGTCATAACTTTCCTTCCAAGGAGTAAGCCACCATCTGCAGTGATTTTAGAGCCCCAAAATATAAAGTCAGCTACTATTTCTACTGTTTCCCCATCTATTTGTCATGAAGTGATGGGACTGGATACCATGATCTTAGTTTTCTGAATGTTGAGCTTTAAGCCAACTTTCTCACTCTCCTCTTTCACTTTCATCAAGAGTTTCTTTAGTTCTTCTTCACTTTCTATGATAAGGGTGGTGTCATCTGCATATCTGAGGTTAGCCATTAGTGAAAGTTGGACCCTAAAGAAGGCTGAGCACCGAAGAATTGATGCCTTCAAGTTGTGGAGCTGAGAAGACTCTTCAGAGTTTCTTGGTCTTTGAGGAGATCAAGCCAGTCAATCCTAAAGGAAATCAACCCTGAATACTCATTGAAAGGACTGATGCTGAAGCTGAAACTCCAATACATTGGCCATCTGATATGAAGAGCTGACTCTGTGGAAAAGACCTCAATGCTGGGAAAAATTGAGGGAAGGAGGAGAAGTGGGCAACAGAAGATGAGATGGTTGGTTAGTACCACCAACTGAATGGACACAAGTTTTAAGAAACTCCAGGAGACAGTGAAGGATAGGGAAGCCTGGCATGCTGCGGTCTACAGGGTCGCAAAGAGTTGTACACGACTTAGCAACTGAACAACAACAATGGGAAAAAACATAAACCCTTGTAAACATTAAAAAAAAAATCCATAAATCCTTGTGGCTCAGCTGGTAAAGAATCCACCTGCAACGTGAGAGATCTGGGTTCAATCCCTGGGTTGGGAAGATCACCTGGAAAGGGGAAAGGCTACCTATTCCAGTATTCTGGCCTGGAGAATCCCATGGACTGTATAGTCCATGGGTTGCAAAGAGTCAGACATGACTAAGAGACTTTCACTTGGAAAAAACAGACTGTCAGCCAGTTTGCATCTGCATAGGTCCAAATGTAACATCCCTTTTTCATGTATATGTTTTATATTCATTTTGACAGACATCAACTATTTCATGAAGAGTTCCGATTTGATACCCTACATAAATGTTCCATTTTTCCACGTGGTTGTGTTTTAAATTATTTATTAATTTAATTTTTGGTTGCACTGGGTCTTCATTGCTGCCAGAGCAGGTGGTTACTCTCTAGTTGTGGTGCACAAGTTTCTCATTGTGGTGTTTTCTCTTGTTGTGGAGCACAGGCTCTCAATAGTTGCAGTATAGGAGTTGTGGCTCAGTAGTTATGACACATGGGCCTAGTTACTCTGGTGCATGTGGGATCTTCCCAGACCAGGCATTGAACCTGTGTCGCCTGCATTGGCAAGTGGATTCCTATCCACCATACCACCAAGGAAGTCTCATGTTCAGTCTCAGAAAACCTGGAACAAAATGAGGTGAAAGTCAGCTTTTGGTTTTTTTATGTGGAGAGTCCTAATAGCAGAGAATAATGACAATGTTGTTTCCTTCTTTACAAGTATTCTACTTTTGATTTCATTTGTCTAACTGCTTTGGTACCACTTCTAGCTTCTGGAACTGAAAGAAAACCTTAAAGAATCTATACCTAAATTTTTGGAAACAAGGTTTTAGAAAGTTTCCCAGTTATCAACATGTATAAAAATCAGTTGTATTTACATATATACACCAGCAACAAGAAATTAGAAAGTACAGTTTAAGACACCATTTACAAAAATTACAAGGTAACTAGGAATCTCACAAAAGATGTGAAAGATCTACATATAGAAAATCATAACATTTTATGGAAAGGTATTAAAGAAGACCCAAGTAAATGGAGAGTGATCCCATGTTCATGAATAGGAATACTTGATATAGTAAATATGTCAGTTCTCCAGAATTGATTTACAGATTAAATGTGATTCCAATCACAAGCTAATCAGGTTTCAGACAGACAGTTGCACACCCATGTTCATAACAGCATTACTCACAAGAGCAAAAAGGAAACTCAAGGGTCCATCAACAGATGAATGGGTAGATAAACTGGGGTCATACAAGGGAATATTATTCTCCATAAAAATAAAGGAAATTCTGACATTGTGGCGGCATTGTGAATGAACCTTGAAAACATTACACTAAGTGAAATATGCCAAACACAAAAGACTACATGTAGTATAATTCCATATATATGAGATCCCTAGAGTAGTCAAATTCATAGAGACAAAAAGTAGAACGGGTGACAGGGACTGGTGGAGGAGGGACTAGAGAAAGATAGTGTTTAGTGAAGACAGTTTTAGTTTGGGGTGGATGAGAATGTTCTGGCAATGGATGGAGGCGATGGTTGTAGAACAGTGTGAATGTGCTTCATGCCCCAGAACTGGACAGTTAAAAATGGTTACAATGGTGAAGTTTTAAATCACGACTATTTTACCACAATAAATCTTTTAAATAAAAAATGGCTAAAATGGTAGACTTTGTTATATACATTTTACCACAACTTTAAATAATCTAGCCAATATAATGAATTGATTCTAAAATCAATATGGACACACAATAGCCCAAGAACAGCCTCTTGAAAAAGGACAAGGTGGGAGGATTTGCCTTTTTGGGTATCAAAGTTTATTGTGTTATAATAATTAAGACAGGGTGGTACTCGAGAGACAAATTGATTAGTGGAATGGAACAGGGAGCCAAAAACTGACCCACAGCTGTAAGGACACTTAATATAGAGCAAAATTGGTATTTCAAGACAGTGGGTAAAGGACATTCATCTCAAATAGTATTGGGATAATTGCAGCTCTCTTAAAGACACTTGGGAAAAAAAAAAACACAAAAAATAAAAAAATAGAAAAAATAATAATAAAGACAATTGATCCTTGCCTCACAACGTACATGAAGAAAGTGAAAGGGTTAGTCATTCCGTTGTGTCCAACTCTTTGTGACCCCATGGACTGTAGCCTGCCAGGCTCCTGTGTCCTTGGAATTCTCCAGGTGAGAATACTGGAGTGGGTTGCCATGCCCTTCTCCAGGGAATCTTCCCAAACCAAGGATTGAACCTGCATCTCTTACATCTCTTGCACTGGCATATGGGTTCTTTACCACTCACACCACCTGGGAAGCCCCACAACATACATGAATGCATGGAAAACAAAGACAACTTCTAGAAGATAATGTAGGCAAATATTTCCATAATCTAGGGGCAGGGAAAGGCTTCTTAAAGAGGATATTAAAAACATGAGGGATTCCCTGGTGACTCAGTGGTAAAGAATCTGATGCAGGAGATGCAGGTTTGATCCCTGGGTTGGGAAGATCCCCTAGAGGAGGAAATAGCAACCCAGTCCATTATTCTCTCTGGCAATATGCCATGGACAGAGGAGCCTCACAGGCTACAGTCCATGAGGTCACAAAAAGTTGGACGTGACTGAGCGACTGAGCACACATACAAAAAACATGAACCATCAAGAAGGTGATACATTTTACTACAGTAAAATTAAGACATTGTGTTCATCAGAAGATATCATGAAGAAAGTGCAAGGTGGGGGGCTTCCTTGGCAGCTCAGCGAGTGGTAAAGAATCTGCCTGCAATGCAGGAGACTTGGGTTTGATCCCTGGGTTGGGAAGAGCCCCTGGAGAAGGGAAAGGCTACCCACTCTAGTATCCTGGTCTGGAGAATTTCACAAATAAATCACTATTTACCCACTCCAGTATTCTGGCCTGGAGAATTCCATGGACACAGGTCACAGAGTCAGACATGACTGAGTGCCTTTCACTTCACTTCACCCACTATTTATCCATGGAGAATTCCATGGATACATCACTAAGATAAAGATAACCAATCCATAGAAAAATGGGAAGATTGGTGTGAGCAGGCATTTCATTGAAGAGGAAACACAATGGCAGAACTGAAAACATACATACTGTATAAGAACTTCCTGTAATTGCATTAACAAAGCACAATAAACTGAAGTGTTAGTTGCTCAGTTGTGTCCAACTCTTTGCAACTCCATGGACTACAGACCGCCAGGCTCCTCTGTCCATGGAATTCTCTAGGCCAGAGTACTGGAGTGGGTTGCCACTCCCTTCTGCAGGGGATCTTCCCAACCCAGGGATTGAACCCGGGTCTCCCACACTGCAGGCAGATTCTTTACTGTTTGAGCCATCACAGAAGCCTGGACATGAATTTGGGAGGACACTATTCAACCCAGTATATGCTAAGTTGCTTCAGTCACATCAGACTCTTTGCAACCCTATGGATTGTAGCCTGCCAGGCTTCATCTGTTCATGGGATTCTCCAGGCAAGAAAACTGGAGTGGGTTGCCATTTCCTTTTCCAGGGGATCTTCCCGACCCAGGGATTGAACTTGCGTTTCTTATGTCTCCTGCTTTGGTTGGTGGGTTCTTTACCACTAGCACCACCTGGGAAGCCTGTTCAACCCAGTGTATGTACCCTATGACCTGAGACACACACACACACACACACACACACACACACACACACACACACCTATGGAAATACACATACATGTGCACCATTAGGCAAATATATGTTTGCAGCAACACTAGCTGTGCTAGCTAAAGTGGGAAAATACTCAAATATCCCTCAACAGAAGGGCTCAATGACTGGCAGAATATCTGTCCAGAGGAACAGCAGTCATGTGGCTATTGTGAAATCACTCACATTAACCTCCAAATTTTGAGCACAGAATCTAGACACAAATATAATACTGAATAATTCCACTTATACAAAATCCCAATGTAGACAAAACAAAACCATTGTATTGAGAGATGCCTGCTTGTCTGGTTCAATGGTCAGGATGTTTGTCCAAACTCAAACATTGAAATCTAATGCCTTAATGGTATTTATTAGGAGGTGGGGGCCTGGGAGAGGTGCTCAGGTCATGAGCTCATGAGGGTGAAGTCCTCAAGATGGGATGAGTGTCCTCATCAAAGAGGCTCCAATTTCTTCAATCCTCCTACCGAGTGAGGATACAATAAGTCTGCAACTGGGAAGTAGATTCTCCCCCATGCTGATGGTACCTTGATCTCTGACGGCAAGCATCGGTGAGCAATAAACTTCTGCTGTTTCTAAGTGTCACCATCTGTGACACTTTGTCCCAGCACCCCAAACAGGCTGATATAATTGGTAAAGTTATGAAAAGCCAAGAGATGACCCCCAAAATCAGGTGCGTGCTCACTGCACCAGTGAGAAGGAAGTGATGGGAGGGGGATGAGAATGTAGGCATTTGAATTCTTGACTTGGGCGATGCCAAGGCAAAGTTTGCTTTGCTAAGTCATTGCGCTGGACATCTGGATTTCTCAACTTTTCTTTTTCAGTTGCACAAGGAGTGTGTGGGGGAAGGCAAGCCTGGGAGGACTGTGTGATGCCTGGGTGAGTGGGCTCAGGGTATGGACTCCACTTTGAGGAGCACTCCAGGTGACGTGGGCTGCAGGGGTGAGGTGATGGCCCTCTTCACCTGTCTCACAGCAAGCACAGCATGGAGCTCAGGGTTTTGTAAGCAACGTTCCATTGCTGAGTCACTTGTGGTGAGGGTGCTGAAAGATTCCCACAGGGGGCCTGTGGGTCTCCTGATACCTGGACCCTGCCACTTGCAGTGTGTCTCCTGGCTGGCAATGGGTGAGGAGGAGTGCTCCTAAACGGAAGGAGATGGAATCATTGTGAACGAGAGGGCCATCAACCATGGCCCCGGAGACATCTTCCATCTGTAGGTCATTAAGAGCCTCCTGGCAAACCAAGGGACAGTAAGAAGCACCAGCATTTGCCAAGGGAAGAGGAAAACCAGGAATTGGTTTTACTCCATGAGGATGCTCCGATGCTCCCCATGTCCCCTGTGTGGGTCTATGAGCTGGATGATGCCATTTTGTCAAGCTCAAGTATCAGCAGACTGAGCACAAGACTGTTTAGGGGGGCATCCTGAAGTGGTCAACCTCTAAGAGAAAAAGGAATGATAAACAGCAAATTTAGGCTAGCAATTACTTCCGGGGGGCAGGGAGGGGCAGGAGAAAGGGATTCGGGGAGAATGATTTTTGCCCAGGACGTGGCAGCACTCTCTGAAGTCTGCAGCGGGTGATGGGGGCTCCTTTTATTGTCTATTTCACATGCAATAATGTGATGTGTGTAACGTAAAGGTGATATGTGTCTATGCAACATAGGTAATCCACACAGCACACAGATATTACACTGATTTGGGGATGTGTCCAATATTGTATTAAAAGAAGACACAGAGATGGTGAGGGCCCAGGTGTGTTTTCATGAATAAATGTTTTTACCCCCAAAACAAAGCAACAGACAGAAGGTTCTCATGGGTGCTGGTGCTGTCAATATTTACTGAAGGACTCAGCTTAGATGTCACCTTGTGGTCAAAGCAGACTCAGGTGGGCGCCCCTCTGTGTGCCTCCCTCCTGGCCCTGTGTGTCTCCCTTTTGAATATCCATCACCCTGGGCTGGGACCCCTGATGTCGCATCTCCTGCTTCCAGAGGATTACCACTCCAGGGACCTGTGGGAACTGAGCAAAGAAGAAAAGTATCTGTGGGCCTCTGTAAAGACGGGGAGCAGGAGACTGCTGGCCAGCAAGGTCACACCTTTGAGAAAATCTTTCCCTTGAAACTTGGACTTCAGTGATGCTGTGATGCCCTGTTTGGGTGCGGGGCGGGGAGGGGGGCAGTCCCTGTTTTTTTTCCCTTGGGGCACCAGGCTAAGCAGGATTGACAGACCAAGGGGATGCAACTGAGCCACTGGGCAGAGAGTGAGAGCAAGGACGGGGAAGGACTTGAGCATGTGGACTCTGGTCTCTCCCTTCCCCATCCGCTGGCTACCCTGGTTCTGATCTCTCACTTCAGATTCTCCCAGGGCCCCTGCCACCACACCACCTGCTCAAACATCAGCCCCACATCAATGCTGAGGCAGCGACCTCTAGTCTCTCTGGCTTCTTCCTCTGCCTCTCCATCACCTGGTCCAGCCCCATCACCTTCCTCCTAGACAAGGGCAGCAGCCTCTTGCTGGTCTCTTTTGCCACTCTCTCCACTTCACCCGTTCTGCTCCCACAGCCAAATCAGCCCTTTTAAACACAACTTAGATCATGGCCCTAAGCCTTCCAACCTTTCCTGGTCTTCTGGGAACACAGTGAGCTCCAGCACAAAGCTCTCCCTGCAGCTGATTCAGATGTTGCCACTGAGAGGCCCCACAAACAACCCAAACTTAACTGTCCCCAAGTTACCTCATCTCCCAGTCCCCAACTTACCTCGTCTCCTAGTCCCCAACTCAGACAGATCCAAGAGCCACCTCCAGTCTCTGTCTTCTTCAACGATGGCAAGCCCACCTCCTTTCTTCAGCTCAACTGCCACTGTCATAGTTGAAGTCACATTTGTGACAACCATGATTACAATCTCCTAAGCAGTTGATTAGTAGAGGTGATCAGTGGTCTGTCAGCTCTGTGGGGCTAGGGGGGGAGTCACATAGATTGAATTCTGCCAAGGAGATGGCATTTGAGGGGCAGGGATGGCAGCAGCAGAGGCTGGACACTGTCCCAATGTCCAGTCCCAAATACCCACATCTTTGTAACCACAAACAGTACTGCAAAAGCTCACTTTGTGTGCGCTTGGCTGAGTATTTCTATTGAAAGTGAAAGTGAAATCACTCAGTCGTGTCTGACTCTTTGTGATCCCATGGACTGTAGCCTGCAAGGCTCCTCTGTCCATGGGATTTTCCAGGCAAGAACTGGAGTGGGTTGTCATTTCCTTTTCCAGGGGATCTTCCTGACCCAGGTATCGAACCCAGGTCTCCCGCATTGCAGGCCGACTCTTCACCATCTGAGCCACCAGGGAAGCCCATTTCTATTGAATGGATCCCTAAGAGGGAAACTGCTTAGTTAAAGGTCATACAGGTTTCAGTTTGTTATATGCTGCCAAATTATCCTCTAAAAACAGTTCGAACAGTTGATATTTTCACCACCGTGTAGGCGAGACTATTCCCCAACATCCTTGCTGGCAACAAGCATGATCAAACTTTCATCTCCCCATATTTTTTATTATGAAAAATTGCAAACATATAGTGTTTTAGTCTCCCAGGGCTGCTATAAGAGATTACCACAAATGGGCAGGCTTCAATCAATAGAAATTTATTCTCTCCCAGTTCTGGAGGCTAGAAGTCCAAAGTCAAGGTGTAAACAGGGCTGTGTTCCCTCTGAAAGCTCTAAGGAAGAATTTCTCCTTGTCTCTTTCAGTTTCTGGTGGTTCCAGGAGCTCCTCAGTTTGTGGCTGCAAAACCCTGTCTCTACGATCGATTGGCCTTCCCTGTGTGTGTGTCTGAGGAGGATACTAGTCATTGAATTTAGGGCCCGCCCTACTCCAGCATGACCTTATTTGGATCACATCTGCAAAGATCTAATTTCCAAATGAAGTGACATTTACAAGTTCTGGATAGACATGAATTTTAGGGGGATACTCTTCAACCCAGTACATGTATCAGTGTTAAAAAAAAAACAAAACAGCACCCATTTACTTACCCACTAGATTCCAATGGTTGCCAATATGAGAAATCAAAAATGGCACAGACAGGGACTTCCTCAGTGGTCCAGCAGTTAAGACTCTATGCTTCCAATGCAGGGGATTTGGGTTTGATTCCTGGGTGGGGAACTAAGGCTTCCCTGGTGGCTCAGAGGTTAAAGCATCTGCCTGGAATGCTGGAGACCTGGGTTTGATCCCTGGGTCAGGAAGATCCCCTGGAGAAGGAAATGGCAACCCACTCCAGTACTCTTGCCTGGAGAATCGCATGGAGAGAGGAGCCTGGTAGGCTACAGTCCATGAGGTCGACACAACTGAGCAACTTCACTCACTCACTCTGGGAAATTAATATGCCACCTGCTGCGTGGTATGGAAAAAAAAAAGAGGCATATGGCTAAAAAACATGACATTTTGATTCCACTTTTTTGACTTAGTATGAATAGATTGCTAGATTTCTTTTTTTGATTTCTAGATTCTAATTTAAAAAATAGGTGTGCAACAAGCAACAAAGGTTTACTGTATACCATAGGTAACTATAGTCAATATTTTGTCAATATCACTAATGGAATATCTATAATGGAAAATTATCTGAAATATCTATAATGGAAAATAACCTAACAATAATAGATGTGTCTATTATAAAAATAACATATGTGTATAAGAACCATGTAGCTGAAACATTGTGCTTTGTATATGCTTTTGTAAGCACACACACAAAATATATATTAAGAAAAAAGAGGCACAGAGAAAGATGAAAGTCTCCCAGTTCATTTGAGGTGATGTTTCACACCTTCTGGCTCTAGTTGTCTCTTTCCTCTCCTGAAGGCAAACTTCGAGAAAGGAACAATCAACGCTGTGTCTCCACTTCGTCACAATGACATCGCTCATACTAAACTGGTGTTGGGAAGTACAAGAAAATTTTCTGTCCTTATTTTACATGCTTCCTGGCAGCAGTCGAGACTGACGTTGTTAATCACGGCGTCCTTGAAACTTTCCAGGGTTTTCCCCCTCCTCCTTGATGCTCCTCTCCGATCTCTCTTCTGATCCTCCTCCCTGCCCCTAGTAAGTGCTGGTGTTTCTCTGGACGTTCTCCTGGGCGTCCTCTTCTTTCCTTACCTGTATAAGGGAGGGTCCAACTGCGGGAAAAAGAAAGCCCTCTTGCTATTCTAAGCATTCAGTTCAGTCGCTCAGTCGGGGGCCAATTCTTTGCGACCCCATGGACTGCAGCACGCCAGGCCTCCCTGTCCATCACCAACTCCCGGAGTTTACTCAAACTCATGTCCATCGAGTCGGTGATGCCATCCAACCATCTCATCCTCTGCCGTCCCCTTCTCCTCTCGCCTTCAGTCTTTCCCAGCATCAGGGTATTTTCCAAAGGACTCAGTTATTCGCATCAGGTGGCCAAATAACTGACTCATTGGAAAAGGCTCTGATGCTGAAGTTTTAAAACAAGGAGATGGTAAGCCGTGAGTGCGGGGACTAGAGGAGCCCACCCCTCCCAGTACCTTCTGCTGGGTCCCAGCCGCCAGCATCCGCAGATTGGCAAGCGGGCTGTGGGAACTAGAGGAGCGCTGCCCCGCCCCCTTAACTATTTGGAGCATGCGCGCCCGGAGACGCGTACAGCCAACCAGAGAAAAGGAGCGGCTATGAGTGACAGCCATATCGTTCAATCACCTGAGAGTCTGGAGATCCGTCTTGCGCTCGGGCCAATGGCAGCTCAAGGCGGACTTCGGGCGGGGGCGACGGTCACCTGATCTGCGGCGGCCGCTGTGGGTCCAGGCAGTGGAGGCCGAGAGGTTATGATGGCGGCGGCCGCGGCGGCTCGGCTGCGGGTGGGGACGCGGCGGGCTCCAGCGCTCTGCCGGATGCCATGGCTGCCGCTGATGCTGGTGGTGGCGGCGACAGCGGCGACGTCGGAGCAGCAGGTGCCACTGGTGCTGTGGTCGAGTGACCGGTGAGCGGGGTGGGCTGCGCTGCGCGCCGCGGCAGTTGAGGGGCCCTCGCTCGACTCCGGAGCTGTCCTTGGCGGGGGGCGGCGAGGCCCAGCGGGGCTGTCCCTTGTTCGGCGGCCTGTAGCAAGGGCGCTAGTTCTGGGCCCCAGGCATCAAGCTGGGAGCCCACGGGCTTCGAATCTCAAGCCCCCGCTTGACAGCACCTCTCTATCCCCTGCCAGAGGCCTATGGGCTCCTGCGGCCGACACCCACGAGGGCCATATCACCAGCGACATGCAGCTCTCCACCTATTTAGACCCCGCCCTGGAGCTGGGCCCCCGAAATGTGCTGCTGTTCCTGCAGGACAAGGTGCGCCTCCCCCAACCCTCTCCCTTCGTCATTCAGGAGACAGCCCCCCTTTCCCCCAGGACACTGAGGCCCATTCCCCGAGGGAAGCTGCAGTGACCTTGTCCCAACTGCAGGGAGGTGTGGTTCCTTCCTTGGGAAGGCCTGTGGGAGAATGTTCAGTGGGAATGGTGCGTGCCTGCTAAGTCGCTTCAGTCGTGTCTGACTCTTTGCTACTCTATGGGCTGATAGCCCTCCAGGCTCCTTTGTCCATGGGATTCTCTAGGCAAGAATACTGGAGTAGGTTGTCATGCCCTCCTCCAAACCCAGGGATCAAACCTGAGTCTCCTGCATTGGCAGGCAAATTCTTGACAGTCTGAACCACCAGGGATGCCCCTAGTCAAGAACAGTGGAGTGGGTTGCCATGCCTTCCTCCAAGGGATCTTCCCCNCAGATTGGCAAGCGGGCTGTGGGAACTAGAGGAGCGCTGCCCCGCCCCCTTAACTATTTGGAGCATGCGCGCCCGGAGACGCGTACAGCCAACCAGAGAAAAGGAGCGGCTATGAGTGACAGCCATATCGTTCAATCACCTGAGA
Organism: Raphicerus campestris; assembly: GCA_006410735.1. Classification (NCBI taxonomy): domain Eukaryota; kingdom Metazoa; phylum Chordata; class Mammalia; order Artiodactyla; family Bovidae; genus Raphicerus; species Raphicerus campestris. Next base: position 43,549 of record SJYW01018342.1, on the reverse strand, counting down.
GTCTGGAGATCCGTCTTGCGCTCGGGCCAATGGCAGCTCAAGGCGGACTTCGGGCGGGGGCGACGGTCACCTGATCTGCGGCGGCCGCTGTGGGTCCAGGCAGTGGAGGCCGAGAGGTTATGATGGCGGCGGCCGCGGCGGCTCGGCTGCGGGTGGGGACGCGGCGGGCTCCAGCGCTCTGCCGGATGCCATGGCTGCCGCTGATGCTGGTGGTGGCGGCGACAGCGGCGACGTCGGAGCAGCAGGTGCCACTGGTGCTGTGGTCGAGTGACCGGTGAGCGGGGTGGGCTGCGCTGCGCGCCGCGGCAGTTGAGGGGCCCTCGCTCGACTCCGGAGCTGTCCTTGGCGGGGGGCGGCGAGGCCCAGCGGGGCTGTCCCTTGTTCGGCGGCCTGTAGCAAGGGCGCTAGTTCTGGGCCCCAGGCATCAAGCTGGGAGCCCACGGGCTTCGAATCTCAAGCCCCCGCTTGACAGCACCTCTCTATCCCCTGCCAGAGGCCTATGGGCTCCTGCGGCCGACACCCACGAGGGCCATATCACCAGCGACATGCAGCTCTCCACCTATTTAGACCCCGCCCTGGAGCTGGGCCCCCGAAATGTGCTGCTGTTCCTGCAGGACAAGGTGCGCCTCCCCCAACCCTCTCCCTTCGTCATTCAGGAGACAGCCCCCCTTTCCCCCAGGACACTGAGGCCCATTCCCCGAGGGAAGCTGCAGTGACCTTGTCCCAACTGCAGGGAGGTGTGGTTCCTTCCTTGGGAAGGCCTGTGGGAGAATGTTCAGTGGGAATGGTGCGTGCCTGCTAAGTCGCTTCAGTCGTGTCTGACTCTTTGCTACTCTATGGGCTGATAGCCCTCCAGGCTCCTTTGTCCATGGGATTCTCTAGGCAAGAATACTGGAGTAGGTTGTCATGCCCTCCTCCAAACCCAGGGATCAAACCTGAGTCTCCTGCATTGGCAGGCAAATTCTTGACAGTCTGAACCACCAGGGATGCCCCTAGTCAAGAACAGTGGAGTGGGTTGCCATGCCTTCCTCCAAGGGATCTTCCCCACTCAGGGATCGAACCCACATCTCTTTACGTCTCCTGGATTGGCGGGCGGTTTTTTTTTTTTTTTTTTTTTTTAAACACTAGCGCCACCTGGAAAGCCAAACAGCTAGCAGAGGATGGTTTCCATCCGTCTACCTCTGGGTTATTGGCACAAAATGCTTACACTGAGCCACTCTGCTGAGCAAGGGAATGGTGAGGGCCCAGAAATGGCACCCACTTGATTGAGGGAAATAAGGGGTCAGAGGCCAGATGCTGATTGAGTGCCAAACCCTTACCTGATTCACTACATGGCAGGGATGATGAACCCTGTTTACAGATGAGAAGCCCAGGGATGGCGAGTGACTTGCCCAAGGTCACGTAGCTAATGGGTGGCAGAGTTGTGATTCTGACTGTAATGATCGTAAGACAGAGAATGGAAGAATGATTGATGGCTTACTGAGTGCTTCATTCATACTAGCTGAGGTGATGTCATTATCTTGGTTTTACTGCCTAAGGAGCTAAGGGTTGTAGGATCAGCTGAAGTTCCATGGCTTGTGCAAGCCCCAGGTTATTCCAGCCTGAGTCTGTTGGACACCCCTCCCCCACTGTGATTTTGTGCTCATACCCAGCATACTGTTTACCCTCCCATCTGGGCATTTCTGCCCCTAAAGCAGGTGTGCAGACCACAAGAAGATTCTAGGGCAGTTTAATTAATTAATCCTAATTCTAGGATTAATGTTTGCAAGATTATTGAGTTTCTGCTTGTCTGTTCCTCACTGGTGGCCTGTTTGGCTCTTTCCCTTAGTGGTCTTGCTCTATGGGCAGGGGGTGGTAGCTGTGCTGGCCTGTAGTCCTTCCAGGAGGTGGTGAATAATGTAGTCAGACTGGAGCTCAGTTCTAGTTCTACTGCTTACTGGCCTTTGGACATGTGAAATACTCTGCAAATACCAGTTTCCACATCTGTAAAAAGACACCACTGACATCAGAGGGCGGTGAGGAGCAGTTCTGAGGTCCATGTAAAAGATCTGGCTGGCGCCCCCCCCCCCAATCTGATGGCATTCATTCATTCATTCATTTGTCAAATATAGACTACTCTGTGCCAGGTATTGATTAAGTGCTGGGGACATAGCAATGAGCAGAATCACCCAAGCCCCTATTCCGAAGAAGCTAACACTCTTGAGAGGGTGAGAGGTTTACGTAAATGCTAAGTTGGTATGACATAACGTCAGCACTGTAGTCCTTCGATAAGAAGGAAGCAGACTTGGGGACAGAGTGACTGGCAATGCTGTGTAAGATAAAGAGGGAGCAGGCAAGTGCTCACTGAGGAGGTGGTATTGAAGCAGAGATCTGAGCGGAGGTAGAGATGGAGCCATGTGGCTGGGGGAGGAAAGTATGCATTCCTGGCAGAGGAAACAGCGGGTTCAAAGGGCCTGGGCGAGGAGTACTCCTGATGAGCCTGTGGAAGAGCTGGTGTGGCTGGAGTACAGTGAGTGAGAGAAAGGCGTAGGAGACGGTCAGTTGAGGAGCCCAGAGATGAGGGGGGAAAGGGTTGGTCGCAATTCTAAAATGTGGCAGGAAGCCTTGGGAGGTTTCGAACAGGGAGTGCACACAGGCTTTCGGAATGATAGCCTCGGCATCAGAGAGGTTCAGCATTCCTGCCCAGAAGGGCAAAGAGGCTGGGCAGGTGTGTATACTAAACACGACGTCAGGGAAGCTGATTAAGATCACTTCTGGGCCTCCCTGGGAAAAGCCAGAGGAAGCTGGGAGTTGGAGCGGAGGGCGGAAGTAGGACATCCTTAGGTTGTGGAGATTAGAAGGATGGGGGTCAGGATGATTGTGGTCCAGAGTGCTCAGAAGCCTTCCGTGGTCGGTCCAGTGTGTGCTGAGATCTTCACCTCTGTCCACTTCCACCAAAACCGGGGCGGGGAGGGGGAATTTCTCACCCTCCTTTGCAAAGGGTCCTGTGCAGACTGGACAAAGGTGGCTCCAGCTGTTGCAGCTGGCATGTAGGTTCTCTTTTTTTGGGCCTTCCGCCCCGGGGGCATGCAATCAGTGTTCTTGGCTGCTCCCAGCCCCCTCCCCGCAGCTTCCCTCTTCTGTCCACAGTTCCTCTTATCTCCAGGCAGGCCACTGACTCTTACTCCTGAGGTTATCACGAGTCAGCTGCCCACACATTTTCTCCCAACCCCGTGACCACCTTCCTTGTCTTCTCGCCCTGCTAAGAGGGTTGCTGGCGGAAAGAAAGAGAACCTTCCACGCCCCCACCCTTAAAATGCATCCTCATGCTCCAGATCAAACCTGCCTCTAAATGAGATGTTGCTGGCCCTGCAAAAATACCCAGGGCCAGTGTCTGGCCCCTGCCCTGGCCCCACGTCCGTCCAACCTTCTGAGGCTGTTTCCTTCCCTTCTACTAGCTGAGCATTGAGGATTTCACAGCCTATGGTGGCGTGTTTGGAAACAAGCAAGACAGCGCCTTTTCTAACCTGGAGGTAAGAGTCCACACCCAGCCGGTGACCCTGGAGGCCACCCCGTGCCCTCCTCCACCAGCATAGTAGGAACTGTCCCCTCAGGAACTAGAGACGTTGGCTTGACAGGGAAAGGCCGAGTGTCAGGGCCAGGGGTGTGGTGTGTTTTGTTTCTTACCTGGAGTGAGACCCAGTGTAGGTGTGGCTTGCCACTGAGGTCTGGGTGGCTGGCCCTGGTCCCGTGGCCCCTTGCTAACTCATCTGCCTTTCTTCCCCCTGTTCCTAGAATGCCCTGGACTTGGCCCCCTCCTCTCTGGTGCTTCCTGCCGTTGACTGGTATGCGATCAGCACTCTGACCACTTACCTGCAGGAGAAGCTCAGGGCCAGCCCCCTGCACGTGGACTTGGCCACTCTCCAGGAACTGAAGCTCAATGCCAGCATCCCGGCCTTGCTGCTCATCCACCTGCCCTACACAGCCAGGTAACGGCTGGGCCTCTAGCCTCAGGGCCCAAGCTCTGGGGGCACAGTTCTGTCCAGCTGAGCTGTCCTCCATTTAGCACCCTGAGGCCCTCCCAGAAGGCGTCTGTCTGGCCAGAAGAGGGAGGAAGGCCCTCCAGCCGGGTTGGGACTCAGGAGTCAGTACCCAGCATTGAGCTAGGCCTCTCGGGCTTCCTGAGATGAGCCAGGTGTGGGCCTCGCTAGCGGGGAACCAGCCTGCCTAGCGGGGATTGTTCATGGAGAGGTGACAGGGATATGACCGGGACTCCGGAGCTGGGGGAGAAGGCGTAGGGGATTCCAGGCAGGGCCACGAGGTGAGCAGAGGTCCTGGGAGGGGGGACTGGTGGTGGTGAGTGCAGCTCTTGGAGGCCCAACTCGAGTGTGCTAGATGGTGGGGCTATACCAGAGAATGACAGGGCCTGGAGGGGCTTTAGGAGGCAGCCCAATGGGTGGCAGAGAGCCATCAGGGTTTGGGCAGCTTGAACTTTCTGTCTCTTTCCTAGCTCGGGTCTGATGGCACCGAAGGAAGTCCTCACGGGCAATGGTGAGTGGGGTTGGGGAAGGTGCACGGTTTCCATTTTTATCTGGCCCTTGGCCATGTGGAGCTGGCCCGGGTTCCTCAGCCCCTCAGCATTCTCAGGGGGTCTGGCTGCTTCTCCGAGCCCATGGCAACTGGGCAAGGTCCCTAGGCCTCGGCCCAAGCATTGGATGCCCAGGAGCCTCCTCCACACAGCCTGGAGCCAGCTTCCACCCAGGCAGCCTGCACCCTAGGGTCTGGGGGTTTAACATGCCAGCACTGTTTCAAACACCTGTTCTGAGAACTTGTCTCCCTTGCGCTAGAGAGAACAGTTCTTCCTCCCAGAAAGGTCACCAGAAACTTGCCATGGTGGATTTGGTGTTTTTGGTAGCTGTCTGTCTTTTCTCTGTTCACGTGGGGGAAGCGGTGATGGGGCCCTGGTATCCCAGGGGAGGCCGGAAGTGGGTGGGATGATGAGAAGTGGCTACTGAAATGGAAAACACTACTGGGGGTTGATGGGAGCTGACTCTTGGAGGGGCTTGGTGTCCCACCTGGGGACATGCCGGTTGCTAGGGTGGGAAGGGCTTCACAGTGGAGATGTCTAGGGGTGCCCACCTCCACAAGGTGATCTTACAGAGTGCCATCCAGAGAAGGCGCCCAGAGAGGGCATAGAAGGGCACAGCCTGCCTCTCCTGGCTTCTGCTGGGTACAGTGGCTACGAGGGGCTGCCTCTGACCTGTATCTCTGTTCTCCCCCTGGCCCCTCAGATGAGGTCATTGGGCAGGTGCTGAGCACACTCAAATCAGAAGACATCCCCTACACAGCGGCCCTCACGGCGGTCCGCCCTTCTAGGGTACGTGCCCATGCCCGGGGCTCCAGGAGTGTGGTCGGGGAGCCTGGAGGGGGGCTGGTTCCTCCTCTGGGCAGGTGTAGGGGTGGGGGGCATGGATGAGCCATGAAGTCAACTGACCACTGTCCATCTCATCCCATCAGCCTTATGGGCTGGCGTCTTTGGACATGAAGTCCAAGTGTTCCAAAGTTGCAAAGATTAGCAGTGTCACAGAGGCTTAGGGGAAAGCTGCTCAGAGGAAGCATTTGCATATGAGCATCACTGGTGGGACCGGAGATGGTGCCCAGTGGGGAGAGGAAGGGCAGGCTGTCTGGTTCAGGGCTCGCTCCTGGGCCTGTTGAGAGAAGGTTTTGTGGGCTTTTGTCTGCAGGTGGCCCGCGATGTAGCCATGGTGACCGGGGGGCTGGGTCGCCAGCTGTTGCAGAGAATGGTGGTGCCACCTGCAGTCAATGCTCCCGTGAGTTACAATGACACTGCCCCACGGATCCTCTTCTGGGCCCAGAACTTCTCAGTGGCATACAGGGAGCACTGGGAGGACCTGACCTCCCGCACCTTTGGGGTCCAGGACCTCAACCTGACTGGCTCCTCCTGGAACGACTCCATTGCCAGGTGAGGGCAAAGTGCGTGCCCCTGACTGGGTCTTTGTTGGGGGGCGTTCAGCATGAGGACGCAGGTGGTGGTGTAGGGTGGGGCCGCTGCTCAGAGCTCTGCCTGTTCACGCCTTCTCATCATTAGCTGGGGCCTTGGTTGTTAACAGTTCCTAATCACCCTGGATCCTGGTGCCACCTCCTTGGGCAGCCTCATGGTCCAGCCTGAGCACCTTAAGCAACTCCAAGAGGGAGTTTGGGGGTTCAGGGAACCCAGAGGAAGGAGCCCTCCGCTGGAGGTGGGGCACCTGTGTGCTACCTGGTTCCTGACTTGGAAAGGGATGGGGCCTCAGGTCTCCTATCTGTCAAGCTAGGGTGCTGGTTCTTTAGGTGGCTCTGCAGGAGGACCTGGTACAGCTCAGGTAGGAGACCTGAGGGCCTTGCTTGGAAATGTTTTCAAGGCCATTCCAGAGTCTGAAAACCCCTCTTCCTCTGCAGGCTGGTGCTGACCTATGACTCACTCTTTGGGACCATGGTGACATTCAAGTGAGTCTGAGAGACAGGGGCAGGTGGGCTGCTGTGGCTCCAGCCTCTCCAGCTGCCTGACCTCCCTTCGCGGCGCAACCCCCCCCCCCGCACAGGTTCACTCTGGCTAACCGCTTCTACCCGGTATCGGCCCGGCACTGGTTTACCTTGGAGAACCTGGAAATCCACAGCAACGGTTCTGTCGCCTACTTCAATGCCTCCCAGGTCACAGGGCCCAGCATTTATTCCTTCCACTGCGAGCATGTCAGTAGTGAAAACGAGGATGGCAATCTCCTTGTGCCTGACACACAGCCCTCTCTTTGGCAGATGACTTTTCGGGACTTCCAGGTAGGGAGGAGGGACTGTGCCTGATGGGGGAGTCCTGGCTGGAGGAGGAGTTTGGGGGGAGCAGAGGCCTGCAAAGGGTCTCTGGGTCCTTTCAGGTTTGGGCCTGGGAATGTAGGGGAGTCCCGTCCCCTTGGTGCTCTCTTCCCAACAGCTGGGGAACCCCCAGCCCTTAGCGGGCTTCTCTGGGTGGGGCCACTCGGTGCTTTCTGTCCCTCAGATCCAGGCCTTCAATGTGACAGGCGAGCAGTTCTCCTATGCTAGTGACTGTGCAGGCTTCTTCTCCCCGGGTATCTGGATGGGGTTGCTCACCTCCTTGTTCATGCTGTTCATCTTCACCTACGGCCTGCACATGATCCTCAGCCTCAAGACCATGGACCGCTTCGATGACCACAAGGGCCCCACCATCACTTTGACCCAGATCGTGTGATTCCACACCTGTGGGGGCGGGAGGGGAGGGGTTGAGGGTGTGGCTGGGGTCCAGGTTGTCACCTCCCCATCAGAGGCCCACTGGGCAGGAAGGCTTCTCCCTCTTCCGCCATTGCACGACTCCCTGGCTCCCCCTAGCTTGTCAGGCTACCTGTTCAGCCTACTGAGGGTCTTCCCTAGTCTCTCTCCACAAGGTGTATATATTTCTGCATAGACAGTAGACATATCTCCCAGGCTTGATCATTATAAAGGTAGGGGCCGTTAGTTCTACAAAGCCCACCCCTCTTCTCCTTATTTATTCTGATTTCTCCACCTTTGCTCCTTGCCGTTGATAGTGCTTTTGTGTAGGNAGACCTGAGGGCCTTGCTTGGAAATGTTTTCAAGGCCATTCCAGAGTCTGAAAACCCCTCTTCCTCTGCAGGCTGGTGCTGACCTATGACTCACTCTTTGGGACCATGGTGACATTCAAGTGAGTCTGAGAGACAGGGGCAGGTGGGCTGCTGTGGCTCCAGCCTCTCCAGCTGCCTGACCTCCCTTCGCGGCGCAACCCCCCCCCCCGCACAGGTTCACTCTGGCTAACCGCTTCTACCCGGTATCGGCCCGGCACTGGTTTACCTTGGAGAACCTGGAAATCCACAGCAACGGTTCTGTCGCCTACTTCAATGCCTCCCAGGTCACAGGGCCCAGCATTTATTCCTTCCACTGCGAGCATGTCAGTAGTGAAAACGAGGATGGCAATCTCCTTGTGCCTGACACACAGCCCTCTCTTTGGCAGATGACTTTTCGGGACTTCCAGGTAGGGAGGAGGGACTGTGCCTGATGGGGGAGTCCTGGCTGGAGGAGGAGTTTGGGGGGAGCAGAGGCCTGCAAAGGGTCTCTGGGTCCTTTCAGGTTTGGGCCTGGGAATGTAGGGGAGTCCCGTCCCCTTGGTGCTCTCTTCCCAACAGCTGGGGAACCCCCAGCCCTTAGCGGGCTTCTCTGGGTGGGGCCACTCGGTGCTTTCTGTCCCTCAGATCCAGGCCTTCAATGTGACAGGCGAGCAGTTCTCCTATGCTAGTGACTGTGCAGGCTTCTTCTCCCCGGGTATCTGGATGGGGTTGCTCACCTCCTTGTTCATGCTGTTCATCTTCACCTACGGCCTGCACATGATCCTCAGCCTCAAGACCATGGACCGCTTCGATGACCACAAGGGCCCCACCATCACTTTGACCCAGATCGTGTGATTCCACACCTGTGGGGGCGGGAGGGGAGGGGTTGAGGGTGTGGCTGGGGTCCAGGTTGTCACCTCCCCATCAGAGGCCCACTGGGCAGGAAGGCTTCTCCCTCTTCCGCCATTGCACGACTCCCTGGCTCCCCCTAGCTTGTCAGGCTACCTGTTCAGCCTACTGAGGGTCTTCCCTAGTCTCTCTCCACAAGGTGTATATATTTCTGCATAGACAGTAGACATATCTCCCAGGCTTGATCATTATAAAGGTAGGGGCCGTTAGTTCTACAAAGCCCACCCCTCTTCTCCTTATTTATTCTGATTTCTCCACCTTTGCTCCTTGCCGTTGATAGTGCTTTTGTGTAGGCAGTCCTCCCTTTCCAGGCTCTATGGGGTTCCTTGTAGCAGCCAGGAGCTGTTCCATTCCCTGAGTTTGGGGGGGGGGAGTGTGGAAGTACTATTTCTATTTGTCCCGCTTAGCTGGCATTATTGTTTTATTTTTTGGTGATGTGCTAACAATAAGACGTACACTGGGGTTTATTCCTTTGGCCTAATAAGGAAGGGACCTCCATGGCAGGTGGGATGGGTGTGATCACGGGGTTTGGGACCTGTGCCTGTCGGGAGTACCCGGCAGGAGCCCCGGGGTGCTCGTGGTTTCCTTCCGAATGAAATAAAGACGGGTCGCCATGCTTGGGCTTGTTGTCACTCATTTCTGCGCTGGGCACAAGGAAGGGAGGATGCGCTTGGCTGACGGCCGAGAGAGGAGGCCCGAGGATGGAGGGATGGAGGCCGCTTTTCCAGGGACCCAGCGGAGGCCGAGAGGGTCGTTCGCAAGCTGGGTTTTCCTCCGCCCTCACCTCAGCAACTAGGGGAGGGCGGGGGCCGTCAGCGGCCGGGAGAGGGAGGCGGGGGAGATGGCCACGACAATAGTCGCCCCCACGTCCCCAGGGGCCCGCCTCGGGCTGCTGCAGCAGCGCGCGCCCAGCCCGCGGGGCCGCGCCGAGCTTCCCGGGGCGGGGCGCGCGCAGCTCCTGCGNGCAGGGTGGCCCTTGCTGCAGGTCATGTTTCAAGTGCAGTACCAAAACCTCCTTGCTCTATCATCCCCCTGTGTGCACCCACTGGTTGCCAGGAGGGGAGTCCAAGTGCGAAGGGAATACGGCGTCCTGGAGAGAGGCTTCACCTGATCAGTGAAACATCCCCAAGTGTCAGAGCTGGGAGGGCCCTCAGAGGCTGTCCAGCCAGACTCACTCTTGGTACAGTTGAGGAAACACGCCAGTAAGCACAGAGGGGTTAATTGAACACCACACAGTGGTCAGCAAGAGAATTCTGCTGGGAGTTAGGGCACCGGCTTGCTCTGCCTGCCTGGCAGGTGGAGAGGTTCATGGCCCGCACCTCAGTGGTGCTTTGCATGTGGCCCTCGCAGACCTGATGGGCATGTTTGAGAAACGGCGCTTTCGCAAGTTCCTGGTGTTCGTGGCAAACTTTGATGAGAACGACCCCAAGACCTTTGAGGGCGTCGACCCCCAGAACACCAGCATGCGTGACGTCTACCGGAAGTTCGACTTGGGCCAGGATGTCATTGACTTCACTGGCCATGCCCTGGCGCTCTACCGCACTGATGAGTGAGGGGAAACTGGCATGGCAGATGACCCTTCAGCCGGCCCACACCCTGCCTTCCCTGCTCATGCCTGCTGCTCCCTTGGCTCACCCTGCCTACCTCCCATACTCAGCTCCGGGCTCACTCCTCTGTCGCCTTTTCTGTCCCTTCCTTGTGTTTGACCCATGGTCTTTCCCAGGCCTGCAAGGGTGGGAACGCTGGCCTGATGCCAGGGTGGGGGTGCACTGGGCCTTCTGCTCTTGGAGCCTCTTCTGACCCTATTTCCCCCAGCTACCTGGACCAGCCATGTCTCGAGACCATCAACCGCATCAAGTTGTACAGCGAATCCCTGGCTCGGTATGGAAAGAGCCCGTATCTGTACCCACTCTATGGCCTTGGCGAGCTGCCCCAAGGCTTTGCAAGGTGAGGGCGTGGCTTCTGTTGATTGGCAGTGGAGAAGGCTGAGGCCAACAATGGAAAGGGCCCCCTTGGGCATCTCCACTTTCTCCACACTTTCTCACTGTGGGCTTAGTTTACTTCCCACCATCCTCGGGTGATAGCAGCCCAGTGGGGCATTGTAGTATGGAGATGAAAGACCACAGATAGGGCTCACTTGGCTCCTGGCTGGAGTCAGATGGCACAAGGACTGGGCCTGTGGCCTTGAAACCTCCGGTCAGATTCGTCAGAGCCATTCATTCTATTCCCTGGGATGTTTCCCTGAGGAGCTGCCCTCATACTAGCCCTTTGCTGGAAATTTCTGGCATTAAGTCTAGAGAGGAGGGACTCCTCCAGGTTCCGTCTTGAGGTCCTGGCAGCAACAAAGCTTGGAAGAGCCCCCAGGTCTCCTGAGCTCTGCCTGCCTGAGGCTATCTTCTCCATGCCCTGTGCTGCAGGGCGTACAGTAGTGCTGGTCCCCATGTCTCCCAGGAGGCACCCTCATGGTTCCTCTCCCCACTGTAGATTGAGTGCCATCTATGGGGGGACGTACATGCTGAACAAACCGGTGGACGACATCATCATGGAGAATGGCAAGGTGGTGGGCGTGAAGTCTGAGGGCGAGGTGAGCCTTCCTGCTGCACAGGCACGCTGGTCTGGGCTGGGCTCGGCCCATCCTTTGAGACACTCCTCCCGGTCACCCTAGTTCTGCTGGGGCTCCTGCAGCTTGGCCGGGCGCCTCAGCCCTGGGACCGGGGCTCCAGAGGAAGACGGTAGTCACTGCTGTCAGCATACAGCTGTGGATGAGGGCCCACCTTCCCGAGATGCAGGAGGAAAATGTACACTGTGGGAGGGGTGGTGGTGACAGCTCTGGGGAGTGGCCTATCTACCAGAGCTGCCAGCCCTCCCTGGGCATCCTGGCCCTTAGACATCGAGGGAGGGTCAGATAGGGCCAAGGCCTTCTGGTGCTTTCACAGGTGGCCCGCTGCAAGCAGCTGATCTGTGACCCCAGCTATGTTCCCAACCGTGTGCGGAAGGCCGGCCAGGTTATCCGTATCATCTGCATCCTCAGCCACCCGATCAAGAACACCAATGATGCCAACTCCTGCCAAATCATCATCCCCCAGAACCAGGTCAACAGGAAGTCAGGTAGGCCAAGCCCCACACGACTTCCTCCAGTGTGTTCTCTTCTTTGGGGTAGCCCTGTCTCGCTGCCCCCTCCCCCGCTCCTCCCCCCTC
>SJYW01018342.1:13087-31383 GCA_006410735.1 Raphicerus campestris | reverse complement strand
CCTACGACGCCACCACACACTTTGAGACAACCTGCAACGACATCAAAGACATCTACAAGCGCATGGCAGGCTCCGCCTTTGACTTTGAGAACATGAAGCGCAAACAGAATGATGTCTTTGGGGAAGCTGACCAGTGATGGCTGACCCCTAGCCCAGCCCCTGGTACCCTCTCCCACAACCTGAGTCTGTTCTCCCTGAAGGCAGGGGAGATGGGTGTGGCTGGGCGTCCCTGTTTCCAACATCTTCTGCTTCCCCTACCGCATTCCTGTCACCCGCCTCATTGATTCACTGACCAAATCCTTAACCTTAGTGATGGTTTGGGAGACGGGGGGTGGGGGTGGGGGGGGTTGGTTAGTATCCTCCTTCTTGGCCCTTCCTTATCCTGGGAAAAGGGGGTTCCTCTCCTTGTGTGTGTATCTTCCCCCCACCCCTAATTCTGCTCTGTTTGGGAAGAACGTGGAGGAAAGCTGACTTCTGCCCCCATTGCTCTTACTCCTACTGTAGTGGCCTTTGGAGATGCCCCCTGCCTCCCCCCACCAACTCTAGTGTGTTGGAAAGAAGGGGCCCTCCCAGCACAAAGTTACATTCCTTTCCCTAGTCCACCCCCATAATTTATTCTAATTTATTAACTTTGGCCCACCTTGTGTGAGAAAGGAGCCCTGTCCTCCGCAGCCTCGCGGTATGCCCTGAGGCTGTGGAACAGCTACCCTGGCTGGGCCTGCCTGACCCTGGCAACCCTGGTGCAGCTTGGGAAGGGAGAGGGCTTGGGTGTGGCCCTGTTGGAGGTTGACCTTGTTTTTGTTTCTTGTCTTTGTGTCCGCTGGTACTGGCTGAGAGAAAAATGACATGTGAACAAAGCAGAAGGAGGTGGGAAAATGGATCCAAATCCCCTGTGCCCTGCCCGCCCTATTCCTTCCCATTAGTGGTGGGAAATCCTTATCTTGCAAAGTGAATGTGTCCCTTTCCCCATCCTCTAGTGTATTTCGCAGAAAACAAACTCTCCCAATAAAACTGTGTTGAAATCTGAGCCTAGATCTTTAGTATTTTCTTCTCAAAGCTGTTTTCAGGCCAGGGCCTTGGCTCCCTGGGCTGCCCTGCTCTCCTACGCAGGCTTGGGACTGCACATCGTTTAGCTTTGTTCCCAATGGCTATAAAAGGTGACTTCATCAAGGAATTGCAGAGCTCCTGAACTGAAGGGAGCAGGTCACATCACCCTGCCCAAGGCCACACATTGAGCTAGTACTGACATCAGGACTCCAACCCTTGGGGGTCAACGTGAGGGAAATGGAAGATGGGTCCGGCCTGGGGTGGGGGTTGAGGTGGTGGAAGCAGAGGCACAGGGCCCCTGCCTTCAGGCCAAGAAGGAGGAGGAGGAGGCAGAGGGGACTCAGGCCCAGTCTTGTGGCCTGGGGAAACAGGACTGGGGCCAGTCCTAGGAGGAGAGTCAAAATCAAGGATGCAGAAGTAACCAGAGGGGTTTTAGGCAGGGAGGCAGCAAGGGGACTGAGGGGATCTACCCTTAGATCAACACTGAAGAAGTGAAGGGTCCGGGGTGGGGGCAGCCTTGGGGTCAACAGAAGGAAGTAAGATGGGACCCAGCCTCAGGCCAGGGCTTATTGTGAAACTGATGGGTAAGCTAGGAAGAGCGGGATCGTCCAGTCTCCGAGGGCCGGCGGGGCGGGGCCAGTAGGGGGCGGTGGTCACGTGTCGGGGCGGGACGGGGCGAGGCGGCTGCGCGACCGCTGGTGGCTGACGTCAGGGCACGGGCGTCAGCTGACTGAGCCGCCGTCTCCACAGCCGATTTAGCTCCGGAGCCCCAGCCAGTCCGTCTTTGCCGTCGCCGCCGCCATGGCTCAGTACAAGGGTGCTGCTAGCGAGGCGGGCCGCGCCATGCACCTCATGAAGAAGCGGGAGAAGCAGCGCGAGCAGATGGAGCAGATGAAGCAGAGGATTGCTGAGGTGCGGGCCGGGCTGGGGCCCCTCAAAGCAGGCGCTCGAACCGCCGCCCCGACTCCCCGGGACCCCGCGCGACCCTGGGTGGCAGGACTGGAGTGCGGGCGGTGGGTTGGGATGAGAACGTTGCTCGCCTATCTCCCCCAAGGGGCGGAAGCGGGCCGGGGACAGTCTGCTCCTCTGTAAAATGGGCCCAGAAGGCTGAGGCTAGCTAGGTTGTGACAAGCCTGCTACAGGAAGGAGCCATACTCAGTGGTTCCATGTGTGGCAATTGGGGCGACTCTCGAGGGTACAGAGCATCCTGTCTCTCTGGCTCCTCAGCCCCAAGAGTCAGGCCTCTGCCCGGGTTCAGTGGCTCTCCGGAAGGGCGGGCCCCAACCACTCTGCTGGCCACTGAACCCGTTTCAACTAACACAGGCAGGCAGAAGGGTCCTAGGTGTTAGCGGTTCACTAAGGGCTTCTGTGAGTGGCCGCTGGTGGTGAGCCACCCTACTTAGGTCTTTGGGGCCCTTGAGTCCCGCGACAGCCGGGAAGTGGCTGCACGCTGAGGCCCGACTGCTGCCTCAGTTTACACTCAAGCCCCAACCCGGCTGTTGCTGTGTGGCCAGACGGAGGTCCATCTCTCTCTGGAGGTCCATACAGTGGTATGCAGTGGAATGAGGCAGGTCTGGAGCAAGGGGGCCTCATGAGGGAGCCACACTGCTCAGTGAGGGTCTAGGCCCCCAGCTGCTCTCCGCTTCTCTTGTCACTCCTTGTCTTGGGTCTCCAGAGCTTCAGCTCAAGAGCTGGTTGTGAAAAACACCAAAAGCAGGTAGGACACACGGCTCCAGACTACTGAGTGAGCAGGACATGTGGATGGACCAGAACAGTGCAGGGAAACCACCCTACTTGGCTGCCTGGACACTTGAAAGAGCCTCTCACAGCCCCATGGGACCCTCCATCAGGCAAAGGGGCCATGTCTTTTCCAAGGCCACATCATAGTCTAGGGACTCATTTGGGATGAGAACCCAGGTCCCCACTTCCACTGTGGGGTGGCAGGTGGCCATCATCACTGCTCTGCCTCCTGGGCAGGAGAACATAATGAAGTCCAACATTGACAAGAAGTTCTCTGCACACTACGACGCCGTGGAGGCCGAGCTCAAGTCCAGCACTGTGGGTACGCAAAGCGTTCATGCCCCCACTCCTGGCCTAAGGCCCGCTGCGTGGTTCACTTTGGGTGACCGCCTTTCACCCCCGTCTCCTTAACTCGCAGGTCTTGTGACCCTGAACGACATGAAGGCTAAGCAAGAGGCGCTGGTGAAGGAGCGGGAGAAGCAACTTGCCAAAAAGGAGCAGTCGAAGGAGCTGCAGCTGTGGGTCCTCCCCTCCAGATGGAGCTCGTGTTTGGGGGCGGGTGAAGCAGTTCCTGCTTGTGGAAGCTGGGAGGTGGGGGTGCCTTTTGATCTTCAGAGCCCTGCTGGTGAACTTGAAGGGACCCAGGGCGGTAGGACTCTGGGACCTGCCTTGCACTGAGCACACAGGTGGCTCTGGGTCGGGAAGTGGGCCTTGGGGGTGGGGACGTGCATGGTAGCCACCCGTGCCTTGGCAGTAAGCTGGAGAAGCTGCGAGAAAAGGAGCGCAAGAAGGAAGCCAAGCGGAAGATCTCCAGCTTGTCCTTCACTCTGGAGGAAGAAGAGGAGGCAGGCGAGGAGGAGGAGGAGGTGGTGGCCATGGACGAGGAGGAGCTGGAAAGGGAAGGTGAGGGCAGGCTGGGGATGGGTTCAGCGGGCAGAGCTCTATCCTGGCTTCTGGGTCTTGAGTGAAGAAGTACATCCACCAACAATCTTGACTGCTCACCACATTTGGGGCCTTGAACCTCAGAAGTTGGGGCAGGAGAGAGAGAGAGCCAAGTCTTCACTGTGGCAAAGCTGAGTGGAGGGCTTGCTTTCTGGTGGCAGACTGAGTAGAAACTGGGTATGCAGTCCCTTGGCGGAGGTGTGGGGGCTCATGTGACTGGGGCACCAAACTGTTAATAATTTCAGTGTAAATTGACACAACCATAGACATTAAGTGGCTGCTAATTGGACAGAGCAGCTCTTGCCCAAGGGAACAGGGGGTAACAGGGAAGACTTGGGAAGGCTGGTGAGCAAGAACTAAGACGCCATGGGGCTCCTGTGTGCCGAGCACCCACTTGCAGATGGGCTAGGACCAAGGCAGACAGACAGACACTGGGTACCATCTTTGTCCTGGTGGGAGTCACACAGGACACCATGCACTCCACTGAGGCCATGGGAGAGGGGATGATTTGAATTGGGCCTTCAGGGTGAGGGGAATTTCATTAGCACCCAGAATGTGGGGAGTCGGGAGGTGTGTAGAGTTGAGAGATGAGTGTGTCCAGAAATGGAGCCAGCGGGAGTGCACACATTTTAGGGCTAGGGAGGGTGCAGCTGCAGGCCTGGAGGGGGTGGATGGTTAGGAAGCCTAATGGTCTGGGATCCATATGGTAGAGCCAAGGCAGGGGTTGGCACAGGGACAGCTTTGAGGGGAGCAGCCAGTGGTGTCAGGAGAAAGAGCGAAGAGCCTGCCAGCCTCTTGGGGGAAACCCTGGGATAGTCTTTGTACTGTTTAGTAACATTAAGTATTTGGTATCTAAAACATTCCCATTGGCAGGTCAGTTGCATTGGGTGTTAGCTGCATCTGTGTAGCAGAGGCTACCTTTGGGACACCACAGGTCTAGAGAGAGGCTTTCAACCTCACTGTGTGTCATTGGGGATTTGTGGGTGCTTCCCCTCCCCCTGGAGATTTTGTTTTGGAGGCCTGGCCATTGGTACCCAGTGTAGAATTTTTAAAAATATTTTTATTTATTTGGCTGTGCTGGGTCTTTCTTATGGCATCTGTAGTTGCAGCATGTGAACTCTTAGCTGTGCCATGCAAACTCTTAGTTGTAGCATGTGGAATCTAGTTCCTTGACCAAAGATCGAACCTAGGCCTTTTGCATTGGGAGCACGGAGTCGTAGCCACTGGACCACCAGGGAAGTCCCTGGTGTGGAATTTTTGTAAGTTGTCCAGGCTCTGGAACCCTTGCCCTGGAATGTGGGCTCATCTAGGTTGGCTGTTCTCAAAGAGTGATCCAGTGACCCTAGGATCTCTGAGACCCTTTGGAGAGGTCCGTGAAGTCAAAACCATCTTCATAATCCTGTGAAGACATTCTTGGCCTTCTGTACTCTTGTTCTTTCATGACTGTGCTGTGGATTTTTCCAGAGATCATGTGACGTGGCGTGANTCTATCCTGGCTTCTGGGTCTTGAGTGAAGAAGTACATCCACCAACAATCTTGACTGCTCACCACATTTGGGGCCTTGAACCTCAGAAGTTGGGGCAGGAGAGAGAGAGAGCCAAGTCTTCACTGTGGCAAAGCTGAGTGGAGGGCTTGCTTTCTGGTGGCAGACTGAGTAGAAACTGGGTATGCAGTCCCTTGGCGGAGGTGTGGGGGCTCATGTGACTGGGGCACCAAACTGTTAATAATTTCAGTGTAAATTGACACAACCATAGACATTAAGTGGCTGCTAATTGGACAGAGCAGCTCTTGCCCAAGGGAACAGGGGGTAACAGGGAAGACTTGGGAAGGCTGGTGAGCAAGAACTAAGACGCCATGGGGCTCCTGTGTGCCGAGCACCCACTTGCAGATGGGCTAGGACCAAGGCAGACAGACAGACACTGGGTACCATCTTTGTCCTGGTGGGAGTCACACAGGACACCATGCACTCCACTGAGGCCATGGGAGAGGGGATGATTTGAATTGGGCCTTCAGGGTGAGGGGAATTTCATTAGCACCCAGAATGTGGGGAGTCGGGAGGTGTGTAGAGTTGAGAGATGAGTGTGTCCAGAAATGGAGCCAGCGGGAGTGCACACATTTTAGGGCTAGGGAGGGTGCAGCTGCAGGCCTGGAGGGGGTGGATGGTTAGGAAGCCTAATGGTCTGGGATCCATATGGTAGAGCCAAGGCAGGGGTTGGCACAGGGACAGCTTTGAGGGGAGCAGCCAGTGGTGTCAGGAGAAAGAGCGAAGAGCCTGCCAGCCTCTTGGGGGAAACCCTGGGATAGTCTTTGTACTGTTTAGTAACATTAAGTATTTGGTATCTAAAACATTCCCATTGGCAGGTCAGTTGCATTGGGTGTTAGCTGCATCTGTGTAGCAGAGGCTACCTTTGGGACACCACAGGTCTAGAGAGAGGCTTTCAACCTCACTGTGTGTCATTGGGGATTTGTGGGTGCTTCCCCTCCCCCTGGAGATTTTGTTTTGGAGGCCTGGCCATTGGTACCCAGTGTAGAATTTTTAAAAATATTTTTATTTATTTGGCTGTGCTGGGTCTTTCTTATGGCATCTGTAGTTGCAGCATGTGAACTCTTAGCTGTGCCATGCAAACTCTTAGTTGTAGCATGTGGAATCTAGTTCCTTGACCAAAGATCGAACCTAGGCCTTTTGCATTGGGAGCACGGAGTCGTAGCCACTGGACCACCAGGGAAGTCCCTGGTGTGGAATTTTTGTAAGTTGTCCAGGCTCTGGAACCCTTGCCCTGGAATGTGGGCTCATCTAGGTTGGCTGTTCTCAAAGAGTGATCCAGTGACCCTAGGATCTCTGAGACCCTTTGGAGAGGTCCGTGAAGTCAAAACCATCTTCATAATCCTGTGAAGACATTCTTGGCCTTCTGTACTCTTGTTCTTTCATGACTGTGCTGTGGATTTTTCCAGAGATCATGTGACGTGGCGTGACATCCTTCCTCTGACAGTTGATAGAGTTGATACAGTTGCCCCCCTGAGGCAAAGGCCATCATACTGTTGACTCCTTGTGTCTTCTTTTGCTCCAGAGATCACCACAAAGAAGAGGAAAATGGGGAAGAACCCAGATGTGGACACAAGCTTCTTGCCTGACCGAGACCGGGAGGTAAAGGCAGCGTGACCCTGGTGGAGGCTTTCAGTCAGGAAGCGGGGGCCACATGTGCCCCCTGAGCAGCCCTGGGCCTCCCTGCTTTGCTCATTTCTCTTCCAGGAGGAGGAGAATCGGCTCCGGGAGGAGCTACGGCAAGAGTGGGAAGCCAAGCAGGAGAAGATTAAGAGTGAGAGCTCCTGGAGTGGGAGGCGTGCAGCCCGGGGTGGGGGCCATGCCTGCTTTCCTGTGAACACTACTCTGGGCAGTGCCCTGAGCCCCAGGGAGCTGGCAGGGGTCTGGAGGCCAAGCAGCAGGTCTGTCTTGTAGGTGAGGAGATTGAGATCACCTTCAGTTACTGGGATGGCTCTGGGCACCGGCGCACAGTCAAGGTAGGTGATATGAAGCCTGTGCCCCATTTCCCTTGCTCTTGGGCCCAGCCTTCCAGTGGGAAGGAACTGTCAGTCCTAACAAAGCCCACAGACCCTCTGGCATGAGTGGCCTGTGGGGAGCAGGGAAGGGGCCAGTGAGTGTTCTGGGGTGCCCGCCTTCTAGAGGGCCCCCTTCTGGGCTTCCATCTTCGTTTCCCAACCTGTTGGTTTCTTGCATGCCTGTTCATACAGATGAAGAAGGGCAACACGATGCAGCAATTCCTGCAGAAGGCACTTGAGATCCTGCGCAAAGATTTCAGCGAACTCAGGTGGGGCAGTGTGGGCGTGTGAGTACATGTGAGCATGTGCACCAGATTCTGCAGCCTCAGCCTGGCACCAGGGACCCCCAAGTGGCAGCTCCTGCTTGCTGCATGCTGGGCACTGTGCTCCCGAGAAAGGAGTTCAGGCCCCTTTTTCCATCCCTTTCCCCATGGGGGGCTGGGGTAGGAAGTGCCTTCCAGACTAGGCTGCCTGCTAGCCTCACAGGCTTCCGGCACTGGTGCCTGGTATCCTTGGCCAGCAGCTTCCTCATCTTTTCTTCCTCAGATCGGCAGGGGTGGAGCAGCTCATGTACATCAAGGAGGACTTAATCATACCCCACGTTAGTCCCTTCTGTATCCTTGCAGCCCCAGGCAGGGTGGTAGGGAGGGTCTCAGGCTTTGGTGCGCCCAGGGAATTCGAGGAGGCCCCTCCTACTCTAGGTGTTTGGCTCGGGTGGGCAGGGTCGGAGCCGGGCTTGCAGGCAGCTAGCTGTGAGACACCAAAATGAGTCATCCACTGTCACTTTGCTGTGCTCGGCTTGTAGCACCACAGCTTCTACGACTTCATCGTCACCAAGGCTAGAGGGAAAAGTGGTGAGTGCGCCCGGCCGCGCCCTCCTCCCTGAGCTTGCCCCTGTTGTAGGGTGGCAGCTGAGAGGGGGGGTTCTGGACCCTTGCCCCTGCAGGGCCTCTCTTCAATTTTGACGTTCATGATGATGTGAGGCTGCTCAGTGATGCCACCGTGGAGAAGGATGAGGTATGCTTGGGGCCTGCCAGGGCAGGGAGGAGGGGTCGGGCATCCAGTAGCTCTGAGCCATAGCATCTGGGCCTCTTCCCGTCCTCAGTCGCATGCAGGCAAGGTGGTGCTGCGGAGCTGGTACGAGAAAAATAAGCACATCTTCCCTGCCAGCCGCTGGGAGCCCTACGACCCCGAGAAGAAGTGGGACAAGTACACGGTATGGAAGCCCTCGAGCGCAGGGTGGAAGCCTAGCTGGGCTGGCAGGCTGGAGGCCCACCCAACCCCACTCTGCTCACCTCTCCTTCTCTGTCCTCTCGTCTCGCACCAGATCCGATGACGTGGTGGCAGTGTGGCCCCGGCTCCCTGCGGTCCCCTTCTCTGGTCCCCAGGACTCCGGGCACCCGGCTCCCCGCTCCTGAGATGGGATTGGACCTGCTCAGCCCCTGCCCTGGCGCTGTTAGTTCCTGCCTGTTTTTTTCATGACACTTGGATCACCTGATGTGTGTTTTGTCTAAAAACTTATTTTGATCAAGCTAAAATTCACATACAATGAAATTCACCATTGTGATCGTATGAAAGTATACCACACAGGGGTATTGTGTACATTCACAGTATTGTGAATCATCCCTGAAGGAGACCCCACGTCCATTAGCAGCCAGCCCCTCACATCCCTTAGTCTATTTCTGTCTGTTTGGATTTGCTTAATCTGGAAGTTTCGATTAACAGAATTATACAGTATCTCTGCTTTCTGTGTCTTGCAAGAAAGAGTGTGTTTTTCGGGGATTTGAGGGTGGAAGGAGATGGGGTGGAAATGTGAATCCCTGGAGGCAGGAGGGGGCACTTGTGATTCACTGGGGGCCTAGGCAGGCCCAGCTGTCCCTGTAGCCAGCCTGTCCCCACCGCAACCCCTATGTGGGTAGGAAGGCCATTCCTCCCTGTGCTGCCCACTCAAGCCCCTTGGTCTCCTTTGTGTCTCCCAGCGGCCCGTTCTATAAGGGCCATAGCTGTCCTGTGGCTCCCAGCCGCCCTGTGTCCCCATCACAGCATTTCTCTCCAGTGCTGACACAGGAAGGCCACTGTGGGTGCCCTGTACCCGCCGCTTGCCCACCTCATCCTAGCAAGCTCTGCACACACTGCCCTGGAGCTGGCCGCTCTCATCGCCCCCAGGAGGGTGGTCCCCGGCTTGAGGGTGTCATTCGTGCCCCACCTCAGTAGCCCCTGCCAACTCCTAATTCCCTTGGACCCAGCTCCAGGAGGCTGAGGAAGGTAAGCTGACCACCTTCTTCACTTTGCCTGGAAAGGGCAGCGGATAGCCCCCAGCCGGTGGTGAACATCCCAGTTCTGGGTCTGGCCCCACCTCCCAGGCCGATGGGCAGAACTGATGGTAGTGGTGGGCTCTGCCCAGTGCAATCTCCCTTGCCCTCCTTGTCTGTGGCAGGGCCCTGTCAGCCCTGGCTTGGGGAGGCCCATCTGGCAGCTAGGGGCTGTTACTTGGGCTTCCTCACCCTGTGTCTGAGGCAGGGCCATCTGGGGTCACTTGGAGGAGGGAGGAGGGGAGCGTAGGCCAGAGCACCTGGGGCACAGTGGGGAAGGGTGGGCAGGCCTGGCCCTAAGCCCTGGATGTGGGGGACAACTCTGAGAAAGTGGGGCCTTTTGTGGGGTTCTGGAAACCCCAGAGAGGGAATCTTCTGGCCTGCACCAACCTTCTGCCCTCTGAGAAGCCATCAGAAGAGTGGCTTCCTGCGGAAAGGGAGCCCTTCAGCAGCTCACCCAGGGCTGGATGGTTTCTGAGGGATGTGTGATGCAACGAAAACCCAACATGGTCAAATAAATAAAAAAGAAGACATTTCCCAACAGCCTCTGCCTCTGTGCAGCTTGAAGGATTCCTAGTTCTCCGCCCAAGGATTGAACCCACGCTCCCTGTGGTGGAAGCACAGAGTCTTAACCACTGGATCACCAGGGAAGGCATAATTAAGTTTCCAGAGAGTGATAGATTTTTCTCCCTACACCCCTCCCATTTTGTAGCATGATCACTGGGTGAGAATTCTGGCTCCCCAGCTTCACCAACAGTATTGTCACTCCCGAAGAGGGGGGACACCTATGCAACCTGAGATGGCACATGTGTTCTCTCACTGGGGGATTTTTTTTTCAACTGAGGAAAAATTCACATAACATAAAAATAACCATTAACCATTTAAAAATGCACATTTCAGTGGCACAGTACATTTCATAATGTGAAGCCATTACTCTATCTACTCCCAGAATAATTTTATAACCTCAAAAGGAGAGAAGAGGGGGTAGGGGTTAAAAAAGAGAGAAATGTCTGTTGTTTTAGCTACTCAGTTTGTGGAACTTTGTTTTGACAGCCACAGGAAAAAACACCCCTTACTTAGACAATGGAGAAAAATGAATTTGACATGGGTTGTAGACCTAAAAGTAAAAGCTAAAACTAAAAAAAGCATATAAATGAAGCAAGGGGGAAAATCTTTGTAACCTTGCTCTAGGCAATCTGGGCAAAGTTTTCTTGCACAGGATACAAAAAATAAT
Organism: Raphicerus campestris; assembly: GCA_006410735.1. Taxonomy (NCBI): domain Eukaryota; kingdom Metazoa; phylum Chordata; class Mammalia; order Artiodactyla; family Bovidae; genus Raphicerus; species Raphicerus campestris. The sequence goes on along the minus strand of SJYW01018342.1, from coordinate 20,550 downwards.
CATAAAAAGAAAAACTGATATATCAGAGTTCACAAAAATGCAAACTTCTGCTCTTTAAAAGATATGAAAATGAAAACACAAGCCAGTAGATTTGAGAAAAGAAAATATTTTTATGACAGAGGGATGGTATCCAGAACACATTCACACAGACATACAGAAACTCCTGCAAATCAATAAAAGTTAGACAAACATCCCAATTTCTTTGTTGTGTTGCACGGCATGTGGGATCTTAGTTCCCTGACCACAGATCGAACCTGGGTGCCCTACATTGGAAGCATGGAGTCTTAGCCACTGGACCACAAGGGAAGTCCCTGAAAATGGTGTTTAAACACAGCACTTTTACTTTACACCTTCAGTTTTAAGACAAACCAAACAACAAAAATCTTGCAAGGAAATTCTAGACCCCTCTTAGTAGGTTTGTTTGTCCTAGGGACAAATACTTGATTCTAAAGTGCTCTCTATGCATTATTGGAGGATCAAGCAAATGAGTCAATACATCAGTGGTGTCGGGAGCCAGGTCTCCCAATGCTAAAGGGAGATACGAATATACACTGGGGAAAGGCTAGGAAGTTTTGCTGTGGAATTGGAGTGGGGGGCATCAGTATGTATTCAGGATTTTTTAAATATATATAGCTTGTGTGTAGGGGTTTCCCAGGTGGCCCTAGTGGTAAAGAACCCGCCTGCCGATGCAGGAGATGTGGGTTCAATCCCTGGGTTGGCAAGATCCCCTGAAGGAGGGCATGGCAACCCACTACAGTATTCTTCCCTGGAGAATCCCATGGACAGAGGAGCCTGGCTGCCTACAGTCCATATGGTTGCACAGAGTCAGACATGACTGAAGTGACTTAGCACACACAGCACGGGGAACTGTTAATAAGATCCTGCATTCCATGTAGTGTGATAAAAAAAATTAATGGATTACAATCCATCAAATAAAATCCAGATCCACAAGTCCACACAGATAATGTATATATAGATAGATAAACGAGTTCTTTCTGAAGGGATGTCACTGAGTAGGAGGGATCATGAAGGGAGAAAAAGCACTGTTTTGTAACCATCATCTTGAGGTTTGGAACTGACCAACTATGAAAGCGAAAGTTGTGTCCGACTCTTTGTGACNAAAATATTTTTATGACAGAGGGATGGTATCCAGAACACATTCACACAGACATACAGAAACTCCTGCAAATCAATAAAAGTTAGACAAACATCCCAATTTCTTTGTTGTGTTGCACGGCATGTGGGATCTTAGTTCCCTGACCACAGATCGAACCTGGGTGCCCTACATTGGAAGCATGGAGTCTTAGCCACTGGACCACAAGGGAAGTCCCTGAAAATGGTGTTTAAACACAGCACTTTTACTTTACACCTTCAGTTTTAAGACAAACCAAACAACAAAAATCTTGCAAGGAAATTCTAGACCCCTCTTAGTAGGTTTGTTTGTCCTAGGGACAAATACTTGATTCTAAAGTGCTCTCTATGCATTATTGGAGGATCAAGCAAATGAGTCAATACATCAGTGGTGTCGGGAGCCAGGTCTCCCAATGCTAAAGGGAGATACGAATATACACTGGGGAAAGGCTAGGAAGTTTTGCTGTGGAATTGGAGTGGGGGGCATCAGTATGTATTCAGGATTTTTTAAATATATATAGCTTGTGTGTAGGGGTTTCCCAGGTGGCCCTAGTGGTAAAGAACCCGCCTGCCGATGCAGGAGATGTGGGTTCAATCCCTGGGTTGGCAAGATCCCCTGAAGGAGGGCATGGCAACCCACTACAGTATTCTTCCCTGGAGAATCCCATGGACAGAGGAGCCTGGCTGCCTACAGTCCATATGGTTGCACAGAGTCAGACATGACTGAAGTGACTTAGCACACACAGCACGGGGAACTGTTAATAAGATCCTGCATTCCATGTAGTGTGATAAAAAAAATTAATGGATTACAATCCATCAAATAAAATCCAGATCCACAAGTCCACACAGATAATGTATATATAGATAGATAAACGAGTTCTTTCTGAAGGGATGTCACTGAGTAGGAGGGATCATGAAGGGAGAAAAAGCACTGTTTTGTAACCATCATCTTGAGGTTTGGAACTGACCAACTATGAAAGCGAAAGTTGTGTCCGACTCTTTGTGACCCCATGGACTGTAGCCCACTAGGCTCCTCTGTCCATGGACTTCTCCAGGGAAGAATACTGGACTGGGTAGCTTTTCCCTTTTCCAGGGGATCTTCCCCACCCAGGGATCGAACCCAGGTCTCCCACACTGTGGGCAGATTCTTTACCAACTGAACTATCAGGGAAGCCCATTGAGAAACTGGTAGTTACCACCTTAACCAAATGTTAAAGTTAACATCACAGCGAAGGGACAAAACAATAACACTTGCCTCTTGATAAGAAGCACAGAGAGGGCCTGGTAATCTCCCACCACACACAGCCCGAATCTTGCCCTGAGAAAACAGACAAATGCAACCTGAGGACGGTCCACCAAATACCTGGCCTGCACTCTTCAAAATTTCCATGTCATGAAAGGCCAAGAAAAGCAGGAGTCTTCCAGGTTAAAGGGGGCCAGTGAGACATGAGAATGAAATGCCATGTGGGGTTCTAGATTGGATTCTGATCAGGAAAACAAAACTATAAAGGACATCATGGGGACAATTGGTGAAATTTTAACAAGACCTTAGATAAAATAATATCATCATATCAACATTAGCATTTCTGATGTTGAAGAGTTATACTATGGTTATGTAAGAGGCTATAATTACTATAGTACAGTAATTATGCTGTGAGTGAGTGAGTGAAAGTCACTCAGTCGTGTCTGACTTTTTGTGACCCCATGGACTATACAGTCCATGGAATTCTCCAGGCCAGAATATTGGAGTGGGTAGCCTTTCCCTTCTCCAGGGGATCTTCCCAACCCAGGGATGGAACCCAGTTCTCCTGCATTGCAGACGGATTCTTTATGAGCTGAGCCACCAGGGAAGCCAATTATGCTATAGTTATGAAACACAGAGGGAAGTATTTAGGGGTTAAGGGATAAGTGAAGTCGCTTAGTCGTGTCCAACTCTTTGCGACCCCATGGACTGTAGCCTACCAGGCTCCTCCCTCCATGGGATTCTCCAAGCAAGAGTACTGGAGTGTGTTGCCGTTTCCTTTTCCAGGGGATCTTCCTGACCCAGGGATCGACCCGGGTCTCCTGCATTCCAGGCAGACGCTTTAACCTCTGAGCCACCAGGGAAGCCTGAGAAAATGTTATTCTAATATATGAAATAAAAATATATGCACCCACAAAAGACAAAGAGAATGAGAAAGCAAATGGAACAAAATATAAACTCTTGGTGAATGTGAGTTAAGGGTACATGGGAGCTTTCTGTACATTTCTTATAGCTTTTCCGTAAGTCTGAAATACTTTCAAATTATAAAGTTAAAAAGAGGGGCTTCCCTGGTGGTCCGGTGGTTAGGACTCTGGGCTTGCAATGCAGGGGGCCCAGGTTCAATCCCCGATCAGGGAAGTAAGATCCCACATGCCGCACAGCGTGGCCAATAAATAAATAAATTTTAAAGTTAAAAAGAAAATGCCCACTTCTGTCCAACATTTGATTGGAGAGTGTTCAGTTCAGTTGCTCAGTTGTGTCCGACTCTTTGCGACCCCATGGACTGCAGCACACCAGGCTTCCCTGTCCATTGCCAATTCCCAGAGCTTGCTCAAACTCATGTCCATCGAGTCGGTGATGCCATCCAACCATCTTATCCTCTGTTGTCCCCTTCTCCTTCTGCCTTCAATCTTTCCCAGCATCCAGGTCTTTTCCAATGAGTCAGTGGTCAAAGGATTAGAGCTTCAGCTTCAGCATCAGTCCTTCCAATGAATATTCAGGATTGATTTCCTTTAGGATTGACTGGTTTGATCTTCTTGCAGTCTGAAGGACTCTCAAGAGTCTTTTCCAACACCACAGTTCAAAAGTATCAATTATTTGGCACTCAGACTTCTTTATGGTCAAACACACATCTATACATGACTACTGGAAAAACCATACCTTTGACTACACAGATATTTGTTGGAAAAATAATGTCTCTACTTTTTAACACGCTGTCTAGGTTGGTCATAGCTTTTCTTCCAAGGAGCAAGTGTCTTTGAATTTTATGGCTGCAGTCACCATCTGCAGTGATTTTGGAGCCCAAGAAAATAAAAGTCTGTCACTGTGTCCATTGTTTCCCCATCTATTTGCCATGAAGTGATAGGACCAGGTGCCATGATCTTCGTTTTTTGTATGTTGTTTTTTTTAAATTTAAATTTATTTATTTTAATTGGAGGCTAATTACTTTACAATATTGTATTGGTTTTGCCATACATCAACATGAATCCGCCGTGGTTGTACACGTGTTTGGGAGAATGGCATTATATGTTGAGTTTTAAGCCAGCTTTTTCACTCTCCTCTTTCACAAGAGGCTCTTTAGTTTCTCTTTGATTTCTGCCATAAGGGTGGTGTCATCTGCATATCTGAGGGTGTGGCCAGGGCAATATAGCCAGCCAGATCGGAAAGGAAGAAATAAAACTATCTCTATTCTCAGATGACATAATCTTGTATATGCAAATCTTACTACATGTGCTGGAAAAAACAGTAGAGCTAATAAACGAGTTCAGCAAAGTTGCAGGAAGAAACATCATTACACAAAAATCAATTGTATTTCTATACCTGTGCAATGATCAACTGTATTTCTATACCTGAGCAATGAACAATTCTGTTTTACAATAGCATCATAAAGAATAAAATACTTAGGAATAAATTAACAATAGAAATAACAAGATTTCCATATAAAATAGGTACTTCCACATAAAATAGGTAGCCAACAGGAATTTGCTGTATGGTTCAGAAAACTCAAACGGGGGCTCTGTATCAGCCTAGAGGGGTGGGACAGGTAGGGAGATGGGAGGGAGTTTCAAAAGGGAGGGGATATATGTATACCTATGGCTGATTCATGTTGAGGTTTGACCGAAAACAACAAAATTCTGTAAAGCAATTATCCTTCAATAAAAAATAAAAAGAAAAAAAATTCACATAAATCATCAAAAAAAGAAATGCAAGACTTGTACATTGTAAACTAGACAATATCACTGAAAGAAAATAAAGCAAACCTAAATAAAGGGTTCTCTGGAGTAACAGAACAGGATACACACACACACACACACACATGATTAATTTTAAGGAATTAGATCATGTGATTGTGAGGGCTGACAAGGTGGCAAGTCCAAAATTTGCAGGGCAGGTCAGCAGGCTGCAGATTCAAGCAGGACTTCTACATTACAGTCTGGAGGCAGAATATCTCTTTTCCCAGGGAACCTCAGTTTTTGCTTTTAAGGCCTTCAATTGAGCGGGCAAGATTCACCCACATTATGGAGTATAATTTACTTAAAGTCAACCGATTGTTGATGTTCACCACACCTACGAAATTTCTCCTAGCAACAGCTAGATGAGTGTTTGATTAAATAATTGCCAACTATAGCCTAGCCAAGTTGAAATTAATACACATGAATTAATCACAACATCCCAAGTTCATGGATGGAAAGGATATTGTTAAGATGGTGTGTGTGTGTACATGCTAAGTTGCTTCCATTATGTCTGATTCTTTGTGACCCTATGGACTGTAGCCCACCAGTCCCTCTTGTCCCTCTGTCAATGGGATTCAACAGGCAAGAATACTGGAGTGGGTTGCCATTTCCTCCTCCATGGTGGTCTACTCAACCCAGAGATCTAACTCACATCTCTTATGTCTCCTGCATTGGCAGGCGGGATTTTTACCACTAGCACCATCTTGGAAGCCTTGTTAAGATGGCAACATTCTTCGAACTGATTTACAGATTCAATTCAGTCTGTATAAAATTCCCACTGGCTTTTTTTGTTTGTTTGTTTGTTTTTTTCAGAAACTAAAAAGTCCATCCTAAAATTCATACGGGGTGGACTGAGGGCTGGCTAAAGGGTATATAGAGATTTACTTTGGGGGTGATGAGAATGTTTTGGAATCAAACAGGAGGAATGGTTGCCCAACTTTGTGTGAATATATTAAACGTCATTGAATGTTACCCTTTACATGAGGGACTTACATGAGATGAATTATAGGTCAATAAAGTTGTATAAAAAGAAAAGGAAAAAGGAACCAAGGGACTGAAAATCTCCAACTCAGGGCCACTGGGGAAGGGAACAGATGGTAAAGGCAGACAGCCTCAGTCCTCGTGGATGTTATCAGACGCAGGCCCTCCGGATCAGTGGACCTTCTCGGGGAGAGTGTTCTGGGTCAGGACCGCGAGTTCCGGCCTGGTGTGTGCCTGTAGGATCGTGACCAAGGTGCGACGTGGGGCGGGTGGTGCTGCGAACCAGCTGCAGGTGGCCTTGGGCACGCCTCCGAGCGCCCGGGAGGCGTCTGCGCGACCCCGAGGCCCGCGCGCACCCCGAGCCCGAAGGGGTTGTGGCGCGGAAGCGCGCGGGTCCCCTGGTGGCGGGAGGTGGCGGCCTGAGGGGCGCGCGCCCCGGACGCGGCCATTGCGCGAGGGGACGGGAGGGTCGTCTCGCTGCGGTGGGAGGGGGGGACCTCGGCCGCTCGCCGGGGCGGAACTGCGCTGCTGGGCCTCTCCCGTGGCTCGGGGAGAGGCGGCCCCCCACGGCCGCGAGCACTGCCGCTCGACCCTCCTTGGGCACCCCTGCCCGGCGTGGTGGTACGGTCCGGGTTTAAAAGGCCCGGCAGCCGCGGGCCGGCCCCAAAGTGTGGGCGGCAGTGGCGGCGCGGGCGCGCGGGGTGCGGCAGCGAGGGCGCGCGAGCGGGGCGGCGTGGGGCTCGAGGGCGCGTCCACGTGGCCGACAGGCGGCCACCCGGACCCGGCGGCGGCGGAGGGACAGGTAGGTTCCTGCCACCACCCCCCTCGCTCCCGCCGCCCGTGCGAGGCCAGCCTGTCCATCCGCCTCGGGGTCGGGCATCCCCAGGGTTCGCCTTGGCCTCCCATGGGTCGGGCCCTGCCCCTGCCTTCTTGGGCGCCCGCCCGACTGGTCTTTAGTGCTCGGCGCCCCCGCCGCCAGCCCCCTACCCGATGGGGACCCTTTGTGGTGGAGAAGCAGCCCCGGCGCCTCCGTTCACTGGGGGGAGTGGGGCGGCAGAGGGGGGGCGGTGTCCCTGGATGGGGGCAGGGCAACCCGGGCTGGCAGAACAGCGCAGGTCATCGGGGAGCGAGTGCGAGAGCCTCGTCTCTGCCAGGGTCTGCCCGCATCCTCGGGCTCCGCAGGGCTGGCGCAGAGAGGCTCGGTTGGCCGGAGGCTCCCGCTTCCAGGCTGTGCTTTGGAGCGGGCATTTGGGCTCCACAGTGTGCCTCTCCAGGTATCCCTCCCGACCCGTCCCGTCCCGTTCGTTCCCCTTCTTAGGTTTGTATTCTGGTGCGCTGCGGAGGAGGTGAGGGTGGCAATGACGCCCCCCCCCCCC
>SJYW01018337.1:10310-22770 GCA_006410735.1 Raphicerus campestris | reverse complement strand
TCTGGCTCTAGATGAGTGATCACATCATCATGATTATCTGGGTCGTGATGATCTTTTTTGTACAGTTCTTCCATGTATTATTTCCACCTCTTCTTAATATCTTCTGCTTCTGTTAGGTCCATACCACTTCTGTCCTTTATCGGGCCCATCTTTGCATGAAATATTCCCTTGGTATCTCTAGTTTTCTTGAAGAGATCTCTAGTCTTTCCCATTCTGTTGTATTCCTCTATTTCTTTGCCTTGATCACTGAAGAAGGCTTCTTATCTCTTCTTGCTATTCTTTGGAACCCTGCATTCAGATGCTTATATCTTTCCTTTTCTCCTTGGCTTTTTGCCTCTCTTCTTTTCACAGCTATCTGTAAGGCCTCCCCAGACAACCAGTTTGTTTTTTTTGCATTTCTTTTCCATGGGGATGGTCTGGATCCCTGTCTCCTGTACAATGGTTTTTCCAGTGGTCATGTATGGATATGAAAGTTGGATCATGAGGAAAGCTGAGCACCAAAGAATTGATGCTTTTGGATTGTGGTATTGGAGAAGACTCTTGAGAGTCCCTTGAACTGCAAGGAGATCCAATCAGTTCATCCTAAAGGAGACCAGTTCTGGGTGTTCATTGGAAGGACTAATGCTGAGGCTGAAACTCCAATACTTTAGCCACCTCATGCGAAGAGGTGACTCTTTTGAAAAGACCCTGATGCTGGGAGGGATTAGAGGCAGGAGAAGGGGACGACAGAAGATGAGATGGCTGCATGGCATCATCACCTCGATGCACATGAGTGTGCATAAACTCCCGGACTTCGTGATGGACAGGGAGGCCTGGCATGCAGCGATTCATGGGGTCGCAAAGAGTCAGACATGACTGAGTGACTGAACTGAACTGAAGAGAATGTAAGTTTCCAAGTTACTCTTTCCATATTATCACCCTCTCCTCCCTCTCCCTATTTCCACAAGTCTATTGTCTATATCTGTTTCTCCATTGCTGCCCTGTAATAAATTCCTCAGTACCATTGTTCCAGATTCCGTATATATGCATTAGAATACAATATTTTATCTTTCTCTTTCTGACTTACTTCACTCTGTATAACACGTTTTGGTTCATCCTCATTAAAACTGACTCAAATGCATTCCTTTTTATGGCTGAGTAATATTCCATGGTGTATATGTACTACAACTTGTTTATCTATTCATCTGTCGATGGGCATCTAAGTTGCTTCCATGTTCTAGCTATTGTAAATAGTGCTGCAATGAACAAAATAGGATACATGTGTCTTTTTGCATTTTGGGGTTTATGTCTATGAGTGGGATTTCTGGGTCATATAGTGGTTTTAGTCCTAGTTTTTTAAGGAATCTCCATACCGCCTTCCATAATGGCTATATCAATTGACATTCCCACCAACAATACAAGAGCATTCAATTTTCTCCACACCTTTTCCAGCATTTATTGTTTGTAGACTTTTTGATGATGGCCATTCTGACAGCGTGAGGTATATCTCATTGTAGTTTAGATTTTCACTTCCCTAATAATGAGCAATATTGAGCATCTTATCATGTGTTTGTTACTCATCTGTATGTCTTCTTTGGAGAAATGTCTGTTTAGGTCTTTTTCCCAATTTTGACTGGGTTGTTTGTTTTTTCTGGCATTGAGTCATATGAACTTCTTGTATATTTTGGAAATTAATCCTTTGTCACTTATTTAATTTGCTATTATTTTCTCCCATTCTGAGGGTTATCTTTTCACCTTCCTTATAGTTTCCTTCACTGTGCAAAAGCTTTTAAGTTTAATAATGCCCACTTGTTTACTTTGTTTTTATTTCTCTAGGAGGTGTGTCATAGAGGATCTTGTTTGATTTATCTCATCAAGTGTTGTGCCTATGTTATCCTCTAAGAGTTTTATAGCTTCTGGTCTTACATTTAGGTCTATAATCCACTTTGAGTTTATCTTTGTGTATGGTGTTAGGAAGTGTTCTAATTTTACTCTTTTACATGTAGCTTTCCAGTTTTCCCACCACCATTTATTGAAGAGGTGTCGTCCCCTTCTCCTTTTGTATATTTTTGCCTCCATTGTCAAAAATAAGGTACCCATTGGTGCATGGGTTTATTTCTGGGCTTTCTATCTTGTTCCATTGGTCTATATTTCTATTTTTGTGCCAGTACCATACTGTCTTGATGGCTATAGTTTTGTAGTATAATCTGAAGTCAGGAAGGTTGATTACTCCAGGTCCATTCTTCTTTATCAAGACTCCTTTGGCTCTTCAGGGACTTTTGTGTTTCCATATGAATTGTGAAATTTTTGTTCTACTTTTGTGAAAAATATCATTGGTAATGTGATAGGGATCACACTGAATCTGTAGCTTGGTTTTGGTAGTATAGTCGTTTTCACAGTATTGATTGCTCCTATGCATGAGCATGGAATATCTCTTGATCTTTCATGTCATTTTTTATTTCTTTCATTAGTGTCTTATAATTTTCTGTGTACAGTTCTTTTGTCTCCTTAGGTAAGTTTATTCCTGGATAGTTAATTATTTTTGTGAAATGATGAATGGGATTGATTCCTTAATTTCTCTTTCTGATTTTCCATTGTTAGTATATAGAAATGCAAATGATTTTTGTGTATTGATTTTGTGTATCCTGCAACTTTGCTAAATTCACTAACTAGCTCTAGTAATTTTCTGATACTACCTTTAGGTTTTTCTATGTACAGTATCATGTCATATGCAAACAGTGAGAATTGTACTTCTTTTCTGATCTGGATTCCTTTTATTTCTTTTTCTTCCCTGATTGGTGTAGCTAGGATTTCAGAACTATGTAGAGTAATAGTGGTGAAAGTGGACACCCTTTTCTTGTTCCTGATCTTAGGGGGAATGCCTTCAGTTTTTCACCATTGAGAATAATATTTACTGTGGGTTTATCATATATGGCCTTTACTGTGTTGAGGTAGGCTCCTTCTATGCCCATTTTTTTTATGAGTTTTAATAATAAATGGATGCTCAATTATATCAAAGGGTTTTTCTGCATCTATTGAGATTATCCTGCATCTATTGAGATTATCATATGGTTTTTATCTTTCAACTTGCTATAGTGGTATATCACATTGATTGATTTTCCTATAGGAAAGAATCCTTGCATCCCTGGAATTAACCCAGCTTTATCATGTTGTATGAGATTTTTTATGTGTTGCTGAATTCTGTTTGCTAGAATTTTGTAGAGGATTTTGCATCTATGTTCATCAAGTGATATTGACATGTAGTTTTCTTTTTTGTGTTGTCTTTGTCTGGTTTTGGTATCAGGGTGATGGTGGCCTCATAGAATGAGTTTGGAGGTGTTCCTTCCTCTGCAATTTTTTGAAAGAGTTTTAGAAGTATAGGCATTAGCTCTTTTCAAAATGTTTGATAAAATGCTCTTGCAAAGCCATCTGATCCTGGGCTTTTTTTGTGTGTGTGTGTAGATTTCTTTTTTTTTTTAATCACACCCTCGATTTCAGTGCTTGTAATTGGGTTGCTCATAATTTCTATTTCTTCCTGGTTCAGTCTTGGAAGATTGAACTTTTCTATGAATCTGTTCATTTCTTCCAGGTTATCCAATTTATTTCCATATAGATGTTCATAATAGTCTCTTATAATCCTTTTATTTCTGCATTGTCTTTTGTAACCTCTTATTTTTTCATTTCTAATTATTGTTGGTTTGACTCTTCTTGCTTTTTTTCTTGATGAGTATGGTTAAAGGTTTGTCGACTATGTTTAACTGCTCAAAGAACCAATTTTTAGTTTTATTAATGTTTACTGTTGTTCTTTTTGTTTCTTTTTCACTTATTTCTGCTCTGATCTTAATAATTTCTTTCCTTCTACTAATTTTGAGCATTTTGTTCTATTTTTTCCAAGTTGTTTTTGATGTAAAGTTAGGTTGTTTATTTGATGTTTTTCTTGTTTCTTGAGGTAGGATTGTATTGCTATAAACTTCCCTCTTAGACCGGCTTTTGCTACATCCCTTAGGATTTGTGTTGTCATTATTTCACTGTCATTTGTTCCTAGAATTTTTTTTTCCCTTTTGATTTCTTCGGTAACCTGTTGGTTATTTAGAAACCATGTGTTTGTGTTTCTTCAGAATTTTTTTTCTTGTAACTGCTGTCTAGTCTCATAGTGTTGTGGTCGGAAAAGCTGCTTGATATAATTTCAATTCTCTTAAATTTACTGAGGTTTGACTTGTGACTCAAGATGTGGTCTATCCTGGAGAATGTTCCATGTGCACTTGAGAAGAAGGTGTATTCTTCTACATTTGGATGGAAAGTTCTGAAGATATCAAAGAGATCCATCTCATCTAATGTATCAATTAAGACTTGGATCTCCTTATTAATTTTCTGTTTTGATGATCTGTCCATTGGTGTGAGTGGGGCGTTAAAGTCTCCTATTATTATTTTGTTGTTGAAATTTCTCCTTTTATGTCTGCTAGTGTTTGTCTTATGTATTAAGGTGCTCCTATGTTGAGTGCATACTATTTCTGTACTTTATTGAAGAGGTGGCAAGAATACACAAAAGAACTATATAAAAAAGATCTTCATGACCCAGATAATCATGATGCTGTGATCACTCACCTAGAGCCAGACATCCTAGAATGTGAAGTCAAGTGGGCCTTAGAAAGCATCACTACGAACAAAGCTAGTGGAGGTGATGGAATTCCAGTGGAGCTATTTCAATTTCTAGAAGATGATGCTATGAAAGTGCTGCACTCAATATGCCAGCAAATTTAGAAAACTTAGCAGAGGCCACAGGACTGGAAAAGGTCAGTTTTCACTCCAATCTCAAAGAAAAGCAATGCCAAAGAATGCTCAAACTACCGCACAATTGCACTCATCTCACATGTTACTAAAGTAATGCTCAAAATTCTCCAGGCCAGGCTTCAGCAATACGTGAACCGTGAAATTCCAGATGTTCAAGCTGGTTTTAGAAAAGGCAGAGGAACCAGAGATCAAATTCCCAACATTAGCTGGATCATCAAAAAAGCAAGAGTTCCAGAAAAACAGGTATTTCTGCTTTATTGACTATGCCAAAGCCTTTGTGTGGATCTCAATAAACTGTGGAAAATTCTGAGACAGAGAGGAATACCAGACCACCTGACCCACCTCTTGAGAAACCTGTATGCTGGTCAGGAAGCAACAGTTAGAACTGGACATGGCACAACAGACTGGTTCCAAATAGGAAAAGGAGTACGTCAAGGCTATATAGTGTCACCCTGCTTATTTAACTTATATGCAGAGTACATCATGAGAAACGCTGGACTGGAAGAAGCACAAGCTGAAATCAAGATTGCTGGGAGAAATATCAATCACCTCAGATATGCAGATGACACCACCCTTATGGCAGAAAGTGAAGAGGAACTAAAAAAGCATCTTGATGAAAGTAGAAGAGGAGAGTGAAAAAGTTGGCTTAAAGCTCAACATTCAGAAAACATTCCAATGAATATTCAGGAGTGATTTCCTTTAGGATGGACTGGTTGTATCTTCTTGCTGACCAAGGGACTCTCAAGAGTCTTCTCCAACAGAACAATTCAAAAGCATCAATTCTTCGGCACTCAGCATTCTTTATAGTCCAACTTTCACATCCATACATGAACACCAGAAAAACTATAGCCTTGACTAGATGCACCTTTGTTGGCAAAGTAATGTCTCTGCTTTTTAATATGCTGTCTAGGATGGTTATAACTTTTCTTATAAGGAGCAAGCATCTTTTAATTCCATGCCTGCGGTCACCATCTGCAGTGATTTTGGAACCCCAAAATATAAAGCCTGTCACCGTTTCCATTGTTTCCCCATCTATTTGCCATGAAGTGGTGGGACTGGATACCATGATCTTAGGTTTCTGAATGTTGAGCTTTAAGCCAGCTTTTTCTGTCTCCTCTTTCACGTTCAGCAAGAGGCTCTTTTGTACTTCTTTATTTTCTGCCATAAGTGTGGTGTCATCTGCATTTCTGAGTTTATTGATATTTATCCCTGCAATCTTGATTCCAGCTTGTGCTTCATCCAGTCTATCATTTTTCATGATATACTCTGCATATAAGTTAAATAAGCAGCGTGACAGTATATAGCCTTGACCTATTCCTTTCCCGATTTGGAGCCAGTCTGTTGTTCCATGTCCAGTTCTAACTGTTGCTTCTTGACCTGCATACAGATTTCTCAAGAGGCAGCTCGGGGGTCTGGTATACCAATCTCTTTAAGAATTTTCCACAGTTTGTTGTGATACAGTCAAACGCTTTGTCATAGTCAATAAAGCAGATGTAGGTATTTTCCTGAAATTCTCTTGCTTTTATGATGATTCAACAGATGTTGGAAATTTGATCTCTGGTTCCTCTGTGTTTTCTAAATCCAGTTTGAACATCTGGAAGTTCATGATTCACATATTGTTTAAGCCTGGCTTGGAGAATTTTGATCACAACTTTGCTAGCATGTAACATTTGAGCATTACTTTGCTAGTGTGTGAAATGAGTGCAATTGTGTGGTAGTTTGAGCATTCTTTGGCATTGCCTTATTTTGGCACCTCTATAATTTGAATGTTGGTGCATTTCATATTGTTCCAGAAGTCACTGAGCCAATTCTCAGTTCTCTTCATTCATTTTACTTTCTTTTCATCTTCAGAAGTTATTTCCACCATTTTATCTTCCAGCTCACTTATTTGTTCTTCTGCTTCAGGTATTCTGCTATTGCTTCCTTCTAGAGTATTTTCAATTTCAGTGATTGTTTTGTTTGTCTCTATATGTTTATTCTTTAACTCTTCTAGGTCTTGTTAATTTATTCTTGCATTTTCTCCATTTTGTTTTCAAGGTTTTTAATCATCTTCACCATCATTATGCTGAATTCTTTTTCAGATAGTTTGCCTATTTCCTCTTCATTTATTTGGACTTCTGTGTTTCTAGTTTGTTTCTTATTTTGTGTAGCATTTCTCTGCCTTTTCAATATTTTTTTTAACTTATTATATTTGAAGTCTCCTTTTCCCAGGCTTCAAGGTTGTGTTTTTTCTTTCTTTTTGTTTCTTTCCTCCTCAGGTTGGTCCAGTGGTTTGTATAAGCTTCGTATAGGGTGAGATTTATGCTGAGTTTTTGTTTGTTTGTTTGTTTTTCCTCTGATGGTCAAGGCTTAGTGAGGTGACAATCTTGTCTGTTGATGATTGCACTGGTATTTTTGTTTTGTTTGTTGTTTAGATGTGGCATCCTCTACAGAGAGCTCCAAATGATGCCCGGTTGTGTGATGCCTAGTTTTATATTCAAGTGGCTTCCTTCGTGTGAGTTCTCACTATTTGTTACTCCCTAGGGTTACTTCTTTGGTAGTCTAGAGTCTTGGAGTCAGTGCTCCCACTCCAAAGCCTCAGGGCTTGGTTTCTGGTCTGGAACCAAGATTTCACAAGTGGTTTGTTATGGCATTAAGTGAGGTTAAAACAAATACTCAAAAATGAGAAACCAAAGATGAACTCCAGACAAATGGCAGTTACAAAATCAGGAAAANAATGTTGGTGCATTTCATATTGTTCCAGAAGTCACTGAGCCAATTCTCAGTTCTCTTCATTCATTTTACTTTCTTTTCATCTTCAGAAGTTATTTCCACCATTTTATCTTCCAGCTCACTTATTTGTTCTTCTGCTTCAGGTATTCTGCTATTGCTTCCTTCTAGAGTATTTTCAATTTCAGTGATTGTTTTGTTTGTCTCTATATGTTTATTCTTTAACTCTTCTAGGTCTTGTTAATTTATTCTTGCATTTTCTCCATTTTGTTTTCAAGGTTTTTAATCATCTTCACCATCATTATGCTGAATTCTTTTTCAGATAGTTTGCCTATTTCCTCTTCATTTATTTGGACTTCTGTGTTTCTAGTTTGTTTCTTATTTTGTGTAGCATTTCTCTGCCTTTTCAATATTTTTTTTAACTTATTATATTTGAAGTCTCCTTTTCCCAGGCTTCAAGGTTGTGTTTTTTCTTTCTTTTTGTTTCTTTCCTCCTCAGGTTGGTCCAGTGGTTTGTATAAGCTTCGTATAGGGTGAGATTTATGCTGAGTTTTTGTTTGTTTGTTTGTTTTTCCTCTGATGGTCAAGGCTTAGTGAGGTGACAATCTTGTCTGTTGATGATTGCACTGGTATTTTTGTTTTGTTTGTTGTTTAGATGTGGCATCCTCTACAGAGAGCTCCAAATGATGCCCGGTTGTGTGATGCCTAGTTTTATATTCAAGTGGCTTCCTTCGTGTGAGTTCTCACTATTTGTTACTCCCTAGGGTTACTTCTTTGGTAGTCTAGAGTCTTGGAGTCAGTGCTCCCACTCCAAAGCCTCAGGGCTTGGTTTCTGGTCTGGAACCAAGATTTCACAAGTGGTTTGTTATGGCATTAAGTGAGGTTAAAACAAATACTCAAAAATGAGAAACCAAAGATGAACTCCAGACAAATGGCAGTTACAAAATCAGGAAAATAATATTTAAAATAATGTAATATACACATATACATATACACCAATAAGCAAAATCAAAACAATCCAACAGGATTATAGTACAGTAGATTGACCTGGCAAACAAAGGAAATCAAAGATTATATTTACCAGTTAAGAACAATACTAACTAAAGCACAAACTAGAAAACAAAACTAAAGCAAGGTGCCAAGTGGGAAATAGAGCAGTGAAAACAAAGCTAACAAATATGTTGAGAGGGAAGGAAAGAAAAAAAAGAAAGAAAGAATGTATCAGTTCAGTTCAGTTCAGTAGCTCAGTGGTGTCCGACTCTTTGCCACCCCATGAATTGCAGCACGCCAGGCTTCCCTGTCCATCACCAACTCCCGGAGTTCACTCAGACTCATGTCCATCGAGTCGGTGATACCATCTAGCCATCTCATCCTGTCGTCCCCTTTTCCTCCTGCCCCCAATCCTTCCCAGCATCAGAGTCTTTTCCAATGAGTCAACTCTTTGCATGAGGTGGCCAAAGTACTGGAGTTTCAGCTTTAGCATCATTCCTTCCAAAGAACACCCAGGGCTGATCTTTAGAAAGGACTGGCTGGATCTCCTTGTGGTCCAAGGGGCTCTCAAGAGTCTTCTCCAACACCACAGTTCAAAAGCATCAATTCTTCAGCGCTCAGCTTTCTTCACAGTCCAAGTCTCGCATCCATACATGACCACTGGAAAAATCATAGCCTTGACTAGACAGACCTTTGTTGACAAAGTAATGTATTTGCTTTTAAATATGCTATCTGGGTTGGTCATAACTTTTCTTCCAAAGAGTAAGCGTCTTTTAATTTATATGCATAGTTAAATAGAGGTAGATGGAGCTGATTTATATACATTAAAAATTAACTGTAAGGGGAAAAGTACAGGCAGACAGAGGAATAAATGTAGAAGAAACATAATAGGCATAAAAAATTAATATTAAATTTAAAATAAAGAGAAAAAAAAAAGGAAGAAGAAAGAAAAGAAAGAAAAACTCCCCAGAACTGCAAAAGCCCAATGAGAAGAAGCTGTTTATAACAACAGTGAAAAATGTTGACTACCCACTTCCGCATGTGGGTAGTCCACTGGGGTTTGCTCCTGAGACTGCCCTGGAGGACTTTAGTCTGCCTCAGTGATGGCCAGGTGTGGAGATGGCACATTGGCTTGGGTCACAGAGGTTCTGGCAGCACCAGGTACTTCGGGGAGTTGGCAGCTAAGGCAGCAGGAAAAATAGTGCTGAGGGGGAAAAAAAAGCTCTAAAGCTTAATGAGATTCCATAGTTCCCATAAAATCTACAACTACAACAAAGGTGAGGCGGAAAGGGGGAAAAAAAATCTACACAATAACTTAAAACATGGGAATAATAAATGTTTTTCTTGAGTCACTGCTCTCACAGTCCTTTCCCTCTCTGGGAGTCACCGTCCACCTCAGCTCCCTAGAATGCTCTCCAGCACTGTGCTGATCTCTGGACCTGCTGTAGAGGCAGCTCAGATTCTTATCTGGTCCTACTACTCTGTGTTCTTGCCTCCAATGTCCAAGCCATGGAACTAGTGTGTTTTCTTTTGTGGGAGCTCTCAATGTCCTTTTATATATTCATAGACACAGAGTCTGCCTAGTAGACCATGTGGATTGAATCTGAAGCTTGTACAATTTCTTCCTTAGCCACACTGCCCCTGGGTTTCAATTGTGATTTATTTTCTAGTCTGCCTCAGTCATGGCCAGGTATGGAGATGGCATATTGGCTTGGGTCACAGGGGTTCTGGCAGCACCAGGTACTCTGGGGAGTGGGCGGCTAAGAGAGCAGGAAATATAGTGCTCTGGAAGGGTATGACAACCATTATTGGCCAATATATTCCAGTATTCTTGCCTGGAGAACCCCCCTGACAGAGAAGCCTGGTAGGTCACAGTCTATAGCGTAGCAAAGATTTAGACATGACCGAAGTTACCCTGCATGCATAGACTCAAGACTTTTTGCCTGTG
This sequence comes from Raphicerus campestris, assembly GCA_006410735.1. Taxonomy (NCBI): domain Eukaryota; kingdom Metazoa; phylum Chordata; class Mammalia; order Artiodactyla; family Bovidae; genus Raphicerus; species Raphicerus campestris. The sequence continues at coordinate 12,353 of SJYW01018337.1, read as the reverse complement.
GCACCTCTACCCCAGTGAGGGTTGAGCCTTAAGGTAGCACAGCTGCTTGGCTTGTGGGGACCCTGGGGGCGCCAAGTGTCCAGGGACACATACTGCCTCTACCTCAGGAGTTATGGCCCTATCAGAGTCTTTTCTCAAGCCTCTTGTAGCTGGTGATCACAAGGCCTGTTTGGCTAGTCTTTCTCCATAGCTCTGCTCATTCAGGCACTTAGAGGACTCCCTTGCCTGGGGTCCTTCTCTATTGTTCGGTGTGTCAGGCACATAAAAGGATCCCCCTGGCTAGGGTCCTACTCTGTAGATCAGTGCATCAGGTACTTAAAGGAGCACCATAGGTGGGGTCCTACTCTGTAGCTAAGTGCAACAGGCATTTGATGGGCCAGCCTCTCCATTGTTCAGCTGCCGATGTGGCATCTGGGGTGAGAGAGACTATGGTGATGGCTCCACCCCCTCCGTGTGACTCAGCAGTATTGCCTTGCTTCTGGCTTTCTTCCACAGGTATTTCCCACCACAATCTCCTCCCTCACATCCCTTTGATCTGTCTCTCTGCTGTCAAAAGCAGCCTTCGCCCTGGAATTGCTCCACAGTCCCTAAATTCCAGCTCTCTGCCACTGTACCTTCCAGGGGACCTGTGTCCCTCTCTGGGGTATGTATGGCTGTGGCAAGGATTGTCTGATTCTCATTCCATTTAGGCTACCACAGATCAGCTGTTTCACTCAGCCTTAAATATTTCTCCTCTGACTCAGACAGTTGGCCTGATGTGAGAATCAGACGCCTGCTTAAGTTCCCCCACCCACCAAGGGCAGGTCCAGGCCTACTAACACCTGTTTTTCCCCCTCATTCTTTCATCCTACCGAGTTTGCATGGTTCTATATATTATTTTCCACTGGTCAGGGTACTCCTGTCAACTCTCAGCTGGTGTTCTTCATGCACTTCTGTGCCTGAAGTTGTATTTCTGGTATATCCATGGAGAGAAATGTACTCCATGTGCACCTACTCCCTTGCCACCTTGTTCTTTCCATCATTCTTGCTTTTTTTTTTTTTAATTGAGTCCCTTGGAGTAAAATTTCACAAGACAATTGCACATTCAGTTTAGTTAAGTTCAGTTCAGTCACTCAGTTGTGTCCGACTCTTTACGACCCCATGAACTGAAGCACGCCAGCCTCCCTGTCCATCACCAACTCCCAGAGTTCACTCAGACTCATATCCATCGAGTCAGTGATGCCATCCAGCCATCTCATCCTCGGTCGTCCCCTTCTCCTCCTGCCCCCTATCCCTCCCAGCATCAGAATCTTTTCCAATGAGTCAACTCTTCGCATGAGGTGGCCAAAGTACTGGAGTTTCAGCTTTAGCATCATTCCTTCCAAAGAACACCCAGGGCTGATCTCCTTCAGAATGGACTGGTTGGATATCCTTGCAATCCAAGGGACTCTCAAGAGTCTTCTCCAATACCACAGTTCAAAAGCATTAATTCTTCGGCACTCAGCCTTCTTCACAGTCCAACTCTCACATCCATACATGACCACAGGAAAAACCATAGCCTTGACTAGACGGACCTTAGTCGGCAAAGTAATGTCTCTGTTTTGAATATGCTATCTAGGTTGGTCATAACTTTTCTTCCAAAGAGTAAGAGTCTTTTAATTTCATGGCTGCAGTCAACATCTGTGGTGATTTTGGAGCCCAGAAAAATAAAGTCTGACACTGTTTCCACTGTTTCCCCATCTATTTCCCATGAAGTGATGGGACCGGATGCCATGATCTTCGTTTTCTGACTGTTGAGCTTTAAGCCAACTTTTTCGCTCTCCTCTTTCACTTTCATCAAGAGGCTTTTTAGTTCCTCTTCACTTTCTGCCATAAGGGTGGTATCATCTGCATATCTGTGGTGATTGATATTTCTCCTGGCAATCTTGATTCCAGCTTGTGTTTCTTCCAGTCCAGCATTTCTCATGATGTACTCTGCATATAAGTTAAATAAGCAGGGTGACAATATACAGCCTTGACGTACTCCTTTTCCTATTTGGAACCAGTCTGTTGTTCCATGTCCAG
>SJYW01018336.1:155058-169997 GCA_006410735.1 Raphicerus campestris | reverse complement strand
TGAGAAAATACTAAGTATCATGACAATGTACAGTTTCTATCAATGCTTTCTCATTTACCTGCCTTTAGTTTATCTCAGAACATACCAGTGCCATTCATACTGAGTGGCAGACAGACAAACTATTGGTGATGTGCTCTGATAAAATACAAGTGAAGAGGATCATCTTCACTTTAAAAGTATCATCCATTCCATGATTTTGTATTTCTAGAAATTCTTTTCCTGCAAGCCACTATAAATGAAACTGCCTAAAACGTGAAGGTTTCCCACTGCTGGACTGCCCTTTCCCACAGAACGNAGTGAAGAGGATCATCTTCACTTTAAAAGTATCATCCATTCCATGATTTTGTATTTCTAGAAATTCTTTTCCTGCAAGCCACTATAAATGAAACTGCCTAAAACGTGAAGGTTTCCCACTGCTGGACTGCCCTTTCCCACAGAACGCTGCAAAACCAGCCTCTGCTTCCAGCCTGTGACTTGTTCTCGATCCTTTTAGTGCTGACCAGGGCCAATGAGCTGCACATTATCCTTACCTGGAGCATCTCACAACTGAGTGATAACTAAAGTGACAGATGGGTCTTGAAGAAAAGTTAGTGATTGACCATTAAAATGCCTGTGTAAAGGAAATTACTAAATTACTAAATTTAAATAGCACGAGTCAAGTTATATACTTTAACTGAAAACTTACATATTTAGTTGACTTACTTTGAAATGTGGATACCTTAGTCAAATATTATATCACAATATTAAACATGCTTAATTCATCATTACAAGTCAATTTTTATTTGGTCAAATATATATATACATAACATGCATATAAATACATTTTTACATATGGCTTATTTCTTACTTATCAATGCTTGTATAATGATGTCAATATACCCTAATTTTCTTTACAATTAGGTTTAATAATGGAATAAAACCAATGAAGGCTTATCTTTTACTGCTTTACAAAGAATTCTCTCTTTCAGTAAGTGATAGTTTCTACATTTCAACTTAATTTTGTATCTGTAAGAAAGCATCAGTTTTGAAATCATTATTTTTTTTTAGGTTAAAACATACTGAAGTATGCAACTGGCATTCATTTCATGGCACAAGCTGCCTTTTGTTTATTCTTGGTTTTAAAACTGCTAAGACTCTCCAGCTGGAATGTCACAGGATCCCCTCCAATCTTGGTTATTTATTCCACACAGTATAAAACTTTGAGAAACAGCCCCTTCTCTTGCTGCTCCATGCCTTTCATATCCACTAGTTTTTTACCTGATAGTAAACATCATTTGCACCAACAAAGAAACAGGAACAATAAAACAGTTATAGAGATTATAATAACAAGCAAAGAGAGTTGGTTTGCCACACTTTATTTTTTTTATGCCATTGAACAAACAGATTTCTCATTAAGGGTCAAAATCAATGGAGCTGGTGGGAAAGTTGTAAATACTTCATTAATAAGATTAATTAGAGCTTTATGTTAGCTATTCCAGCCAATGATTCAGATGGCTATTGTTAACNCCACACTTTATTTTTTTTTTGCCATTGAACAAACAGATTTCTCATTAAGGGTCAAAATCAATGGAGCTGGTGGGAAAGTTGTAAATACTTCATTAATAAGATTAATTAGAGCTTTATGTTAGCTATTCCAGCCAATGATTCAGATGGCTATTGTTAACTGAAGGCAAGGAAAAATCATTTTGTTGTCATTTCATCAATATTGGAAGGGAAATTTTAATAAAAGTAGCTAATTTTAATAATTAACTACTAATATTAATAACTCAGCTTCTCTTAGGGGGTTGGAGAAATAAATGATCTATATAGGAAAAACAAGTTTCACATTCAAAGTAGCAACCTTTTTTTATTGGAATGACAAAACAGAATATACTTCAAATCAAAGTCAATCAATAATTATAAAGGATGCCAGTGATCAATAACGGAATGAAAATATGTCAGCATTTTCCCTCAAAATTCCAATCCACCAAAATTCATAAACAACTAGTAATCCTTAACATTTAAGAGACTGGTAACGCTTTACTTGTCATAATGAAAAAGCAGATTACTNTCAAAGTCATTCACCTATTATAAAGGATGCCAGTGATCAATAACGGAATGAAAATATGTCAGCATTTTCCCTCAAAATTCCAATCCACCAAAATTCATAAACAACTAGTAATCCTTAACATTTAAGAGACTGGTAACGCTTTACTTGTCATAATGAAAAAGCAGATTACTTCCATATACTTTACAACTAACCACCCACTGTGTAAAAAGAAATTCCACTTCGTTAAGTATAAGAGCAGATATTTTAATTGTCAGTAATAAATACTGTCATCCACAAATAGGCAATTTAAGCACCTTCTGTTTGTGGAAGGTACATAGTGTACATGGGTGATGACCCATGAAATTAAGATTATTCCCACTCCAAGGTGATGCACAGGACTAACTGAAGAAGTGTTATATCCATATCATGAAAAAGGCCGCATTCTATTGTTGAAAGTTTAATGGCAGAAGCTAGTTTATTAGTAAGTAAAGAATTTAACTATATTGAATTTCACCAATGTTCTGGAAGGATATTTTGCTTTACTGTTAAGAAAGAGTTATTTTGATCCATGTTAAGGTATGACCCATGCACCCACTAGTAGACTGACTATTAAGTAAAATATAAATGTGGGGTGTGTGTGTGTGTGTGTGTGTGTGTGTGTGTATACACGTATAACTCCACTATATGGTGTTTCTGACACGAAGGAGAGCTTTTAGCAACAAACTGTTACCACAGACTGTGAAACCGAACGACCTTAGTAACTGCCTGAAGACCCCACACAGCACCTTAGCAACAGGGCAGGAGACACAGAGACTTTACCTTTTTGCATGGAAAAAAAAAAGCTGTTGCTAAGCAAAAATATAGAACACTGTAACTTGGTTTTTGAGAACCACTTCACAAATTTCACGATTTAATCGGCCCAGGTGACTTTAATATAGACACACAAACTCCAGGAGAAGCAAACACAAATCTCTGAGACTCCTTTCAGGAATAAGCAGTTACCCCTCATGTAACCTCTAGATCAACGGAGAGGAGCTGTTTCTTCCTTTTGACCTCTCATCCTGCCTTTCACTTTATTTTGCATTCCACCCATGTTATTAGTCGCGTTCTTAAAAAGACTACTTGCTTAAACCCCGAAGTCTCTAGAGGATTGTAATCTCAGCTCTGCAAAAACCTGGGAGCTGATGGAAACTCGGCACACCTGCCTACGGTGGCCGGCTCCAGACTCCTGCCCCTCCGGGATCCTTCTCTGCGCAGCACTTACCTGCGGCTCCCCGGGCTCAGGGGATTTCACCAGGTGCTTCTCCTTGTATAGAGACCAGAGACCGATATTGGGCAGGAAGATTAAAGCCACCATGAATAACAAAGTCATCTGCAGAAATCTCTTCTGTTTCCTCTTCATCGCAAATGGTAACAGAGAAGAAAAGTTACAGGAGATGGTTCCCTGCCCGACTCTCGTTTGAATCCAAAGCACCAGAAACTGAGGAGAAGCTAAAAACTTTTTGCTGCGTGCTCAGCACCAAGGTGCACGATTGAAGGGGAGTTAGGCATCGGCAGAAGCAACGCAAAGTTAGTTTCTCCCCAGAAAACTATGACGAAGGCATTAGCTATTGGCTCAGAAGTCAATGACTCCACTGAGGAAATCATTAAGTCTATCGACCTCCAGTAAAAAGCCACGGAGTGAATATGATCCTTCCAAAGACTAATCGTAAGTTATGAAAAAGTCAATAGCATGCTGGATACTTAAGAAAACGGGAGGTTTGGGGTTTCCCCCTCTGCGTGGGAGGGCTGGGCTGCGGAGAGGGCGGGCAGGAGGTCTGCGTGGGAAGCGGCTCAGCCCTAGCAAGTGGCAGGAAGAAAAGTGCTCGCTCTCGACCCCAGCACATCACCTTTCTCGTCTTCCCAGGACGTCTCCTCCTGCACTCGTCCTGGAAGAAGCCACCTAAACTCAAGTTCAAGTCCCTCGGTGGCCAGCGCGCCAGCAGGCTCCCGGCGGTCCGGGAGACGCGGTGTCCCGGGCAGAAGTGCTATTTGGAGAGAGGTCCGAGAACTCCCGGGTGCTCACGCGCCGCGCCGACCCTCGTCGGCGGACAGCGGCTTGGCGACCCACGTGCCCGGGGTCAGGAGGCTCCGGAGGTCGGCGGAGGCGCCGCGCCGTCTGTGCTCGCGCGGCGCCCGGGCTGCGGTCCTCCGCCAAGTGCGGGCCCTGCCCATCAATCGCTCCTCTTCCTCAGCGACGCGCTCACGCCCGGGCGCTCCTGTTAGCATCCTCTCCCCGCGACGGAACGAGCCCAGAGGCGCATCGCCGCACTTGGTAGGCGAAGCTCTCACGCTGCCCGCGCCGAGGAGGGAGGGTGGCGCCCGAGCCGAGCGAGGCTCCAGGGGCGCGCGCGCGGAGGGCGAGGTGGCAGAGGCGCGCGCTGCTCCCGCCGCCGCCGCCGCCCGGCGCCCGCCTGCGCGGGGACGAGGCTGTGCCGGCCACGTGCGGGAGCCCGGGCGGGCGGGGAGGGCAGCCCCCCGCCGCCAGCTCCTATATAAGCTCGCCGTGACGCGAAAAAGCGGAGCAGGGTGACGCCGCCGCCAAACCCGGACTCCAGCTCCTGGCCTGTGAGGTCTCCTCTCTCTACCCCGGCCGTTCGCGCGACCTCGGACCCCTCGGGAGGCCGGCGCCCCAGCTCGCCTCACGCCAAAGGCGCCGGACCGGAGATGCGGGGGCGGGGGTCCGGCTGGTCGCGGGGTTTCCGCGGGCTCCTCAGTGGTACCGGCGGGCGCGGAGGCGAACCGAGCCCGGCGATCCCGCCCCGGGGCTCCCAGGCCGCCCGACCAGGTGCGCGACGAACCCGGGGGAGAGCCGGGACCGCGACGCGAGGCCGGGCGGAGGCTGCGGCTCTCGGCCTCGGCTTCGGGAGCTACACCGTGGAGCCCCGGCGGCTTACCTGGGTCGGCCCGCGCCTTGGCCGGGTGAGATCGCGGTGCCGCCGCCGCCTCCCCTGCCCCGCTTGTCCGCGCTCAGCGCTCGGGGTCGCGGCGGAGCCACCTGTCCCTTTGCCCTCGCACGCACCTCCCGTGGTCCCCGGGCCGAGTTGGGGTCGAGCCTGGTCTCGGTGGGAAGGCCTCCCCCTTCTCCCTGGCGCCGGCATGCGCCACCAGCCCTGACCGCACACGCACGAACCTGTGGCCGTGTCTCCAGGGGGACCTGCGTGCCTGGCACGGAGTGGGGGCACTCCCGGAATCCGGGGCTCCTAACTCCTGGAGGAAGGGGGACTTGCAAGAGGCGACAGACACGCAGCTCGCGCTGTGTCAGCCTGCCTAGAATCGCAAGGAGCGCCACGGTCACCTCTTTGTTACAACTGGAGGTGATGCCCACAAGCTTGGGAGGATAGGCCGGCGGGTCCAGGAGAGTCCTTTCTCCCTTTCTCCTTTCCGTCCTCTCTTACATCCTTACTCCCGCCCCAGGTCCCCTCCCCTCCCTCTGCTGCCCACTTCTCTCTCTCCTGTCTCACCTGATGAAAACATAGATGTGCATGAGTGTGAAGACACTTGCTTTCAGCTCCTTGTGTTATAATTTAAAAATTTATCTGAACAGTACATACTGACTGACTCCATGAGCAAAGCCCCGTGCTGAGTATTTGCTTCTGTGAATTACTTTCAAGAGTATGTAAACATATTTAATAAATAATGTCTGAATATGTTATTTAGGTAAAGACCAATCACCGTTTCATTTTACAGAAGTGCAACTTCGGAATCTGGAGAGGACTGGACATAATTCTTCACCACACACACACACACACACACACACACACACTCATACACATACACATTCATACTCTTTCTTCTATACCGTGCATAATTTTCTAACCTCCTTTTTGTCTCTTAGCAAGTGCCATTCTAAAGCATAGAAATATGAATCTGGGAAGCAACAAAACAGGGAGAGGTTTGCTGGGATTGATGGATACTGAAGGAAAAGATTTTAGAAAACTATTAATATTTAAATATATAATATATTCTGTCTTGTACATAGCATGATTAACAATTAAAAAGTTAAAATCTCAAAGATACCTTTGACATTAAAAAAATTTAAAATCCTTCATATTTTAAATAGTGCCAGTTTCTTTGTGCCTTTAAAAAATAAACAAGTCCTAACCACAAATAGACATATCATCATTCTGTTTTCTAAATCCAGGATTCTGACTTCAACCATGCCTCATTATTGTTATTCAAGTGAATTGTCCTGCAAACAGTACTTACCCTGGGAACCATGGTTAATCACAGTGAATGGGTGTACCTGTTATTCCCTACATGAAACCCATGCAGAGCCCATGGGATTATTATGCTTTTACAGCATAGCTCTAGGCAATCAGTTCCCACCCTCCGTTTTACTTATTCATTTACTTACTTACTTAGTTATCACCTCTTTCACAATTCCACATGTAAATGTCTAACAGATGACAATGTTCCTAACTAAAATCGGTATTTATTTTAGCTTGCTACAAACAAAACTTTATGTGACTCTGAATTCCTTTGTTCAGATAATCCAGGTTAAATACATATATACAGATGTATTTTAATTGGTCATTAATATTAATCTAATCAAATTCCCTGTCTTTAAATTCTTCTTTATATCCAAAGACACCCCCTTAGAGCCCTTTTGCTCTTTCATTTTGTTATGACTCAATCTGGAACCTCAGGTAATCAGAGCCTCATGTGCCCAGCACTGTGTTAATACTACTGGGAGACATGAAAAAAATAAAACAATAACTGGAATCTTGAATAACTTACATTCTAGTTGAAAATACAACATAAAGGCAACTGGAGAAATACAGAAGCTCAGATGTTTGTGTTAACCCTCTGTTGAGCCGGGTTCTGCCTTGGAAGAGGCAGAACATTGCTTCCTTTTAAGCTCTACTCTAAAATTTTTTGACTTAAAATAACTATAATACTCAGGATTCCATGCATTTGGCTAGGCTCCACTGTGTGTTTCTGCTTTCTCATATGTGAATGTGGGCTGGGACTGGGTTTGACCCCTACCTGGCCAGCAGATCACCTGGGGTGCTGTCAGTTGGAACTGAACTTGAAAAAGAAACATTTGCTTATCATTTTGCCATATTAACATTTCCCCTCTGAATTTACTAGTTTAAAGCTTTATATCTGAAACTGATAAGTCTGGTGAAAGTCAATTGTTTAAAAAACCAAAAAATGGTCACTAACAGTCTCCTGGGGTTGTTTCTTACCTGAACTCTACAGAGTAACAAAATAATAAGCTTTATTAATAAATGAAATAACAAATATTATAATGCTGGAAGAGAAGATTAAAAAGTAATTGATTTTTAAGATTATACTATGGTACATTATCTACATTTTAAAATAGTTATATTGAAATTTATCAGTGAAATGGTTTATACTTAGTTTTACCTTCTATCTAAATATGGTAGGATTTACTTTTATTTAGATTTGCCTTTTCCAAGTTTTTATCAGAATCACAGATACTAGAGCATAAAGGTAATATATCTAGAAATGGAAATATATTCTGTTCTTCTTTAACCCAATAAAAATACCTGGAGTATAAAAATGCTTAAATTATTCCCTCTGAATAAACAGGGTACTTTATTATAAGTATACCTTTAGCTAAGTTGTTTTTTGCAGAGGAAAGGGTGATCTTCCAGTGAAAACTGGGAATTGATTTTATTAATAAAAGTTATAATAAAAGTAAGTTTAAGTTATGCTATTCATTTTTGTGTCATTAAATTAAGACACAGGTTAACAGGAATCTTCTTCAATCAATTTTTCTGAAATTACAGTGTTTGCCACTACACGATAAAGAGAAATAAGAGCCAAGTATAATTTTAAAATGTGATATTTCCCTCTCACTACATCACTGAAATTCTTCAACAAAAAACCCAAGTCAGTTTCTATATATCTGCAAATGCTGCTGGGTAGAAAGAAGATACAAACCTGAACATTCTCACAGAATTTTCAGTACTACAAGGCACTTAAAAAGTGTTTGCAATTAAATGTGGTGCAAATTAAAAAGTGACAAATGCTAACTAAAAGAAAAAGGAGGTTATTTCTTCTTGGCCTAAATAGTTTCAAACTAGAGAAGTTCTTCACTTTGTGGCATTTAAGTTCTTAGTAAGTCTACCTCTAAATATCTTTATTCCTCTATTAACAGAATATATCTTTACTCAACTATATTTTCTTTCCCTATACATTTAATTCCTTGATAGCTCAGACAGTCAACAATCTGTCTGCAATGCAGGAGACCAGGGTTCAACCCTGGGATGGGAAGATCCCCTGGAGAAGGAAATGGCAACACTCTAGTATTCTTGCCTGGGAAATCTCATGGACAGAGGAGCCTGGAGGGCTGCAATCCATGGGGTCACAAAGAGGCAGACAAGTCTGAGTGAGCACTCACAAGTGCTCTAAAATATTCTGTGTTTTGATGAAAATACTATGAAGTTTAGCCTAAGTAAAACATCAGTAACAGACCTGAATTGGGAGGATTGCTCTTCTTAGTCTTGGGAACTAGACTGTTGAATTAGATGCAGCTCTTTTTGTGATTTACTAAGAAAATAGAAATATTATAAAAAAGATTAGCTCATGAATGAGATTCCATTCTCGGTAGGCTTATGTGGATTCTTTTTTGTCTATATGAATGAAACTAGAAAAATTAGAAAATTTTAGAAAAAAATCTTGATATTTCAGAAAACATCTGAGCTCATTATACCAAAGCAAAAAATTGAGTACTTTACATAAACAGATTTTTAACCTTCTGTANATTCCCTCTGAATAAACAGGGTACTTTATTATAAGTATACCTTTAGCTAAGTTGTTTTTTGCAGAGGAAAGGGTGATCTTCCAGTGAAAACTGGGAATTGATTTTATTAATAAAAGTTATAATAAAAGTAAGTTTAAGTTATGCTATTCATTTTTGTGTCATTAAATTAAGACACAGGTTAACAGGAATCTTCTTCAATCAATTTTTCTGAAATTACAGTGTTTGCCACTACACGATAAAGAGAAATAAGAGCCAAGTATAATTTTAAAATGTGATATTTCCCTCTCACTACATCACTGAAATTCTTCAACAAAAAACCCAAGTCAGTTTCTATATATCTGCAAATGCTGCTGGGTAGAAAGAAGATACAAACCTGAACATTCTCACAGAATTTTCAGTACTACAAGGCACTTAAAAAGTGTTTGCAATTAAATGTGGTGCAAATTAAAAAGTGACAAATGCTAACTAAAAGAAAAAGGAGGTTATTTCTTCTTGGCCTAAATAGTTTCAAACTAGAGAAGTTCTTCACTTTGTGGCATTTAAGTTCTTAGTAAGTCTACCTCTAAATATCTTTATTCCTCTATTAACAGAATATATCTTTACTCAACTATATTTTCTTTCCCTATACATTTAATTCCTTGATAGCTCAGACAGTCAACAATCTGCCTGCAATGCAGGAGACCAGGGTTCAACCCTGGGATGGGAAGATCCCCTGGAGAAGGAAATGGCAACACTCTAGTATTCTTGCCTGGGAAATCTCATGGACAGAGGAGCCTGGAGGGCTGCAATCCATGGGGTCACAAAGAGGCAGACAAGTCTGAGTGAGCACTCACAAGTGCTCTAAAATATTCTGTGTTTTGATGAAAATACTATGAAGTTTAGCCTAAGTAAAACATCAGTAACAGACCTGAATTGGGAGGATTGCTCTTCTTAGTCTTGGGAACTAGACTGTTGAATTAGATGCAGCTCTTTGTGTGATTTACTAAGAAAATAGAAATATTATAAAAAAGATTAGCTCATGAATGAGATTCCATTCTCGGTAGGCTTATGTGGATTCTTTTTTGTCTATATGAATGAAACTAGAAAAATTAGAAAATTTTAGAAAAAAATCTTGATATTTCAGAAAACATCTGAGCTCATTATACCAAAGCAAAAAATTGAGTACTTTACATAAACAGATTTTTAACCTTCTGTAAAATAGTTATAATTCTGATTAAAAATCCTAGGTTATATTCTTTTTTGAAATAATATTTTCTCTTTATAATATGATTAAGCTTTCAAGTAAATATTTCCCATTGTAGCTCAGTCGGTAAAGAATTTGCCTGCAGTGCAGGAGACCTGGGTTCGATCCCTGTTTTGGGAAGATCCCCCAGAGAAGGAAATGGCAACCCACTCCAGTATCCTTGCCTGGAAAATCTCATGGACAAAGGAACCTGGTGGATTGCAGTCCATGGGGTCGCAAAGAGTCAGGCACGACTGAGCGACTAACACACACAATGAGAACTTCAAAAGTAGTTTCAGGAAAGAAACTTGGACATTTGTGAAACAGGAATCATAAATGTTTACATCTGTCAATCAAGTAGATAAATCAATAGAAATATATAGAGGTAAATGGATATTTTGATAATAAGGATTTAAAAACTAGTTTTTTCGACCAAGGCTTCATTGAGAATTGCATGCAAGGATTCAAAGACGGAATCTATCCATTGCAATTCATGAAAAATATCAAAATAGCAGCACTAAGTCCAACTGCTAAGGAGGAGAATGCAAATAGATGTGAAAACCTGTACTCTGTACACTGAGACATGCCCCTTTATACCTAGTCAGTAGCAGAACTCATCAAGATAAAATAAGAACATTTTTCACTAATCAGTTTTCTCTAATACCTAAAGTGAAAGTGTTAGTCGTTCAGTCGTGTTTGGCTCTTTGTAACTCCATGGACTGTAGCCCATTAGGTCCCTCTGTCCATGGGATTCTCCAGGTAAGAATACTGGAGTGAGTAGCTATTCCCTTCTCCAGGGGATCTTCCCAGCACAGGTATCGAACCCAGGTCTCCTGCATTAGAGGCAGATTCTTTACCATCTGAGCCGCTAGGGAAACCCTCTAATACCTAAACTTGAATTAATTTTTAAATAAAATATCCATCCTTTTGTCTTCTTTCTGAAATGAAAATACTCATTTAAAAATATTAAATCTGTATATATATTTGCAAACATTTGTACAGTTTTAACAGTACAGATCCAAATTCTCTTTGGTACTTGAAAATATGGTGCATTTCTAAAATAGTGGCTACTTTTGTATCCTAATCATCCAAGAAATCAAAGCTGATAAAATATTTTATCCCTAACATGCTGTAAATGCTCGATACATAGTTTTTGAATGAATAAATATGTAAATAAATGTATATCTAAACATTATCATTGCCTGTGGAGAATTCATTTCAGTTGATCAGTAGTGTCTGACTCTTTGTGACCCCATGAACTGTAGCACACCAGGCATAATCATGTTGAAAATTCCTCAAATATTTCATACCTAAAATATGATCCTATAGCTTGCACCAAAACTATATATTCAAATAGCTTGTCAAAGTCTTGCTAAAAGACTTACAATATCACTATGACCCACGTCCTGTATACCAACCTCATCTTATACAATTCAACTGCAAAACTGCTCATTGTATTGAAATAAAATTAATCTCCCTGGACAGTAGTCCCCTTCTATGCCTAGTATCCACCCAGAATACATCCAATCCCTTTTCCACATGACAGTATTTTCCTCACTTGATGATATTGTGTTTAGTAAAGCTCATCCATAGAGCCTATAATGTACTTGGTAACATTTTCAATATCTTTTAATCTTGATTGAGAGTAAACTTATTAGCTTATTTTCACAAATATATAAAAATATTTTTCATAGAGTAAATAAATTTATCTTCAGATACATAATATGTGATCTTTAATTGGGTGGAAGCTTCATTCTCCACCCAATCCTCTTTCTCTCATCCGTTATGAATGCAGTTTTCTGGAATATTTCCTACTAAATCTCCCATGACCAAGATACAGTATCCAAATCTACTTTTAACTGTGATATTTTCTCAACTCAGAATGTGCAGAATCAGTAATTCTATATTCTCTGTAATATTCTACAGCAGTGGTGATATTTTCTTCAGATTATAAGCATATATTAAGTAGTATTAAAAAACCAGTTTGAAGATATTTTCTAAAAATGACTTAAGGACTTTTCATGGTCCCTGTTTAATTAACACTGGTAATATACTTTGTAGAAAGTATTACTTAGGGAGGAATAAAAACAATATATTCAACAGCTATAATGGCTGCTTTTAATGTCAAAACATTGAAATAAAATCCCCATAATATTATGTCTATAGTATTAAAGCCTCATATATTGCCATTAAATCATCAGTTAAATGACCACCTTTTATCCTAATATTCATTTGGATAATTTGGCAAAAGATGAATTAGGAAAGGAAAGTCTTAATGGTTAAAATGAAAGTGTGAATTCGGATTTACAGAGAGTGGAAGTAACATCAAATAGAAAATGATAATATTCTGACTCCCTGATTTTAGATTTCTGTCTAACTTGACTTTTTGCTTGCTAAGATCTATCTTGTCAAGATAATGCCCCACTGTCCATCATTCACCTATCATGTTATAGGGTGGACTTAAGGAAACTGACATTCTGTGAATAAACCAGGCATCCAAAGATGTCTGGAGAAAATGACTTTGTACTGATAGAAAAGGGACAAGAGTGTTGTACCTCTTCCCCCTTGTTACCCTCACTCCAGGTACCGTGTGGCTGAGGCTGTGTTCCCCAGCTTCCCTCCTCACTGCTTCACAGTGAGATTCAGGAGTCTTTGTGTGGCTATTTTCTGAGATAAAAAAAATTTGACTGTTTTCTCAAAAAATTCCAAACATGCACAAAAAGATGCGCTTGTATACAGCAAAAATTTGTTGTTATAATTTTTATTTGACTACATCCTTTCAACATCCTCAGTTTTCCTAGAACAGTGGTACATTAATTTCAAAATATGCTGTATAAAAAAGAAAAAGCAGATTTATAAATTACCTTTTGTCCCTTAAGTCTATCAAGACCCCACAGATAAGGTAGGAGATTCATGAGTGATCCCTTTTTTTGAATAACTAAGGACGTCTATCTATTTTAAGTAAAGTTTTACTTCATTCAATTTTCATATAATTCTTAGGCTTTTTCTAAGTGTAAGCCAGTCTTTTAGGTAAATTTCATATAATAGTAAACAAAATAACATTTTCTTTTGTCATAGATTTTACATTCTAATGTGGGGAGAAAAAAAACGATTTTAAAAATAGATGCAACTAGAGATTATCATGAAAAGTGAAGAAAGTCAAAGACAAATACCATATTATATCACTTGTATGTGGAATCTCAGATATGACAGAAATGAAACTATCAATGAAACAGAAAAAAAATCAGGAACATAGAGAATATACGTGTAGTAAGAGTGGGAGAAGGTAAGAGTGGGAGTTTGGGATTAGCAGATGCAAATTGGTATAGAATAGATAAACAACAAGGGCCTGCTATAGAGCACAGGGAACTATATCTGATATCCTGTGACAAACCATGCTGCTGCTGCTGCCTAATTGCTTCAGTTGTGTTTGACTCTGTGTGAGTCCATGGATTGCATGCAGCCCACCAGGCTCTTCTACCCACGGGAATTCTCCAGGTGAGAATACTGGAGTCAATCACCATTTACTTCTTGAAGGGATCTTCCTGACCCAGGGATTGAACCTGGGTCTCCTGCACTGCAGGCAAATTCTTTACCACTGAGTCACCAGGGAAGCTAGTGACAAACTATAATGGAAAAGAATATGAAAAAGCTGTAATTACTGCTGTATAGCAAAGAGACTCAACTATCTATCTATCTACATATAGATACCTATATATAGGTAGCCGATATCTGTTTATCTATCTAAATAGATAGAAAGCTAAGTCCTTTTGCTGTACAGCAGAAATCAGTACATCATAGTCCAATTTCAATCAATAAATATAAATTTAAAAAAATAAGCAGAATAACTGAATAGACATTTTCCCAAAGAGGAAATGCAGATGGCTAACAGGACATGAAAAGACATTCAACATCACTAATTATCAGGGAAATGCAATTCAAAACCAGAATGAAATATTATCTTCCATCTCTCAGAATGGCCATCATCAAAAAGAACACAAATAACAAGTGTTAGGATGTGGAGAAAAGGGAAATTGTTGGTAGAAATGTACATTGGTGCAGTATATGGATGTTCAGTTCAGTTCAGTCGCTCAGTCGTGTCTGACTCTTTGCGACCTCATGAATCGCAGCACACCAGGCCTCCCTGTTCATCACCATCTCTCGGAGTTCACTCAGATTCACATCCATCGAGTCCGTGATGCTATCCAGCCATCTCATCCTCGGCCATCCCCTTCTCCTCCTGCCCCCAATCCCTCCCAGCATCAGAGTCTTTTCCAGTGAGTCAACTCTTCGCATGAGGTGGCCAAAGTACTGGAGCTTCAGCTTCAGCATCATTCCTTCCAAAGAAATCCAAGGGCTGACTGATCTCGTTCAGAATGGACTGGTTGGATCTCCTTGCAGTCCAAGGGACTCTCAAGAGTCTTCTCCAACACCACAGTTCAAAAGCATCAATTCTTCGGCGCTCAGCCTTCTTCACAGTCCATCTCTCACATCCATACATGACTACTGGAAAAACCATAGTCTTGACTAGACAGACCTTAGTCGGCAAAGTAACATCTCTGCATTTGAATATACTATCTAGATTGGTCATAACTTTTCTTCCAAGGAGTAAGCGTCTTTTAATTTCATGGCTGCAGTCACCATCTGCAGTGATTTTGAAGCCCCCCAAAATAAAGTCTGACACTGTTTCCACTGTTTCCCCATCTATTTCTCATGAAGTGATGGGACCGGATGCCATGATCTTCGTTTTCTGAATGTTGAGCTTTAAGCCAACTTTTTCACTCTCCTCTTTCACCTTCATCAAGAGGCCCTTTAGCTCCTCTTCACTTTCTGCCATAAGGGTGGTGTCATCTGCATATCTGAGGTAACTGATATTTCTCCTGGCAATCTTGATTCCAGCTTGTGTTTCTTCC